>SJYW01024512.1:397376-417104 GCA_006410735.1 Raphicerus campestris
AAGATGTTTCAAGTGTGGTCTATCATAAACTACATTTCTTTGAAAAATAAAAAAGAACAATAGAAGAAAACTATTATTAGAATTGAGGGCATGAATGATTTATAAAGCCAAAAATGCTGGATGAATATCCACATAGATGACAGATGTTGACATTGCCAAAATGATGGCAGTACTAAAAGTGGACAAGAAGAAAGTGACTCAGAAAAGTGTCTAATGAATAATGCTAAAAAAAAAATAATAAGATGGTACAGCACATGATAGTATTTAATAGCAAGAACTACAAATGAGCTGTGAATTTTGAAAGATAAAGGAGCAAAAGTGGTTTGAAAGTAACAATGAGGAGCAGCCATCTAGTTCACCTCAACTCCTTGGGGTATGTGAGGAAAACAAATTTTCACTTAAGAGGACTTCAGAGGAAGTGATTTTCTCAAGTCACAGTCATATTCCAGTTATAAAATAGAGATTAATGGAAGATTGAGAGAAGAATTGGAGCTAATGGGGAGTTTTTTAATGACAGACTGAATTTCAGAGGGCAGGAAAGAAGGGCTTCCGAAGAAAGGGAGAGAGCTGGGTCCAATTTTGTCAAGTGTAGAACAGTATATGAATAAGGGTCTAGGTAGTGATGCATAATCTGCAGGGTGGTGACTTGTGATAAGACCTTGTATTTGCATGGAAGATTGGGAGGTGAGTAAAGCCCTCCAGACTGGAGATTGTTTAATCTGAGATTGTTTAATCTAAACTGATTTAGAACCAAGAAGAATCCAGAAACATCAATTGAAACATGTTTCCTCTAAATATCATGTATCCTGCATGATGATCCAAGCTTTCAAAGATAGTCTAGTAAGAACATCTAAGATAGTAGATTTGAAAGGAGACAAGTGTGTTTGCTCAAGAAGGTAAGTGTGTATGAAAAATATCAATAGCAAATTTTAATGTCAGAGGATTGCTACTAGACACACGTGGAGCTGTGCACTATTCTTGGACAACCCAAGATGCCTGCACACATGTGGCCCAGATCTTGGCACCAACACTTACTGGGCACCTGTAAAGCCAAAGCTGAGGAAGCAAAGAGGCCAAGGGGAAGTGGTATTATCTCAGTACAGAAATGCACTTACTTAGGCTTCTTAAATGTCAGGTGGAAAAAAAATGGCAGAAAAGNACTTACTGGGCACCTGTAAAGCCAAAGCTGAGGAAGCAAAGAGGCCAAGGGGAAGTGGTATTATCTCAGTACAGAAATGCACTTACTTAGGCTTCTTAAATGTCAGGTGGAAAAAAATGGCAGAAAAGGAAAGCAAACTTTTTTTTCCCCTTAACATCTCTCCTCAGGAAGAAGAACCTGGAGTTATATTTACTACATAAATTCACCTGCTAAAACTCCAGGGAGCTCATCAGTGGGCAGATGTTCCCACCTCAGTCTGGTTACGAGCAAACATTTAATCAAAATCATGGCTGCATCTGGCTCACATTAAAAGGTTTCTCTTTGTAATTGTCTTTTAAAAGAACAATTCCCCATGCTTATATATTGAGACTCAGAACATCAATTCAATGTACTTCAGGAGCTTTGTGGCTACAACTTCCTACTGGGACTTAGCACGGTCCCCAGAGAATCAATTTGAGGAGTATTGCCAAAGTGTTTTCCCTCTC
Organism: Raphicerus campestris; assembly: GCA_006410735.1. Lineage (NCBI taxonomy): Eukaryota > Metazoa > Chordata > Mammalia > Artiodactyla > Bovidae > Raphicerus > Raphicerus campestris. The sequence goes on from SJYW01024512.1 coordinate 399,021, forward strand.
AGTGTTTATCCACTGGAATGTCTAGGAGTGAAGCATAGACAGGGCAATGCATCCTAAGATTCAATTTCTTTCATCAAATACATACAGTGTATATGAGCATCAAGGCAAGAGGGTAAAGGACTTTAATTGAAATTCCAATAAAGTTCTAAGTGCAAATACTCGAACCATCCCATGTTAGCATTGTGAGTTAGACTAGGTACTTAACCACTCTGAGCCTGTTTTCTGATCACAAAAAAAGAAGGATTGTATCTCATGGATTTTGTAAAGATCAAATTACATAATTCATGTAATAAATATAGCACAGCAACAGAATGGAAGAAAATATTTTCAAGTCATGTATCTGATAAGGGATTTGTATTCAGAATATATAAAGAACCCTTACACGTCAACAATAAGATGTATAGCCTAGTTTTCTGGAGAAGGCAATGACAATCCACTCCAGTACTCTTGCCTGGAAAACCCCATGGACAGAGGAGCCTGGTGGGCTGCAGTCCATGGGGTCGCACAGAATCAGACCTGACTGAAACGACTTAGCATACATGCATGCATTGGAGAAGGAAATAGCAACCCACTCCAGTATTCTTGGCTGGAGAATCCCAGGGATGGAGGAGCCTGGTGGACTGCAGTCCATGGGGTTGCACAGTCAGACACGACTGAAGCGACTTAGCAGCAGCAGCAGCAGCCCAGTTTTCTACATCTTTTTTGGCAGATCTAAAATGGACTTTTCTCCAAGGAAGATATATAAATGCTCAACAAGCACATTAGAGATACTTGACATCATTATTCATCAGGAAAATGCAAATCAAAACTACATGAAGATACCATTTCATACCTGCTAGGATAGCCAGAACCAAAAATTCAGATAATCATAGTGTTGGTGAGGATTTAGAGAAACCAGAAACCTCATATACTGTTAGTGAGAATGTACAATGATATAGCTGCTTTGGAAAAATTCAGCAATTTCTCAAAAAGTGAAGCAGTGTTACTATATGGCAAAACAATCCCACCTGTAGGTATATTCCCAAGGGAAATGAAAGCACATTCCACACAAAAACTTGTACATGAATGTTCATAGCAGCAATATTCATAATACCCAAAGATTTAAGCAATCTAAATGCCCATCAACTGAAGAATTGATAAAATATGGCACATTCGTACCAGGGAATATTATTCAGTCATCAAAAAAAAATGAAGTATTGATATAAGCTACAACTGAGATGAACCTTGAAAATGCATGCTAAATGAAAGGTCAGTCACAAAAGACCACAATTTATGTTATTTTATTCATATAAAATACTCAGAACAGGCATATCTATAGAGGCAAAATAGATCAGTAATTGCTTAAGGCTGAGGCAGAAGTTGTTAGGAGCATAGGGGAATAATGGATACAAGGTACAAGGGTTTCTTTCTGAGGTGTTGAAAATGTTCTAAAATAGTCCATGGTGATATTTATGAATATACTAAAAATATTGAACTATACACTTTAAAAGTTTGAATTACATATAATGTGAATTATACCTCAATAAAGTTGTTTAAAAAGCCTCTGTGGTAGGTAAAAAAAAATAGACAGCACATTACCTAGAACATTGTAAATGTTTATTATTATTCCATAATGACTTACTACAAGAAAATTAGGTTCAAAATCAATCTATGCCAAGTAACTAAATTACTAGGAATGAATTGAATTAGACCGATAAATCTTAATGATTGAGAGAATGATCTTTGGAGCTAGAAAAGCATAGATATACCATCACTAATATATGATCCTAAACATATTAACTTCTCAGTGTCCTCATCTGTAAGATTTTAGTAATAATAGCATCTACTTAATTTACTATAAATATTGCTAGGAGTAAAAGAAATAAGGTACGTGCTTAGGACAACTGATAGTGATTAGAACATAATAGATCTCAGCAAAAATTAGATTTTCTTCTTTTGTGCCAATTTTCCACATGTTCTAATCCCCTCAAAAAGTCTCTTCAATGTTTATATGCTAACAACTTTTATTTTGAATATCAAACATTTCCAGAAAGATGCTTCCAATAATGGTTCACTACAAGAATAGTGTCAGCTTCCAAAAAGTCAATTACTCCAAAAAGCTACATTCTTAATCTCATTGTCCTCTACTGATAACTTGATGAATGCAAGTCACTGATGCTGGTTGAGTTAGAGGTATTCTTCATTTTAATCAGTCACTGGTTCATCTTTGCCATTCTCTTGGCTATCAGTAAAAAAACCATTCACTGACAAGGCAATGGAATAATAAATGTGATTCAATGAATATGGCTGCAAATATTAGAAATGAAAACTACTATCAGCTGATTCAAGATTGTGCTAATTAAAGTCTTCCACACTCAAGCGTTTTTGTTTCTGTTTTTGTTTTATATTTACTCTAAATCAGTGACCTGAAATAACTAAAGAAAAAAGAAAACAAGATGTTAAAGAACATGTCAAGATGTGCTTTGAAATCAATACACAGTTGCTATTAGTACAAAGAAAGGAAGATGATACCACCACAAAATTCCTACTGGAAAAAATCATGTTCTTTGCTCCAGGGAGTAAAGAGAAGAACAATTTTGTCAAAACCATGTGTCATCCATCCAGATGTTGTGATTTTTTTTTCAAGTTTATGAAACCTGCAAATTTCATTCTATAAACTACAATCACATTCATTTAATTTAAAGATAACCAGATGTGTTTTCATAATCAAGATTAAATTATACTACATTGGAATAAAATACATTTTTATACCTTATAACTTAATTCAGAAATTCAGCATAGGAATTTGCTATAAAAGTCTTCATAAATAGATTCCAAAATTTTGCTTTGGCTCTGGAATTTTAAGTGTTTTAAACTAACTTAACAGAAACATCAGGATGGCCGGGAGAAATATCAATAACCTCAGATATGCAGATGACACAACCCTTATGGCAGAAAGTGAAGAGGAGCTAAAAAGCCTCTTGATGAAAGTGAAAGAGAGGAGTGAAAAAGTTGGCTTAAAGCTCAACATTCAGAAAATGAAGATCATGGCATCTGATCCCATCACTTCATGGGAAATAGATGGGGAAACAGTGGAAACAGTGTCAGACTTTATTTTTGGGGGCTTCAAAATGACTGCAGATGGTGACTGCAGCCATGAAATTAGAAGACGCTTACTCCTTGGAAGAAAAGTTATGATGAACCTAGATAGTATATTCAAAAGCAGAGACATTACTTTGTCGACTAAGGTCCGTCTAGTCAAGGCTATGGTTTTTCCTGTGGTCATGTATGAATGTGAGAGTTGGACTGTGAAGAAGGCTGAGTGCTGAAGAATTGATGCTTTTGAACTGTGGTGTTGGAGAAGACTCTTGTGAGTCCCTTGGACTGCAAGGAGATCCAACCAGTCCATTCTGAAGGAGATCAACCCTGGGATTTCTTTGGAAGGAATGATGCAAAAGCTGAATCTCCAGTACTTTGGCCACCTCATGCGAAGAGTCGACTCATTTGAAAAGACTCTGATGCTGGGAGGGATTGGGGGCAGGAGGAGAAGTGGACGAGAGAGGATGAGATGGCTGGATGGCATCACGGATTCAGTGAACGTGCGTCTGAGTGAACTCCAGGAGTTGGTGATGAANATACTACATTGGAATAAAATACATTTTTATACCTTATAACTTAATTCAGAAATTCAGCATAGGAATTTGCTATAAAAGTCTTCATAAATAGATTCCAAAATTTTGCTTTGGCTCTGGAATTTTAAGTGTTTTAAACTAACTTAACAGAAACATCAGGATGGCCGGGAGAAATATCAATAACCTCAGATATGCAGATGACACAACCCTTATGGCAGAAAGTGAAGAGGAGCTAAAAAGCCTCTTGATGAAAGTGAAAGAGAGGAGTGAAAAAGTTGGCTTAAAGCTCAACATTCAGAAAATGAAGATCATGGCATCTGATCCCATCACTTCATGGGAAATAGATGGGGAAACAGTGGAAACAGTGTCAGACTTTATTTTTGGGGGCTTCAAAATGACTGCAGATGGTGACTGCAGCCATGAAATTAGAAGACGCTTACTCCTTGGAAGAAAAGTTATGATGAACCTAGATAGTATATTCAAAAGCAGAGACATTACTTTGTCGACTAAGGTCCGTCTAGTCAAGGCTATGGTTTTTCCTGTGGTCATGTATGAATGTGAGAGTTGGACTGTGAAGAAGGCTGAGTGCTGAAGAATTGATGCTTTTGAACTGTGGTGTTGGAGAAGACTCTTGTGAGTCCCTTGGACTGCAAGGAGATCCAACCAGTCCATTCTGAAGGAGATCAACCCTGGGATTTCTTTGGAAGGAATGATGCAAAAGCTGAATCTCCAGTACTTTGGCCACCTCATGCGAAGAGTCGACTCATTTGAAAAGACTCTGATGCTGGGAGGGATTGGGGGCAGGAGGAGAAGTGGACGAGAGAGGATGAGATGGCTGGATGGCATCACGGATTCAGTGAACGTGCGTCTGAGTGAACTCCAGGAGTTGGTGATGAACAAGGAGGCCTGGCGAGCTGCGATTCATGGGGTTGCGAAGAGTAGGACACGACTGATCTACTGAACTGAACTGAACTGAACTGAGCTGAACTGAACAGAAACATAAGCAAAAGAAAAACATATATTATAGGCTATTTCAGGAAAAGCTGTGTCCTACAGCAAGTCTCTAGACAGAGAATGGGACATATCAAGTTCATTGTCTTTTTGCCAATGTATGGGCAAGAATGGGACAGGCCAGTGTGAAAATTTAAATCCTTAGAAGATATGTCATGATGTAGCTTCTGAGAATAAGATGACTTGAAGGTCATAGTTATTGTTCTTGAGAGGAAAATCTCTTTAAGGTTTCACTCTAGGCTGCATGGATTTGTCGTTCAGTCACTCAGTCATGTCCAACTCTTCATGAACCCCTGGACTGCAACATACCAGGCTTCCCTGGCCTTCAGTATCTTCCAGAGTTTTCTCAAATTCATGTCCATTGAGTCCATGATGCCATCCAACCATCTCATCCTCTATTGTCCCCTTCTCCTCCTACCTTTAATCTTTCCCAGTATCAGGGTGTTTTCCATGAATTGGCTCTTCACATCACCTTTAGCATCAGTTCTTCCAATGAATATTCAGGGTTGATTTCCTTTAGGATTGACTGTTTTTATCTTTTTGCTGTCCAAGGGACTCTCAAGAGTCTTCTCCAACACCACAATTCAAAAACATCAGCTCGTTAGACCTTAGCCTTCTTTATGGTCCAACTCTCACATCCACACATGACTACTGGAAAAACCATAGCTTTGACTATACAGACCTTTGTCAGCAAAGTGATTTCTTTGCCTTTTAATACACTGTCTAGGTTTGTCATTGCTTTTCTTCCAAGGAGCAAGTGTCTTTTGATTTCATGGCTGCAGTTACAAGCCACAGTGATTTTGGAGCCCAAGAAAATAACCTGCACATGTTCAGTTCAGTTCAGTCGCTCAGACGTGTCCAACTCCTTGCGTCCCCCATGAATCATAGCATTCCAGGCCTCCCTGTTCATTCATCAACTCCTGGAGTTCACTCAAACTCATGTCCATCGAGTCAGTGACGCCATCCAGCCATCTCATCCTTTGTCATCCCCTACTCCTCCTGCCCCCAATGCCTCCAAGCATCAGGTTCTTTTCCAGTGAGTCAACTCTTCACATGAGTTGGCCAAAGTATTGAAATTTCAGCCTCAGCATCAGTCCTTCCAATGAACACCCAGGACTGATCCCCTTTAGGATGTACTGGTTGGATCTCCTTGCAGTCCAAGGGACTCTCAAGAGTTTTCTCCAACACTACAGTTCAAAAGCATCAATTCTTTGGCACTCAGCTTTCTTCACAGTCCAACTCTCACATCCATACATAGCCACTGGAAAAAACATAGCCTTGACTAGACATACCTTTGTTGGCAAAATAATGTCTCTGCTTTTCAATATGCTATCTAGGGTGGTCATAACTTTCCTTCCAAGGAGTATGTGTCTTTTACTTTCATGGCTGTGGTCACCATCTGCTGTGATTTTGGAGCCCAAAAAATAAAGTCTGACACTGTTTCCACTGTTTCCCCATCTATTTCCCATGAAGTGATGGAACCAGATGCTATGATCTTAGTTTTCTGAATGTTGAGGTTTAAGCCAATCTTTTCACTCCCCTCTTTGACTTTCATCAAAAGGCTTTTTAGCTCCTCTTCACTTTCTGTCATAAGGGTGGTGTCATCTGCATATCTGAGGTTATTGATATCTCTTCCAGCAATCTTGTTTCCAGCTTGTACTTCTTCCAGCCCAGTGTTTCTCATGATGTACTCTGCATATAAGTTAAATAAACAGGGTGACAATATACAGCCTTGATGTACTCCTTTTCCTATTTAGAACCAGTCTGTTGCTCTATGTCTAGTACTAACTGTTGCTTCCTGATCTACATGTAGGTTCCTCAAGAGACAGGTCAGGTGATCTGGTATTCCCAACTCAAAGAATTTTCCACAATTTATTGTGATCCACACAGTCAAAGGCTTTGGCATAGTCAATAAAGCAGAAATAGATGTTTTTCTGGAACTCTCTTTCTTTAGTAGCCTTATTTCCACCCATTTTCCCATCCCCAGCTGTAACTCACTGGGCCATGCTCATAGCCTCAGATTTACTCTGCTTCCTTCTTGGCTTTGTCTTTTTTGAGATGACTCTGTTTTCTTGCTGGGCCATGCCAATGGCATTGACTATGTAGATACCTCTGTTCCGGAGTCCTCACGTTTATATCATTCTTCCTTACAACCATGACCTTATCTTGAACACTTTCTTCATGTAAATAAGTCATCAGAGATTTCACCATGTGCCAGACACTGTTGTATGCACTTCACATGCATATCCTTAACTGAGCCAGCATTCTTAAAAGTATGTTTTCTTAGTAGCTCCATTTTCCCAATAAGGAAACTGAAGATCAGAAAAGATATAGGTTTATATAAGATAAGATATATGGTATTTGCCAAAGGACACAAAAGGTAGCAGAGTTGGTATTTATAGCTATAATTTATGATTCAAAATGTTAGGTAATACTGTTTCATTCATTTTCTATCCTTTGCTAAATTATTGATGAAAAACATAGCATCAACCTGCATTTTGGATGCAATCTCAAAATCGACAGAATGATCTCTGTTCATTTACAAGGCAAACCATTCAATACCACAGTTATCCAAGTCTATGCCCCAACAAGTAATGCTGAAGAAGCTGAAGTTGAACAGTTCTATGAAGACCTACAAGACCTTTTAGAACTAACACCCCCCCAAAAAAAGATGTCCTTTTTATTATAGGGGACTGGAATGCAAAAATAGGAAATCAAGAAACACCTGGAGTAACAGATAAATTTGGCCTTGGAATATGGAATGAAGCAGGGCAAATGCTAATAGAGTTTTGCCAAGAAAATGNCCAAAAAAAGATGTCCTTTTTATTATAGGGGACTGGAATGCAAAAATAGGAAATCAAGAAACACCTGGAGTAACAGATAAATTTGGCCTTGGAATATGGAATGAAGCAGGGCAAATGCTAATAGAGTTTTGCCAAGAAAATGCACTGGTCATAGCAACACCCTCTTCCAACAACACAGGAGAAGACTCTACACATGGACATCACTAGATAGTCAGCACCCAAATCAGATTGATTATATTCTTTGCAGCCACAGATGGAGAAGCTCTATACAGTCAACAAAAACAAGACCAGGAGCTGACTGTGGCTCAGATCATGAACTCCTTATTGCCAAATTCAAACTTAAACTGAAGAAAGTAGGGAAAACCACTAGACCATTCAGGTATGACCTACATCAAATCCNTTCAATCTGTATAATAGGCTCTAGGTTCATCCACCTCATCAGAACTGACTCAAATGCATTCCTTTTTATGGATGAGTAATATTGCATTGTATATATGTACCAGAGCTTCTTCATCCATTCATCCGTCAATAGACATCTAGGTTGCTTCCATGCTATATTGTAAATAGTGCTGCAATTAACAATGGGATACATGTGTCTTTTTCAATTTTGGTTTCCTCAGGGTATATGCCTAGGAGTGGGATTGCTGGGTGATTTTATTCCTAGGTTTTAAAGGAATCTCCATACCATCTTCCATAGTGNTAAATAGTGCTGCAATTAACAATGGGATACATGTGTCTTTTTCAATTTTGGTTTCCTCAGGGTATATGCCTAGGAGTGGGATTGCTGGGTGATTTTATTCCTAGGTTTTAAAGGAATCTCCATACCATCTTCCATAGTGGCTACATCAATTTACACCCCCACCAACAGTGCAAGAGTGTGCCCTTTACTCCAAATCCTCTCCAGAAATTGTTTGTAGACTTTTGGAGTATGGCCATTCTGACTGGCATGAGGTGATATCTCATTATAGTTCTAATTTGCATTTATCTAATAATGAGCAATGTTGAGCATCTTTTCATGTGGTTTTTAGCCATCTGCATGTCTTCTTTGGAGAAATGTCTGTATAGGTCTTTTTCCCATTTTTTGATTGGGTTGTTTGTTTCTCTGGTACTGAGTTGTATGAGCTACTTGTATATTTTGGAAACTAATCCTTTGTCAGTTGTTTCATTTGCTATTATTTTCTGAGGGTTGTCTTTTCACCTTGGTTTTAGTTTCCTTTGCTGTGTAAAAGCTTTTAAGTTTAATCAGGTCCCACTTGTTTACTTTTGTTTTTGTTTCCATTACTCTAGGAGGTGGGTCATAGAGGATCTGGCTTTGATTTATGTCACCCAGTGTTCTGCCTATGTTTCCTCTAAGAGTTTTATAGTTTCTAGTCTTACATTTAGATCTTAAATCCATTTTAAGTTTATATTTGTGTATGTTGTTAAGAAGTGTTCTAATTTCATTATTTTACATGTAGTGTCCTGTTTTCCCAGCACCACTTAATGAAGAGGCTGTCTTTGCCCCATTGTATGTTCTTGCCTCCTTTGTCAAAAATAAGGTACCCCTAGGTGCATGGGTTTATTTCTGGGCTTTCTATCATATACCATTGGTCTATATTTCTGTTTTTGTGCCAGCACTATACTGTCTTGAAGACTATAGCTTTGTAGTATAATCTGAAGTCAGGAAAGTTGACTCCTCCATCTCCATTATTCTTTTGAAAGACTGCTTTGGCTGTTTTGGGTCTTTTGTGTTTCCACAGGAATTGTGAAATTTTTGTTCTAGTTTCTGTGAAAAGTGCCATTGGTAATTTGATAGGGATCACATTGAATCTGTAGACTGCATTTGGTAGTAGTTATCTTCACAGGATTGATTCTTCCTACCCAGGGGCATGGAATAGCTCCCCATCTATTTATATTTTATTTCTTTCATCAGTGTCTTATAATTTTCTATGTATAGTTCTTCTGCCTCCTTAGCAGTTTCTCTTTTTGATAGAATGAATTAATAAGGTGATGTTTTGTTCAAATTTTTTGTTCATTTAGGCCTTCATGATTAGCAATTCCAACTTCCATCTCAAAAAAAAAATTAATCATGTTTAATGTGTTCATTGGCACAGTGGCACACCTAAAGCAAGTAGGTGGAAATTGATTTTGCCAATGTCGTTGGGATGTGTTTTTGCCAAGCTCCAAATGATATTACTTAATGGCAATTCCAAGACAGATGATATATATGTTTCAGCTGAGAGAATTTCTTTTACTCAAATTAATTAAATGTGTAGATGTGTTGTCAAGTCTATTTCCTTATGCATATACAAAGTAGGTTCCTTGAAACTCTGTGTCTACTCTGAATCCAGGCACACTCTTACACATTTTTTTTTTCAACGTTGGAAAAGCAGATGTGTAACTTCAATAGGTGTGTCATCCCAATTCCCTATTAGTAACTATAGTAGAAAGAAAAATGCTTGTGCAAAGATTTCCATGTTCCAATTCCCAGAAATTGTGAATATCTTACTTTACATCACAAAAGGGACTTTTCTAGTAACGATTTTGAGATGGGGAGATTATCCTAGGATATTCAGGTGCAACTGATATAACTGTAAGGGCCCCTACATGATAACCAGCATGGCAGAAGAGTCAGAAGCAGGGAAATGGTGTCATAAGAAAGCCTCCACTGCCCATCGCTGGCTTTGTGAGATGGCCACAAATCAAGAAATGTGAAAAGTCTCTAGGATCTGGAAAAAGCAAGAAAAACAGATTTTTCCCTAGAAAGGAACTTTCTAGAAAGGAATGTAAGCTTGCTGACACTTTGTTTTTAGCCCAGTTGAGACCCATTTTTGAATTTTGAACTTTACAATTGAAGATAATAAATTTGGGTTGTGTTAAGCCACCTAATTTATGATCATTTGTTATAGTAGCCATAAGAAACTAATACAGGGAACCTCTTAGATTCACAGAAAGAGTGTCAATAGAAAAGAAGAAAAATTACACGCTACACATTTGCTGTAACAAGTCCTAAAAAACAAAATTGTCAACCAACTAGGGGTGCTATTTTCAGGATTCAAAAGAGACAATAAAGTTCTGAGAATACGTTAAATCTTATTTATTAGTTAGGAAAACATTCTAAAACATTATTTCTGACTAGATTGGAGGAAGCAATTAGCTTGAAATGCAGTAAAGTGAGCCTTTAGATAATCTACACCTAAATAATAATTTTAATGGAATATTTCCCTGCAAAAGAAAAATAAACATTGTGGAAAGAAGCTTCTGTAGAGGCAGTATTATATCTTCAGGAGCCTGACAGCTCAGATTAGCTGAATTCAACTCAAATTGCATATAAACAATTGCTAGGAAATCAAGCATAATAGAATTCTAACTCAATCATTATATTCTTTTTTAACAATGAAAAAAAAATAGTAGATATGAAAACAGGCATATATATGCCCAGTCTGAAGCATATATGAAATCATCATCTCATGTGATGTACTGAGGAAGGCTTTGTGGAGCAAAGAAGGAGGATAATGCAGTAGGCTAAAAGCAGACTATCATAACCATTATCCAGGGGACCTGACATGGTCACAGAGACAGCAATGAAATCAGTTCAGTTCAGTCGCTCAATCGTGTCCATGGACTGCAGGACACCAATCCTCCCTACCTATCACCAACTCCTGAAGTTTACTCAAACTCATGTCCATTGAGTCAGTGATGTCATCCAACCATCTCTTCCTCTGTCATCCCCTTCTCCTCTTACCGTCAAGCTTTCCCAGCATCAGGGTCTTTTCAAATGAGTCAGCTCTTTGCATCAGGTGGCCAAAGTATTGGAGTTTCAGCTTCAACAGTCCTTCCAATGAATATTCAGGACTGATTTCCTTTAGGATGGACTGGTTGGATCTCCTTGCAGTCTAAAGGATTCTCAAGAGTCTTCTCGAACCACAGTTCAAAAGCATCATTTCTTTGGTACTCAGCTTTCTTTATAGTCCAACTCTCACATCCATACCTGACCTTCAGAAAAACCATAGCCTTGACTAGATGGGCCTTTGTTGGTAAAGTAATGTTTCTGCTTTTTAATATGCTATCTAGGTTGGTCATAACTTTGCTTCCAAGGAGTAAGCATCTTTTAATTTCATGGCTGTGGTCACCATCAGCTGTGATTTGGGGAGCCTAAAATAAATAAATAAATAAAGTATGCCACTGTATACCCATCTATTTGCCAGAAAGTGATGGGACCGTTTGCCATGATCTTCGTTTTTCTGAATGTTGAGCTTTAAGCCAACTTTTTCACTCTTCTCTTTCATTTTCATCAAGAAGCCCTTTAATTCTTCCCTTTCTGCCAAAGAGGTGGTGTCATCTGCATATCTGATATTTCTCCCAGCAATCTTGATTCCAGCTTGTGCTTCATCCAGCCCAGCATTTCTCATGATGTATTTTCCATATAAGTTTAATAAGCAGGGTGACAGTACACAGCCTTAACATGCTCCTTTTCCTATTTGGAACCAGTCTGTTGTTCCATGTCCAGTTCTGTTGCTTCCTGACGTGCATATAGGTTTCTCAAGAGGCAGGTCAGGTGGTCTGGTACTTCCATCTCTTTAAGAACTTTCCACAGTTTGTTGTGATCCACACAGTCAAAGGCTTTGGCATAGTCAATAAAGCAGAAATAGATTTTTTTTTTCCTGAAACTATGAGCCAAGCCGTGTAGGGCAACCCAAGATGGATGGGTCATGGTGGAGGGTTCTGACAAAACATGGTCCATTGGAGAAGGGAATAGCAAACCACTTCAGTATTCTTGCTTTCAGGACCCCATGAACAGTATGAAAAGGCAAAAAGATAGACGCTGAAAGATGAACTCCCCAGGTCAGCAGTTACCCAATATGCTACTGGAGAAGAGGGAAGAAATAACTCCAAAAAGAATGAAGAGATAGAGCCAAAGTAAAAACAACACCCAGCTGTGGATGTGACTTGTGATAGAAGCAAGGTCTGATGCTATAAAGAGCTATATTGCTTAGGGACCTGGAATGTCAGATCCATGAACCAAGGCAAATTAGAAGTGGTTAAACAGGAGATGGCAAGACTGAACATCAACATTTTATGAATCAGTGAACTAAAATCAACTGGAATGGGTGAATTTAACTCAGATGACCATTATTTCTACTACTTTGGGCAAGAATCCCTTAGAAGAAAAGGAGTAGACATCATAGCAAAAGAGCCTGAAATGCAATACTTTGATGCAATCTCAAAAATGACAGAATGATCTCTGTTCATTTCCAAGGCAAACCATTCAATATCACAGTAATCCAGATCTATGCCCTGACTAGTAACGCTGAAGAAGCTGATGTTGAAGGGTTCTATGAAGACCTACAAGACCTTCTAGAACTAACACCCAAAAAGATGTCCTTTTCATTATAGGGGACTGGAATGCAAATGTAGGAAGTCAAGAAACACCTGAAGTAACAGGCAAATTTGGCCTTGGAGTACATAATGAAGCAGGGCAAATGCTAATAGAGTTTTACCAAGAGAACACACTGGTCATAGCAAACACCCTCTTCCAACAACACAAGAGAAGACTCTACACATGGACTTCACCAGATGATTAATACCAAAATCAGATTGATTATATTCTTTGCAGCCATAGATGGAGAAGCTCTATACAGTCAGAGAGCTGTCTGTGGCTCAGATCATGAACTCCTTATTGCCAAATTCAGACTGAAATTGAACAAAAGGGAAAACTACTATTCAGGTATGACATAAATCAAATCCCTTATGATTATACAGAGGAAGTGAAAAATAGGTTTAAGGGACTAGATCTGATAGAGTGCCTGATGAACTATGGACAGAGGTTTGTGACATTGTACAGGAGACAGAGATCAAGACCATCCCCAAGAGAAAGAAATGCCAAAAAGCAAAATGGCTATCTGAGGAGGACTTCCAAATAATTGTGAAAAGAAGAGAAGCAAAAAGCAAAGGAAAAAATAAAAAAAAGAAATATATACTCATTTGAATGCAGAATTCTAAAGAATAGCAAGAACAGATAAGAAAGTCTTCCTCAGTAATCAGTGCAAAGAAATAGAGGAAAACAATAGAATGGGAAAGACCTAAGATCTCTTCAAGAAAATTACCAAGGGAATATTTCATGCAAAGACGGGCTTGATAAAGGAAAGAAATGGTGTGGACGTAACAGAAGCAGAAGCTATTAAGAAGTGGCAAGAATACACAGAAGAACTACAGAAAAATATTTTCATAACCCAGATAATCACAATGATGTGATCACTGACCTAGAGCCAGACATTCTGGAATGTGAAGTCAAGTAGGCCTTAGGAAGCATCACTATGAACAAAGCTAGTGGAGGTGATGGAATTCCAGTTGTTCAATGAAATGATTACCATCAAAACGGAGAGGAGGNAATGGTGTGATCACACACCTAGAGCCAGACATTCTGGAATGTGAAGTCAAGTAGGCCTTAGGAAGCATCACTATGAACAAAGCTAGTGGAGGTGATGGAATTCCAGTTGTTCAATGAAATGATTACCATCAAAACGGAGAGGAGGCAAATAAACTCACAAGTGTGAAGAGTGAGTTTATTTATGTTTATGAAATAACATAAATATGGAAAAGGTACTATGGCTTATTTTCATAGAATCTATCAAATGTTCTAAATCTATGATAAGAAGTCATTGCTCTTTAGGGCTGGGATGCCATTGAGGTCACATTCAAGGCAATCTTAGGAGAGAGAGAGAGATCAACTTGGAAAAAAAAATATGTGTGCTGAATTTCACCATGTGANCTGAATGCATGCCTGTTATGTCTTTAGAACTGCATTTAAAGATCTAAAGGAATCTTGTCAGATTTCTGTCTGATCATATAAAATCCTTCAGATGAGATTTTTTTTCCATAGTTAGAATTATTTTTTCATAAACTACCCATTTTCTGAGAGATTAAAAATCTTATTAACATTCTAGAGAATCTATCAGTTCTTCCAATTGCACATCAATATTTGACTCTGCAAATACAGATGACAAGGACAAAGCTGGTTGAGAGGGGAACAGGGATGAAAATAGCAATCACCTTTCTCTAGGCATTCTGATGGGGTGGTTATTCAGTACAGGCTGCATGGCACTGGAAAGTGCATGCTCATGGGATTCAACAGTTCCAATAGTGCATATTTTCATTCCCATTTTTTTCAATAGGTGAAGGATTTCGTGATATTGCATTATTTTATATTCTTATGTTCCTGCATCTTATAGACAGTGAGGTGTATCCTGAAAGCTTCCATAGTCTTGCTGGCATCACTGCAGTGTATCTTGTGACAATGCTATTTCTCTAGGAGTGACTGTTCTGCCTCCTTCCTTCCCGTTACCATCTGACCCATAAGGTCAACAAGCCACATTTTTTAAACCTCTGCCCCAGCTGAGTTGGTTAATATATACTATTATTTGTCTTTTAAATTCAAGCTTGATGTAGAATTACTACAAGTGATTTTATATTCTACCAAATAACATTTTTATGTTTCCATCCTAATCAGAAAATCCCAGTTCAATCAGACTTGCTTAGTGCTGAGCTACAAAATGTCCTCCTATTCCAATTTTTAATCTCCACCTTGAGATAAATATGCAGAAAGGCTCTATAGGCAGCAGTTAATCTGACAGTGATTTCTTTACATTAAAATTAGTTTCTAAAAATTATTTCTAAATTTAAAAATTCACCTCAGGAAATAAGACTGCAGCAGTCTTATATATAGGCTTTTGCATAAGGAAAGGTTCTTCAAATCATGTTTTCTCCTTAGAAGGAAGGAAGGAAAGAAGGGAGGAAATTGACATTTATTGACCACTTACTACATATCATGTTATATGCACAATATTCTCACTGACCTTACTCAATCCATCTTTTTAGTTTTCACTGCAACACCCTGAAATTGCCCCCATGAAGTAGTTATTATGTTCACTTTTGCATGTAAAGACAGACACACCTATTGAAATTTGGTGATTTGCCTGAGGTTGCATAGTGGTCAACTGGCAGTGCTGTTTCTTGAATCTACATCTGCTTGATTATAGCACCTATCGTCTTTTCACCACATAGGACTACCCACTTACTTTTTGGACATCTTGTTTTCCTGCTTCTATTTAGCTTTATAGTTTAACTTTTAGCCTTTCAGACTCATTTTGTTTCATTCTTGTGTCATTATGTTTATAGTTGAATTGCTGTATACTTTCAGTAGAACAACAAACACAGACTAAGACCAGGTGTATCAACGTCAAGTAATCCCGTCCCATAATTCTCTATAGTTGTCTTCTTTTTTATTAGCCCAAGACAAATACCCTATAAGCCATGTTCATTATGATACAAAAATCTTTCTCTGCTCACGAATTTCATGAGAGCTTGTAAAAAACTGAAAAGAGGTGAGTCAATGAAATTGCAGAAGATTCATGCTTATCACATCTATTTTTAAATAGCTAGGACAGGAATCATTAAATTAAAAAAAAAAAAAAAAACAGGAACATGAGTTCTTGGAACTGAAGAAAGTTTAGAGATCATTTCCAAGGAAGTGGAATAAGATTCACCTTGCATGTTGGCTCTGATGGTTTGCTAGCAGCTGCCTGGATTGCTGAGGTGAGAATTGTGAGGCTTTATAAACAGTGGAAACAGTGACTGATTTTATTTTGGGGGGCGCCAAAATCACTGCAGATGGTGACTGCAGCCATGAAATTAAAAGATGCTTAGTCCTTGGAAGAAAAGTTATGACCAACCTAGACAGTATATTCAAAAGCAGAGACATTACTGTGCTGACTAAGGTCCGTCTAGTCAAGGCTATGGTTTTTCCTGTGGTCATGTTTGGATGTGAGAGTTGGACTGTGAAGAAGGCTGAGCGCCGAAGAATTGATGCTTTTGAACTGCGGTGTTGGAGAAGACTCTTGAGAGTCCCTTGGACTGCAAGGAGATCCAACCAGTCCATTCTGAAGGAGATCAGCCCTGGGATTTCTTTGGAAGGAATGACGCTAAAGCTGAAACTCCAGTACTTTGGCCATCTCATGCGTAGAGTTTACCCATTGGAAAAGACTCCGATGCTGGGAGGGATTGAGGGCGGGAGGAGAAGGGGACGAGAGAGGATGAGATGGCTGGATGGCATCACTGACTCGATGGACATGAGTCTGAGTGAACTCCGGGAGATGGTGGTGGACAGGGAAGCCTGGCGTGCTGCGATTCATGGGGTCACAAAGAGTCGGACATGACTGAGCGACTGAACTGAACTGAACTGATGCAAGTTCAGGGAAAATGGTGACATGATTCATCATAAGTATCTGCTGTTGCAGATGGAATCATGTTTTCCCCAAACCTACCTTTGCTCAATTTATTCAAACCTCCCTCAACTTCAAGATACATAAACTGAGACCCAGAGATTAGAAATGACTTCCTGAAGATTTCATAGCCAGGTGGTGGCAGTGTCAGAAGTAAAACCCAGGTCTCCTGCATCGTAGCCCGATGCTCTTTCCATTTAGCATCACTGTCTCCAGACAGACAGTTGCTACTTTGCACAAAGATCCAAGCATGTAAAGTTGTCTCTTTGACATTTTGAATGAGTTTGCAACTAATGAGCTTTGAAAATTCCTTATAGTTTTCTCTAGGGAATAGCTCAGAGGAATTCGTTAGAGAAAGAGCTAAAGGTTATTTCTTCAATGACAACATTGGATGTATGTATGAAATTTGCTCAGTCATGTCTGACTCTTTGCAACCCCAGGGAGGAGTCCACCAAGCTTCTCTGTCCATGGAATGCTCCAGGCAAAAATACTGGAGTGAGTTGCCATTCCCTTCTCCAGAGGATCATCCTGGCCCAAGGATCAAACCCAGGTCTCCTGCCTTGCAGGCAGACTATTTACCATCTGAGCAAACTGGATATCTGTGTTAATTTAAGAATAAGTTAAGAATAAGTATGTGTATTGGGAGGGGGATTGAGATGCAGCAGCTCATTCACATGGTGAAATTCAGCACACATATTTTTTTTTCCAAGTTGATCTCTCTCTCTCTCCTAAGATTGCCTTGAATGTGACCTCAATGGCATCCCAGCCCTAAAGAGCAATGACTTCTTATCATAGATTTAGAACATTTGATAGATTCTATGAAAATAAGCCATAGTACCTTTTCCATATTTATGTTATTTCATAAACATAAATAAACTCACTCTTCACACTTGTGAGTTTATTTGCCTCCTCTCCGTTTTGATGGTAATCATTTCATTGAACAACTGGAATTCCATCACCTCCACTAGCTTTGTTCATAGTGATGCTTCCTAAGGCCTACTTGACTTCACATTCCAGAATGTCTGGCTCTAGGTCAGTGATCACATCATTGTGATTATCTGGGTTATGAAAATATTTTTCTGTAGTTCTTCTGTGTATTCTTGCCACTTCTTAATAGCTTCTGCTTCTGTTACGTCCACACCATTTCTTTCCTTTATCAAGCCCGTCTTTGCATGAAATATTCCCTTGGTAATTTTCTTGAAGAGATCTTAGGTCTTTCCCATTCTATTGTTTTCCTCTATTTCTTTGCACTGATTACTGAGGAAGACTTTCTTATCTGTTCTTGCTATTCTTTAGAATTCTGCATTCAAATGAGTATATATTTCTTTTTTTTATTTTTTCCTTTGCTTTTTGCTTCTCTTCTTTTCACAATTATTTGGAAGTCCTCCTCAGATAGCC
>SJYW01024512.1:428002-459287 GCA_006410735.1 Raphicerus campestris
GGAGTTTGGGATTAACAGATACACACTGTGTGCGTGCTGTGTCCATTCAGTCGTGTCTGACTCTTTGTGACCCCATGAACTGTAGTCTGCCAGGGTATTCTGTCCATGGGATTTTCCAGGCAAGAAAACTGGAGTGGGTTGTTAACCCCTTCTCCAAATCTAAAAGGCCTTACTTAGCATAAATCAGTGAGATCATGGTTTTGATCTAATCAGTGAGATCAGGGCTTACATACATAAGACAACACACTCAAGAAGCTTAAAATATAACCAAGTCCAACATCTCTCAAAATGGGAGAAAATAATAGCAAACAAAACAACTGACAAAGGATTAATCTCCAAAATATACAAAGAGTTCATTCAGCTCAATACCAGAAAAACAAACAACCCAATCAAAAAGTGGGCAGAAGACCTATACAGACATTTCTCCGAAGAAGACATACAAATGGCTAAGAAACACATGAAAAGATGTTCAACATTGCTCATTATTAGAAACATACAGATCAAAAGTGTAACAGCAGGATGAGCACAGCCCTTAGCAGGCAGCCATTGCTGTGCCTCATTATACTGGCACTCTGTTTCTAGGCAACATATCTGGCTCAGCCATTGATTGGTGCCTCAGTGGGCTCCACCCACAAGCAACCAACTGTCAATAAACAACCATTGGTTGTTCTGCTCAGCTATTGGTCAGTGCCACAGTGGGCCCTGCCCCATAACTAACTGTCAATGAGGGACGACTGGATAAGCAATTCAGTCAAGGGGTTGATGATGTGGTGGCCATCAGGTGGAGAGTGAAGTAAGAGGCAGATTCAGGCTTTTTTTGGAGGCCCTCCAGCTCACCTAGTCTTGGGCCAGCAAGTCAGCTGGAGGGCCCAGGGAACAGACTTGGGACTATGTCCCAAGGGCTCCAGAGCCCTCATTAAAGCCCTTCACTATCCTTGGCCCAGGCCCTGAGGAGCAGTGAACTCTCCCATCCCTGTCTCTGCTAACTACTAGCAGTGGCTGTCTTCCTAGTCACAGTCTATGAGATCAAGACTCCCCATTTGGGCAGCCTGAGGAGAAGGAGGGCCAGATGGTTTGGGTGCCTGCTCCCTCGGGGACGACAGCTGGGCAGGGTGTGGGAATCTGGACCTGAAGGAGCTGCCAGAGATCTGCCTCTTATTAACCAGGACTGGGACTTTGGAGAGTGAAAGTTGTCTCTTGGGACTTTGCCCTTTCTTGTCAAGACAAAGAATATAACATTGATCTGGTAGAGATTCACAGGAACATCATTGCCTGACCTCAAGAACAAAGGATCTGACCCTGAGAAGTCTCCAACAACTAACCACACCCCTCCCTCACCTTATGCATTTAAAGGGGCTTGCTGAAAACTTTCAGTAACTTTGGTGATTTTAGGACATGAGCTACCCATCTCCTTGTACAATTATGTAATAAACTTTTCTTTTTCCCAAACTCTAATGTTTTAGAACTGATGAGCCGTACTGTGCATCAGGTACATGGATTTAGAAGAAAAGTTATGACCAACCTAGATAGCATATTGAAAAGCAGAGACATACTTTGCCAAAAAATTAACAGAGGTCCAACAGAGGTCTGCCAACAAAGGTCCGTCTACTAAAGGCTATGGCTTTTCCAGTGGTCACGTATGGATGTGAGAGTTGGACTATGAAGAAAGCTGAGTGCCGAAGAATTGATGCTATTGAACTGTGGTGTTGGAGAAGACTCTTGAGAGTCCCTTGGACAGCAAAGAGATCCAACCAGTCCATTCTGAAGGAGATCAGCCCTGGGATTTCCTTGGAGGGAATGATGCTGAAGCTGAAACTCAGTACTTTGGCCACCTCATGCGAAGAGTTGACTCATTGGAAAAGACTCTGATGCTGAGAAGGATTGGGGGCAGGAAGAGAAAGGGATGACAGAGGATGAGATGGCTGGATGGCATCACTAACTTGATGGACATGAGTCTGAGTGAACTCTGGGATTTGGTGATGGACAGGGAGGCCTGGCATGCTGCTATTCATGGGGTCACAAAGAGTTGGACACGATTGAGTGACTGAACTGACTGAACTTAACTGAACAAAACTAGAGTGAGGTATCACCTAGCACTGGTCACAATAGCCATCATCAAAAAATCTACAAACAATAAATGCTTGAGAGAGTGTGGGAAAAAGGGAACCCTCTTGCACTATTGGTGGGAATATAAATTGATACAGCCACTATGGAAGACAGTATGGAGATACCTTAAAAGACTAGGAATAAAACCACCATCAGTTCAGTTCAGTTGCCTGGTTGTGTCCAACTCTTTGCGACCCCATGGACTGCAACACACCAGGCCTCCTTGCTGCTGCTGCTGCTGCTGCTGCTGCTAAGTCGCTTCAGTCATGTCTGACTCTGTGCGACCCCATAGATGGCAGCCCACCAGGATCCCCCATTCCTGGGATTCTTCAGGCAAGAACACTGGAGTGGGTTGCCATTTTCTTCTCCAATGTATGAAAGTGAAAAGTGAAAGTAAAGTAGCTCAATCATGTCCAACTCTTAGCAACCCCATGGACTGCATTCTACCAGGATCTTCCACCCATGGGATTTTCCAGGCAAGAGTACTGGGGTGGGTTGCCATTGCCTTCTCCACCAGGCCTCCCTATCTATCACCAACTCCCAGAGTTTACTCAGTCTCATGTCCATTGAGGTGGTGATGCCATCCAACCACCTCATCCTCTGCATCCCCTTCTCCTCCCACCTTCAACCTTTCCTAGCACCACTGTAGATGTACTTCTTCACATCAGGTGGCCAAAGTGTGGGAGTTTCAACTTCAGCATCAGTCCTTCCAATAAATAGGACTGATTTCCTTTAGGATGGACAGGTTGGATCTCCTTGCAGTCCAAGGGACTCTCAAGAGTCTTCTCCAACACCAGAGTTCAAAAGCATCAATTTTTCAGCACTCAGCTTACTTTATAGTCCAACTCTCACATCCATACAGGACTACTGGGAAAACCATACCTTTGATTAGATGGACCTTGGTTGGCCAAGTAATGTCTCTGCTTTTTACTATGCTATCTAGGTTGGTCATAGTTTCTCTTCCAAGGAAAAAGCGTCTTTTAATTTCATGACTGCAGTCACCATCTGCAGTGATTTTGGAGCCCAAGAAAATAAAGTCTTTCACTGTTTCCATTGTTTCCCTATCTATTTGCCATGAAGTGATGGGACTAGATGCCATGATCTTCGTTTTCTGAATGTTGAGTTTTAAGCCAACTTTTTCACTCTTCTCTTTCACTTTCATCAATAGGCTCTTTAATTTTTCATCACTTTGGGCCATAAGAGTAGTGTCATCTGCATATCTGCTGCTGCTGCTAAGTCGCTTTAGTCATGTCCAATCCTATGTGACCCCATAGACAGCAGCCCACCAGGCTCCACCATCCCTGGGATTCTTCAGGCATATCTGAGGTTATTGATATTTCTCCCACAATCTTGATTCCAACTTGTGACTCATCCAGCCCAGCATTTCTCATGATGTACTCTGAATATAAGTTAAGTAAGCAGGGTGACAATATACAGCCATGTACTCTGAATATAAGTTAAATAAGCAGGGTGACAATATACAGCCTTGACGTACTCCTTTCCCTATTTGCAACCAGTCTGTTGTTCCATGTCCAGTTCTAACTGTTGCTTCCTAACTTGCATACAGATTTCTGAAGAGGCAGGTCAGATGGTCTGGTATTTCCATCTCTTGAAGGATTTTCTACAGTTTACTGTGATCTACATAGTCAAAGGCTTTGACATTGTCAATAAAGCAGAAATAGATATTTTTCTGGAACTCTCTTGCTTTTTTGATGATCCAAAGGATTTTGACAATTTGATCTCAATCCCACTCCCAGGCATATACCCTGAGAAAACCAAAATTGAAAAAGTCACATGTACACCAGTGCTTTTTGCAGCGTTACTTACAATAGCTAGAACATTGAAGCAACCTGGATGTCCTTCGACAGATGAATGGATAAAGAAGCTATGGTACACATACACAATGGAATATTACTTGCCCATAAAAAGAAACACATTTGAGTCAGTTCTAATGAGGTGGATGAATCTAGAGCCTATCATATAGAGTGAAGTAAGTCAGAAAGAGAAAAACAAA
This sequence comes from Raphicerus campestris, assembly GCA_006410735.1. NCBI lineage: Eukaryota > Metazoa > Chordata > Mammalia > Artiodactyla > Bovidae > Raphicerus > Raphicerus campestris. The sequence goes on from SJYW01024512.1 coordinate 432,123, forward strand.
TATTGTATACTAATGTGTCTATATATACGAAATCCAGAGATATGGTACTGAAGAAATTATTTTCAGGGCAGTAACCTAGATAGCATATTGAAAAGTAGAGACATTACTTTGCCAACAAAGGTCCATCTACTCAAGCCTATGTTTTTTCCAGTGGCCATGTATGGATGTGAGAGTTGGACTATGAAGAAAGCTGAGCACTGAAGAATTGATGCTTTTGAACTGTGGTGTTGGAGAAGACTCTTGAGAGTCTCTTGGACTGCAAGGAGATCCAACCAGTCCATTCTGAAGATCAGCCCTGGGATTTCTTTGGAGGTAATGATGCTGAAGCTGAAACTCCAGTACTTTGGCCACCTCATGCAAAGAGTTGACTCATTGGAAAAGACTCTGATGCTGGGAAGGATTGGGGGCAGGAGGAGAAGGGGACAACAGAGGATGGGATGGCTTGATGGCATCACTGACTCGATGGACGTGAGTCTGAGTGAAATTTGGGAGTTGGTGATGGACAGGGAGGCCTGGCGTGCTGCGATTCATGGGGTTGCAAAGAGTCAGACACGACTGAGTGAACTGACTGAATGGAAACACAGAACTAGAGAACAGACTTATGGACACATGGGGGGAGGTGGGAGGAAGGAGAGGGTGGGATTTGTGGAGAAAGAAACATGAAAACTTAGGTTACCAAATGTAAAATAAATAACTAATGGAAACTTGCTGTATGACTCCGGGAACTCAAAAATCAGGTCTCTGTAACAACTTCGAGGGGTGGGATGGGGAAATGGTGGGAGGGAGTTTCAAGAGCTGGGAACATATGTATACCTAGGGCTAAATCATGTTGATGTTTGACAGAAACCAACATAATTCTATAAAGCAATTATCCTTCCATTTAAAAAATACATGAAAAAAAAAAGAAACGTATAAGTGAAAAAGTCACATATACCCCAATGTTCACTGCAACACTATTTACAATAGCTAGAACATGGAAGCAACCTAAGATGTTCATCAACAGATGAATGGATGAAGAAATTGTGGTACATATATACAATGGAATATTGCTCAGCCATAAAAAGGAACACATTTGACTCAGTTCTAATAAGATGGATGAACCTAGAGACTATTATACAGAATAAAGTAAGTCAGAAAGAGAAAGAAAAATATTGTATATTAACACATACATGTGGAATAAGAAAAATTGTAGTGATGAACCTATCTGCAGGACAGCAATGGAGATGCAGACTTAGAGAACAGACTTGTGGACACAGTGGGGGTAGAAGAGGGTGGGATGAATTGAGAGTAGCATTGAAACCTATACATTACCATATGTAAATTTTGATATCCAGTGAAAATTTGCTCTATGATATAGAGAACTATATAAGTTGGCTTGAAACTCAACGTTCAGAAAACTAAGATCATGGCATCAGGTCCCATTACTTCATGGCAAATAGATATGGAAACAGTGGGGGGCTCCAAAATCACTGCAGATGGTGACTGCAGCGGTGAAATTAAAAGATGCTTGCTACTTGGAAAATAAAACTATGACCAACATAGACAGTATATTAAAAAGCAGAGATATTACTTGGCCAACAAAGGTTCATCTAGTCAGAGCTATTTTTTTTTTCCCAGTAGTCATGTATAGATGTGAGAGTTGGACTGTAAAGAAAGCTGAATGCCGAAGAATTGATGCTTTTGAACTGTGGTGTTGGNGTCAGAGCTATTTTTTTTTTCCCAGTAGTCATGTATAGATGTGAGAGTTGGACTGTAAAGAAAGCTGAATGCCGAAGAATTGATGCTTTTGAACTGTGGTGTTGGAGAAGACACTTGAGAGTTCCTTGAACTGCAAGATCAAACCAGCCAATTCTAAAGGAAATCAATCCTGAATATTCATTGGAAGGACTAATGCTGAGCCTGAAACTCCAATACTTTGGCCACTTGATGCAAAGAACTGCCTCAGTGGAAAAAACCCTGATGCTGGGAAAGATTGAAGGCAGGAGGATAAGGGAACGACAGAGGATAAAAAATTTGTTTGGCATCACCAGCTAAATTGACATGAGTTTAAACAAGCTCCTGGAGTTGGTGATGGGCAGGAAAGCCTGGCATGCTATAGTCCATGGGATCGCNTATTTAGAGTTACTATACTGTAACCTTGTGATGAAGCCAAATTAATATGTTCTACATCTGGATCTCATCATCAATTACCTTTATTTGAATAAGAAAATGTCTCCATGAAGCCAAGGTTAGATTGTGTTCACATATTTGCATATTGGCCCATGGGAGAATGGTTCAAGTATCTATTCAAAGGATATGAAAGATTTAGGTGATATTATAGGCTATGCTGAGAAATTGATTCACTGATCTGTTTTAATAGAAAATGTCCTCAGAGACTGCTTTTTACATTTAAAAGCATTAGGTCAGTCTTAGCAGCAACAAAGCACCTGAATTGGTGTTATTTAAAAATAGTGATCTCTCACAGGCTCCTCCTGGCTAAAATAANTGATCTGTTTTAATAGAAAATGTCCTCAGAGACTGCTTTTTACATTTAAAAGCATTAGGTCAGTCTTAGCAGCAACAAAGCACCTGAATTGGTGTTATTTAAAAATAGTGATCTCTCACAGGCTCCTCCTGGCTAAAATAAAAACAACAAAATAGTTTTATTTATTTATTTCACATACTGTATTTTGTTCACATTCTTAAATGGTGGGAACCATCAAAGTTGGTTCAGGATTATAGAAAGAAGGTATGGCTACAATTAGCACTGGAAGCTTATAGTCTGTGGATAAGCCAAAAGAAAATGGCTTCCCAGGTGTCTCAGATGGTAAAGAATCCACCTACCAATGCAGCAGATCTAGGTTTGATCCCTGGGTCAGGAACCTCTCCTGGAGAAAGAAATAGCAACCTATTCCAGCATTCTTGCCTGCAGAATTCCATGTAAAGAGGAGCCTGGCAAGTTAGACGGCATGGGATCACAGAGTCAGAAATGACATTGCAAGGAAACAACAAACCAAAAGAGAGGGCAATTTAAATTGCAAAGTAGGGCAAGCAAAAGATTTGAAATATTAGATATCGCAGACAAACTACCTGGAGAACTATGGATGGAAGTTTATAACATTACACAAGAGGCAGTGACCAATACCATCCCAAGGAAAAAGAAATGCAAGAAGGCAATGTGGTTGTCTGAGGAAGCTTTACAAATAGCTAATGAAAAAAGACAAGTGAAAGGCAAGGGAGAAAGGGAAAGATATACCACTCAACTGAATGCAGAGTTCCAGAGACAGCAAGAAAAGATAAGTCTTCTTAAGTAAACAGTGCAAAGGTATGGAGGAAAACAATAGAATAGGAAAGACTAGAGATTACCTCAAGAAAATTAGAGATATCAAGGGAACAGTTCATGCAAGGATAGGCACAATAAAGGACAGAAATGCTAAGGACCTAACAGAGGCAGAAGATATTAAGAAGAGGTTCTGAGAGTACACAGAATTACACAAAAGAGGTCTTAAAGACCCAGGTAAATATGATGGTATGGTCACTCACCTAGAGCCTGACATCCTGGAGTGTGAAGTCAAGAGGTCATTAAGAATTACTATGAACAAAGGTAGTAGAAGTGATCAAATTCCAGGTGAGCTATTTCAAATCCCAAAAGAAGACGCTGTTAAAGCACTGCACTCAATATGCCAGCAAATTTGGAAAGCTCAGCAGAGGCCACAGGACTGGAAAAGGTCAGTTTTTATTCCAATCCCTTAAAAAGGCAAGGCCAAAGTATTTTCAAACTACTGCACAATTACACACATTTCACATGCCAGGAAAAAAATAATGCTCAAAATCCTTGAAGCTAGGCTTCAACAGTATGTGAACTGAGAACTTTCAGATGTACAAGTTGGATTTAGAAAAGGCACAGGAACCAGAGATCAAATTGCCAACATCCATTGGATTACAGAAAAAGCAAGAGAACTCCAGAAAAACATCTACCTCTGCTTCATTGACTATGCTAAAGCCTCTGACTCTGTGGGTCACAACAAACTGGAAAATTCTTAAAAAGATGGGAATACCAGACCACCTGACCTGCTTCCTGTGAAACTTGTATGCAAGTCAAGATCCAACAGTTAGACTCTGACATGGAACAACAGAAAGTTTCCAAACTGGGAAAGTACGTCAAGGCTGTATATTGCCACCCTACCTATTTAACTTATATGCAGATTACATCATGAGAAATGTCAGTCTAGATGAAGCACAAGTTGGAATCAAGATTGCCAGGAAAAAATATCAGTAACCTCAGATATGCAGATGATTCTGCCACAGCCAATCTCTCCTATCAAGAAGATTCCACAACCCTCTTATCCTTACCCATCAGAGGGCATACTGAATGGAAACCACAACTATAGAAAACTAGCCAAATGGATCACTTGAACACAGCCTTGTATAACTCAATGAAACTATGAGTTATATTGTGTAGGGCCACCCAAGATGGACAGGTCATGGTGGAGAGTTCTGACAAAACATGGTCTACTGGAGAAGGTAATGGCAAACCTCTTCAGTATTCTTGCCTTGAGAACCTCATGAACAGTATGAAAAGGCAAAAAGATAGACACTGAAAGACGAACTTCCCAGATCAGTAGGTACCCAACATGCTACTGGAGAAGAGTGAAGACATAGCTCAAGAAAGAATGAAGAGACAAAGCAAAAACAACACCCAGTTCTGGATGTGACTGGTGATGGAAGTAAAGTCTGATGCTGTAAAGAACAATATTCCATAGGAACCTGGAAAGTTAGATCCATGAATCAAGATAAATTGGGAGTCAACAAACAGGAGCTGACAAGAATGAACATTGACATTTTAAGAATCAGTGAAATAAAATTGACTGGAATGGGTGAATTCAATTCAGAAGACCATTATATCTGCTACTGTGGGCAAGAATCCCTTAGAATAGAGTAGCCTTCATAGTTAACAGGAGTCCAAAATGCTGTACTTGGGTACAATATCAAAAATGGCAGAATGATCTCAGTTCGTTCCCAAGGCAAACCATTCAGTATCACAGTAATCCAAGTCCACACCTCAACCAGTAATGCTGAAGGAGCTGAATGGTTCTATGAAGACCTATAAAACCTTCCAGAACTAACACCATAAACGTTTTCCTTTTCATCATAGGGGACAGGAATGCAAAAGGGAAAAGTCAAAGATACATGGAATAACAGGCAAGTTTGACCTTGGAGTACAAAATGAAGCAGGACAAAGGCTAATAGAGTTTTGCCAAAAGAATGCACTGGTCACAGCAAATACCTTTTCCAACAACTCAAGAGATGAAGCCATACATGGACCTTAACAGAGGGTCAATACAGAAATTAGATTGATTAAATTATTTGGAACTTAGGATGGAGCTTTATACCACTGGCAAAAAAAAAAAAAAAAAAAGACAGGGAGCTGATTGTGGCTCAGATCATGAACTCTTAATTGCAAATTTCAGACTTATATTGAAGAAAGTAGGAAAACCACTAGACCAGTCAGGTATGACCTAAATCGAGTCACTTATGATTATACAGTGGAAGTAAGAAATAGATTCAAGGGATTAGAGCTGCTAGATAGAGTGCCTGAAGAACTATGGATGGAGATTTGTAACATTGTACAGGAGGCAGTGATCAAGACCATCTCCAAGAAGAGGTAATGCAGAAAGGCAAGATGGTTGTCTGAGAAGGCCTTCCAGATAGCTGAGAAAAGGAGATAATTGAAAGGCAAAAGAGAAAAGGAAAGATATTTCCAACTGAATGCAGAGTTCCCAAGAACAGCAAGGAGAGGTAAGAAAGCCTTCCTAAGTGATCACTGCAAAGAAACAGAGGAAAATAATAGAATGGGAAAGAATAGAGATCTCTTCAAGAAAATCAGAGCTACCAAGAGAATATTTCATGCACAGATGGGCAAAATAAAGGACAGAAACAGTACGGACCTAACAGAAGCAGGAGATATTAAGAAGAGGAGGCAAGAATACACAGAAGAACTATACAAAAAAAGATGATAATGACCCCGATAACCACAATGGTGTGATTAAACACGTAGACCCAGATATCCTGGAGTGAGAAGTCAAGTGAGCCTGAGTCAAGTGAGCATCACTACAAACAAAGCTAGTGGAGGTGATGGAATTCCAGCTGAGCTGTCTCAAATCCTAAAAGATGATGCTAGGTATGTGCCAAAGTCAGTATGCCAGCAAATTTGGAAAATGTAGTGGCCACAGGACTGGAAAATGTCCATTTTCATTCCAATCTCAAAGAAAGGCAATGCCAAAGAATGTTCAAACAACCACACAATTGCACTCATCTCACACACAGCAAAGCAATGCTCAAAATTCTCTTAGCTAGGCTTCAACAGTATGTGAACTGAGAACTTCCAGATGTTCAAGCTGGATTTACGAAAGGCAGGGAAACTAGATATCAATTTGCCAACATTTGGTGGATCATAGAAAAAGCAAGAGAATCCCAAACAATGTCTACTTGTGTTCATTGACTATGCTAAGTCTTTAACTGTGTGGAACACAACAAACTGGAAAATTCTTAAAGAAATGGGAATAGCAGACCATTTTACTTGCCTCCTGAGAAATCTATATGCTCATTTAGAAGCGACAGTTAGAATCTGACATGGAAGAACGGACTGGTTCCAAATTGAGAAAGGAGTACGTCAAGGCTGTATATTGTCATCCTGCTTATTTAACTTATATGCAGAGTAAATCATGCAAAATTCCATACTGGATGAAGCACAAGTTGGAATCAAGATTTCAGGGAGAAATATCAAACTTCAGATATGCAGATGACACCACCCTTATGGCAGAAAGTGAAGAGGAACTGAAGCGCCTCATGATGAAAGTGAAAGAGGAGAGTGAAAAAAAAAAAAAAACTAGCTTAAAACTCAACATTTAAAAAACTAAGATCATGACATCTGGTCCCATCACTTCATGGCAAATAGATGGGGAAATAATGGAAAAGTGACAGATTTTATTTTCTTGGGCTTAAAATCACAGCAGATGGTGACTGCAGCCATGAATTTAAAAGACACTTGCTGCTTGGAAGAAAAAGCTATGACAAACAGAGATGAATTTATTAAAAAGCAGATATTTTACTTTACTGAAAAAGTCCATCTAGTCAAAGCTATGGTTTTTACAGTAGTCATGTATGGATATGAGAGTTGGACCATAAAGAAAGTTATGGCCAAAGAACTGATGCTTTTGAACTGTGATATTTGAGAAGATTCTTGAGAGTCCCTTGGACTGCAGGGAGATCAAACCAATCAATTGTAAAAGAAATCAGTCCTGAATATTTATTGAAAGTACCAAGACTGAAGATGAAGTGCCAAGATTTTGTCCACCAGATGCAACAAACTGACTCATTGGAAAAGATCTTGATGCTGGGAAAGATTGAAGGCAGGAAGAGAAGCAGATTACAGAGGATGAGATCACTGGATGGTGTCACCAATGAGATGGACATGAGTTTGAGCAAATTCCAGGAGATGGTAAAGGCCAGGGAAGCTTGGCATGCTGCATTCCATGGGGAAGCAATGTGTTAGACATGATTCAGTAACTGAACTGCTGCAGATGGCACCACCCTATGGCAGAAAGCAAAGAGGAATTAAAGAGTACTTGATGAAGGTGAAAAAAGGGAGTGAAAAAGCTTGCTTAAAAACTCAACATTTAAAAATCTAAGAACATGGCATCTTGTCCAATCACTAAATGGCAAATAAATGGGGAAACAATGTCAACAGTGACAGACTATTTTCTTGGGCTCAAAAATCACTATGGACAGTAACTGCAGACATAAAATTAAAAGACACATTCTACATGGAAGAATAAAATTGAGAAACCTGTAGAGTATATTAAAAAGCAGAGATATTACTTTACCTACAAAGGTCTGTATAGTCAAAGCAATGGTTTTTCCAGTAGTCTTGAATGGATGGGAGAGCTGGAAAATAAAAATGGCTGAGCTCCAAAGAACTGATGCCTTTGAACTGTGGTGCTGGAAAAACTCTTCAGAGTCCCTTGGACATCAAAAAGATCAAATCAGTCAATCCTAAAGAAAATCAACCCTGAATATTCATTGGAAGTATGGGTGCTGAAGATGAAACTCCAATAATTTGCCAGCTGAGATGAAGAATTGACTCATTGGAAAGACCCTTATGTTGAGAAAGATGGAAGGCAGGAAGAGAAGGGAACAAGAGAGGGTGTAAAGTTTGGGTGGCATCTCCAACTCAAAGTACATGAGTTTGAGCAAATTCCAGGAGATGGTGAAGGCCAGGGAAGCCCAGTGTGATGTAGTCCATGGGACTGCAAACAGTTGGAAATGACTGAGCCACTGAACAATAACAAAAATCTAGTGAAAAGCAGTTTAACTGAAAACAATATGAGAAGCTTGGTTATACTGGTTATGATAATTCAAAACTGTGCTAATTACTTTGCATTTACATAATATTTTTATATGAAAGAGCCCTGCTGCTGCTGCTGCTGCTGCTGCTAAGTCGCTTCAGTCAAGTCTGACTCTGGGCAACCCCACAGACAGCAGCCCACCAGGCTCCCCCATCCCTGGGATTCTCCAGGCAAGAACACTGGAGTGAGTTGCCATTTCCTTCTCCAATGCATGAGAGTGAAAAGTGAAAGTGAAGTCGCTCAGTCGTGTCTGACTCTCAGAGACCCTATGGAATGCAGTCTTCCAGGCTCCTCTGTCCATGGGATTTTCCAGGCAAGACTACTGGAGTGGGGTGTCATTGCCTTCTCCATAAGACAGCCCTACCACACCTATTTCCCTACTCACTTATATCTGATAAGAAAGCCCAGGTATTCTCTTTTATGGGCCAAAAGGAAGTTCAGACCATCCAAGCCTTGACCTATGTGTGGAACTCTCCAGCTTTATCCCCTTTAACCACCATAAAAGCCAAAGTCAGTCTCCTTTCTCTGCTCTCTTAAGCCATTCTCGAACCTGATTAAGAGCTTGTTCTGCTCTCCCCAGAAAAAATCATTTATATGAGTAATGAACTTTTTCATATGCTCTGTGTGTTTATGTCATCAGTCTCAACATACAAACCAAATTTTGGTTTAAGGATCCATCCTGTCTCTGTGGAGTGATGGCAGCAATTCTCCAAGTAGCCTTCTGTGCTCACCTGGATCCCGAGACCTTGCACAATCTGCTGTCACTCCATGAAAAGCACTGGCAGAATAGTCATTTGTGCAGGAATCAAACACAGTGATGGTCACCTCTGTAGAGACCAAGGTCTCAGATGTTGATAATTAAAATATCAAAAAGCTATAAAAAGATGTGTGTGTGTCTGTTTTTTGATGAATGGGAGGGAAGGAAGGGAAGGGTCAGGTGTGTGAGAGGGGAGGGAGGTGGAATCCTTTCAGTTTGGGGCTCAGACCAGCCAGTCCATAGTTAGCTAGACACTGGAAAAGAGGACAGGATGAAGACTGAGCACTGAAGACTAAAGATTTCTGAACACGTTGAAGACTTCTTCTTGAACACTTTATCCCACTGGTGAGGAGGAAAAGGACTTGGTATTTCTGTGTGTCTGGGAGGTCCCAGCTGGGGAGAGGAGTGATGTAGGGGTGGTGGCTGTGTATAATAGTCAGATGCCACTTTTGATGTTTGACAATTGAGTTTTTAAGCCTCATCAGTGTCTGTTCCTTTTCTGGCCCAAATTTGGGCAAACTGATAAAAAATTCCAAAAACTAAATGAACATAAAATAGAAACAGATATACCTAACCTTAAATTGGAATTATTTCTGTGCCTACATTTCCCATAGCAAAAACATCCATTACCCCAAAATATCCTCTAGTGCATGTGGGTCATCTGATCCAATGAGTAGTAAAATTAAGTCTTAGGCCCCTGTAATCATCTTTAAAAATATGAGATTCTATGGACATTTCCCCTTAGATAAGTAACACTTTCCCCCTCAGTTTTTTTTTTTTTCATTAATTATATAATTGGAGGCCAATTACTTTACAATATTGTGGTGATTTTTGCCATACATTGACATGAATCAGCCACGGGTGTACATGTGTCTTCCAATTGTGAAACACCCCCCACCTCCCTCCCCATGCCATCCCTCTAGGTTGTCCCAGAGCACCAGCTTTGAGTGTACTGCTTCATGCACCAAACTTTCACTGGCCATCTATTTTACATATGGCAATATACAAGTTTCAATGCTATTCTCTCAAACCTTCACTCCCTCACCTTCTCCCACATAGTCCAAATGTCTGTTCTTTACATCTGTGTCTCTTTTGCTGTCTTGCATATAAGGTTGTCATTACCATCTTTCTAAACTCCATACATATGTGTTAATATATTATATTAGTGTTTCTCTTTCTGTCTTACTTCACTCTATATAAGAGGTGCCAGTTTCATTCATGTCATTAGAACTGACTCAAATGCATTCTTTTTTGTAGCTGAGTAATATTCCATTGTGTATATGTATCACAACTTCCTTATCCATTTGTCTGCTGATTAACATCTAGGTTGTATCCAGGTCCTAGCTATTGTAAACAGTGCTGCAATGAACACTGGGGAACATGCGTTCCTTTCAATTTTGGTTTCCTCAGAGTTTATACCCAGCAGTGGGATTTCTGAGTCATATGGCAGGTTTTTCCCATTTTTAAGGAATCTCCACACTGTTCTCTATAGTGACTGTACTAGTTTGCATTCCCACCAATAGAATAAGAAGGTTCCCTTTTCTCAACACCCACTCCAGCATTTATTATCTCTGGATGTTTTAATGGCAATCATTCTAACAAGCGTGGGATGGTACCTCATTGTGGTATTGATTTGCATTTCTCTGATAATGAGTAATGTTGATCATCTTTGTTAGTCATCTGTATATCTTCTTTGAAAAATGTCTGTTTAGTTCTTTGGCCCATTTTTTGATTGGGTCATTTATGTTTTTGGTGTTGAGTGCAGTAACTAATTGTATATTTTGTAGATTAATGATTTGTCTGTTGTTTCCTTTGCTATTATTTTCTCCCATTCTGAAGTCTGTATTTTCATCTTGCTTATAATTTCTTTCTTTGTGCAAAAGTTTTTAATTTTACTTAGGTCCCATTTGTTTATTTTTGTTTTTCTTTCCATTACTCTGACAGATGGGTCATAGAAAATCTTGCTTTGATTATGTCAGAGTTCTGCCTATGATTTCCTGTAAGAGTTTTAAAGTTTCTGGTATTATATTTAGATCTTTAATCCATTTTGAGTTTCTTTTTGTGTATGGTGTTAGAAAGTGTTCTAGTTTCATTCTTTTGAAGCTGGTTGACCAGTTTTTCCAGCACCACTTGTTAAAGACATTGTCTTTTTCCCTATTGCATATTGTGCTTCCTTTATGAAAAATAAGGTGTACATAGGTGAGTGGATTTATCTCTGGGTTTCCCATTTTGTTCCATTGATCTATATTTCTGTATTTCTTATAATACCATACTATCTTGATGACTGTAGCTTTGTAGTATAGTCTGAAATGAGGCAACTTGATTCCTCCAGTTCCAGTCTTCTTTCTCAAGAATTTTTTTGGCTATTTGAGTTTTTTTGTGTTTCCATACAAATTGCAAAATTATTTGTTCCAATTCTGTGAAAAATATAGTTGGTAGCTTGATAAGGATTGCATTGAATCTATAAATTGCTTTGGGTAGTTATATTCATTTTCACTATATTGATTTTTCCCATCCACGATAATGGGATATTTCTCCATCTATTTGCATCATCTTTGATTTCTTTCATCAGTGTTTTATATTTTCTCTATATAAGTCTTTTGTTACTTTAAGTAAATTTATTCCCAAGTATTTTATTCTTTTCAGTGCAATGATGAATGCATTTTGGAAAGATTAATTCTATATGAAAGTATGGTCTTCACAGATTGAAACCCATTATATGAGGCCAATTTAGAGAAGGTGTGGTTATCTCCATTTTGCTGCACTTAACAGACAGATTTTACTTGATCTTAAAACTGGAAAACAAGAATAGTGTCTCAGTGTGAACGTGTACCCTTGGTGTCATGGCCCCACTCACTAGGGCTCCATATATATTATTGAAAATACTGTTTCCACTGAGTAACTGGTAAATACTTCGTAGTAATAGCAAAGCATTTGTCTAACATGATCTTTCCAGTGCCTATTTCAACAACCTCTCAGCTACACTTAACTTTCACCTTGTAAGGGACATGAAACACCTTCTCCTGGCTACTCAATGGGCCCAGTGCCCAAACCTGTCATGTCACATAGTCTTTACAGTCAATATTTTCAACAGTTTTAGCTTTTTCTGATACACATTTATGACTTCACACTGATAACATCCTCTTTTGAGGAGATTCTGATGACACACACAGTAAACAGTCCCACCACTTCAGTTAAGTTCCTGAAAATTCTTTGGTAAGTGGTAGAGGACTGCTCCAATCTTGACAGTGTTGAAAAAACAGCTTTTAGTCTTCTTAGTGCCCATATTGTTAAAACAAACCCAACATGTTTTAGAGATTTTTAGATTTTGGAGGCAACATTTCCTCATATAAACTTTTTTTTTTTTTTTTTTTGCTCTATAACATCCAAACAGGCCTGCCTTGAATGATACTCCTTGTGTCAAAAGATTCTATAACCTGCTTCAATCACCATAGAACAGGAACTTCTATTAGGGCCCCCTGAGAATACTTCACTGTGCAACTTTTAGCATCCTTCTCTCAATTATCTTGGTATCCCTCTATCATCAGTGATGGCTGTTGGTTTCATGGGCCACTTTTCTCTATTCTTTCTTTTTGGCTGAACTCTATTTTTGATGCATAACTCATTAGGTGGGTAACATCACATTTATGGCAGAAAGCAAAGAAGAGCTAAAGAGCCTCATGATGAAAGTGAAAGAAGAGAGTGAAAATGTTGGCTTAAAACTCAAAATTCAGAAAACTAAGGTAATGGCATCTGGTCCCATTTCTTTATGGCAAATAGGTGGGGAAACAGTGGATGACTTTATTTTGGGGGGCTCCAAAATCACTGCAGATGGTGACTGCAGCCATAAAATTAAAAGATGCTTGCTCCTTGGAAGAAAAGTTATGACCAATTTAGAGAGCATATTAAAAAGCAGAGACATTACTTTGCCAATAAAGGTTCATCTAGTCAAAGCTTTGGTTTTTCCAGTGGTCATGTATGGATGTGACATTTGGACTATAAAGAAAGCTGAGCACCAAAGAATTGATGCTTTTGAACTGTGGTGTTGGAGGAGACTCTTGAGATTCCCCTAGACAGCAAGGAGATCCAACCAGTTAATCCTAAAGGAAATTAGTCCTGAATATTCATTGGAAGGACTAATGTTGAAACTGAAACTCCAATACTTTGGCCACCTGATACAAAGAACTGACTCATTGGAAAAGACCCTAATGCTGGGGAAAGATTGAAGGTGGGAGGAGAAGGGGACGACAGAGAATGAGATGGTTGGATGGCATCACCAACTCAATGGACATGAGTTTGAGTAAGCTCTGGGAGTTGGTGATGGACAGAGAAGCCTGGCATGCTGCAGTCCATGGGGTCACAAAGAGTTGGACACAACTGAGCAACTGCACTTAACTGAACTGAATATTTTCCATACCTCCGTTGTCTTGACACAGATAAAATTGGGGGTGGGGGTACGCTTTCCATGTCATGAGATAAAAATAAGCTCACATATTTCACAAAAGCGTGTGTGTGTGTGTGTGTGTGTGTGTGTGTGTGTGTGTGTACACATACCTATGAGAATGACACTTTAAGAAGATATCAGTATTTCAGGAACCAAATATGTCTTTAATGCTTAATAGGTGTCAGATGTTGTTCTTAGTTCTGGACTTACAGTGAAAGACATAAAGTCAGTAGCTCCTGTCATCAATTAATTTCTATTTTCATGGGCGAATGGGTGGTTCATGGTATTGGTGTGGGACAGAGAAGAGCTGCTTTGGCTAAAAGGTGTGGGGAAAACTTCTCTGAGGAGTTGATATTTGCATCAAGATTTGAATAATGAGATACAGTCAATTGTGTGAAGATTTTGAAGAGCATTAGAGGTAGAATAGCAAGTAGTCATGTCATGAGGCAAGACCAAGAACAGTATGTTGAGGAAGTGAAAAAGGTTGAGTGTAACTGGAGCACAGTCAGAGAGGAGCAGAGCAGAGTGCAGTGACTGAAACTGGAGAGGCAGAGATGATATCTTATAGGAACTTGTATGGAGATACCTGGATTTTATCTTATGTGCAGTGGAGAGCAGCTGGATGGTTTGATAAAGGAGAGCAATAGAGTCTGATTTCTGTTTTAGAAAGTTCAGAATTTGTCTTCCCCAATATACATGAGAAGGAGAAGAAGAAAGAGAAGGAGATGACAGAGAATGAGATGGTTGAATGGCATCATCGACTCAATGGACATGGGCTTGGATGAACTCCGGGAGTTGGTGATGGACAGGAATGCCTGGCGTGCTCCAATCATGCGGTAGCAAAGAGTCAGGCATGACTGAGCAACTGAACTGAACTGAACTGAATATATAGCAAGGACAAGCATATTTAATTCATCTCTGTAAACCCAAACCCCTGAGACAAAATATTATGGCCACTGCTCAATGCATGTTTGATGAGCTACTGGAGGAGTAAATACTCAAATAATTCTGCATATAGTAGATCATGTCCCTTGCTTTATAATGTTTGAGTTAGAAAATGTTAACCTGAACATAATTTAACATTTTTATTGTTAAAAAGTCAAAGTGCAAGGATGAAAATTTTTAAAAAAAGAAATCTAAGCACTGAAAACACCCTGCGATCCACACACAGTATTTACTACTATCTTTCTGTATGTGGCTCTAAAGAGATTAAGGCAATATTTTCACTATTTTTCACTTGCTGACTTAGACCAAGACTTTTCATAGCTTTAAAATTCGTTGAGTATTTTAGAAGAGCCGATGAAAATTTGATAAACTAGGCATTATGTTTATCTGAAATAATAAATACATCAGATTAGGATAGGCTGAGAAGTTTACATGGGATCTTATAGTATACAATTACAGAGGTATAAGATTATCTGCTATCAGAGAAAATAGATCTATCTGATATGTATGGAAATTCAAATAGAAACTTTCATGCGTTTATTTTACATGAAAGTTGAATTTTCAAAACATTGGTGAAACAATGATCTGTTTAGTAAACTGTGCTGGGATAATTAGTTTTCCATATGATGCTAAATAGCCAGCTTCCTGTCTGACTGTGGCTCAGATCATGAACTCCTCATTGCAAAATTCAGACTTAAATTGAAGAAAGTGACCATTCATGTATGACCTAAATCCCTAAATCAAATCCCTTACGATTATACAGTGGAAGTGACAAATAGATTCAAGGGATTAGATCTGATAGAGAGCCTGCCTGAAGAACTATAGACAGAGGTTCATGACATTGTACAGGAGGCAGTGATCGGGACCATCCCAAATAAAAAGCAGTGCAAAAAGGCAGAAGGACTATCTGAGGAGGCCTTAGGAATATCTGAGAAAAGTAGAGAAGTTAAAGGCAAAGGATAAAAGGAAAGATATATCCATCTGAATGCAGAGTTCCAAAGAGTAGCAAGGAGAGATAAGAAAGACTTCCTCCATGATTAATGCAAAGAAATAGAGGAAAACAATAGAATGGGAAAGACTAGAGATTTTTCAAGAAAATTAGAGATACCAAGGGAACATTTCATGCAAAGATAGACACAATAAAGGACAGAAATGGCATGGATCTAATAGAAGCAGGAAACATTAAGAAGAGATTGCAAGAATACACAGACAAACTATACAAAAAAGACCTTAATGACCCAGATAATCACAATGGTGTGATCCCACACAAAAAGCCAAACATCCTGGAGTGTGAATTCAAGTAGTCCTTAGCAAGCATCACTACAAACAAAGCTAGTGGAAGTAATGGAATTTCAGTTGAGCTATTTCAAACCCTAAAAGATGATACTGGGAAAATGCTGCACCCACTAGGCCAGCAAATTTGGAAAACTCAGCAGCAGCTGCGGGACTGGAAAAGGTCAGTTTTCATTCCAACCACATTGAAAGGCAATCCAAAAAATGTTCAAACTATCACCCAATTTCACTCATTTCACACACTAACAAAGTAGTGCTCAAAATTCTCCAAGTTAGGCTCCAGAAGGACATGAACAGAGAACTTCTAGATGTTTGAGCTGGATTTTAAAAAGGCAGAGGAACCAATGATCAAATGCCAACATCTTCTGGATCATAGAGAAAGCAAGTGAATTCCAAAAGCATTGACTTCTGCTTTATTGATTACAGCAAAGCCTTTGACTGTGGATCACAGCAAACTGTGGAAAATTCTTAAACAGATGGGACAACCAGACAAACTTCCCTGCCTTCTGAGAAATCTGTATGCAGCTCAAGAGGCAACAGTTAGAACTATACATGGAACAAAAGACTGTCTAAATAGAGAAAGAAATACATCAGGGCTGTATATCATCACTCTGCTTATTTAACTTCTATGCAGAGTACCTCATGAGAAATGCACAAGTTGTAATCAAGATTGGTGGAGAAATATCAATAGCTTCAGATATACATATGATACCAACTTTATGGCAGAAAGCAAAGAGGAAATAAAAGCCTCTTGATGAAAGTGAAAGAGGAGAGTGAAAAAGCTGGCTTAAAATTCAACATTCAAAAGCTAGGATCATGGCACCCAGTCCCATCATTTCATGGCAAATAGATGGTGGGGGGCGGGGAGGAAACAGTAATAGACTTTATTATCTTGGACCAAAATTAATGAAGATGATGACTGCAGCTATGAAATTAAAAGATGCTTACTCCTTGGAAGAAAAGCTATAACCAAACTAGAGAAGATATTAAAAAGCACAGACATTACTCTGCTGACAAATGTCTGTCTAGTACAGCTGTGGTTTTTCTAGTAGACATATGGATGTGATAGTTGGACCATAAGGGAAGTTGAGCACTGAAGAATTGATGTCATTGAACTGTGGTGCTGCAGAAGACTCTTGAGAGTCCCCTGGAGATCAAACAGTCAATCCTAAAGGAAAGTAACCCTGAATATTCATTGGAAGTATTGATGCTGAAGCTGAATTTCCAATACTTTGGCCATTAGAGGCGAAAAACTGACTCATTGGAAAAGACCCTCATGCTAAGAAAGATGGACGGCAGGAGGAGAAAGAGATGACAGAGGATTAAATGGTTGGATAGCATCATCGAATCAAAGGTCATGAGGTTGAGCAAATTCCAGGAGATGGTGAAGAAGAGGGAAGCCTGGTATGCTGCAATCCATGGGTTTGCAAAGAGTTGGATATGACTGAGAAATCAAACAACAAGAAATCTAGTGAGAAGAACTTTAACTAAAAATTCTGTGGGCCTAAATGAAGTTCAGACCATCCAAGACTTGACCTATTTGTGGAACTCTCCAGCTTTATCCTCTTTAACCACCATAAAAGCCAAGCCAGTCTCCTTTCTCTGCTCTCTTAAAACATTCTTGACCCTGTTTGAGAGCTTGTTCTGCTCTCCCCAGAAAAACTCATTATATGATTAATGAATTTTTTCATACTCTCTGAGTGTATGTGTCATCAGTCTAGACATCCAAACCAAATTTTGGTTGAAGGATCCATTCTGTCTCTATGGAGTGATGGCAGCAATTGGCCCCAAGAGCAGAAGACTGAGATGCTGTTTCTTACCACCAGGTGTCTTTTCTCTCTACTTTCGCTTTTGAAATGGCTCTGCTGTATGCTGGTGAACAGGTAATTTGAGCTACTGCTGTTTGGCTAGCTTGTTCTTTGACTTTGTTTCTTTGTGCTGCATTTGTGAACACCTGCTGAATCTTTGACCACCATAAATCAGTTTAGCCAGTTGGCATGTAGGGAAATGATTATTGGATTGGGACCCTTCTTACAGCAGTTCTGAATTGTGTATCTCAACCTGG
This sequence comes from Raphicerus campestris, assembly GCA_006410735.1. Lineage (NCBI taxonomy): Eukaryota > Metazoa > Chordata > Mammalia > Artiodactyla > Bovidae > Raphicerus > Raphicerus campestris. Next base: position 450,014 of record SJYW01024512.1, read on the forward strand.
ACTTATGTATGAGTCTCAGGTAGAATTTGTGTATCAATTCCAAAATAACTCCTTACTGATACTAACCTCAGAAAAATGATGCTTACCTTGGGAACACTAGATATATCTCAATCATATATTGGCCCTCTTTCTATATGGAACTCAGGAGAAAAGCTGATAGTCTGTTCAATATACAGGATGGTCACTCATATGGAGGAAGAGTAGTTACTATGTGGGATGCTGAAGTCATACTTCTAAAAGTAAATGACTCATTGTGCGTTTGCGTGTGTGTGTCTGTGTGTATGTGGTTGCCGGGAGCCAGCGTGAAGAATCCCACCCGTGACAAGGTCAGGCGGCAGAGGTCTGATGGGCAAGGCAAGTCAGACCTCAGGTTTTCCCCCTGGTATTTCCTGAGCATGTACCCCAAAAAACAAAATCTGCCTGTCTTTGTACTCTGCTTTTCCACTCTTCTGACACACTCTGTTGAAAGTTAACTCAGGGCTTTAGTCTTCTGCATTTGAAAGGGATGTTTCAGCTCAAACCCCCTCTGATAACTCTCTAGCTTGCCTAACAGGTTCCCCTGAACTCTTACAGCTTGTGAATTGCTTACAGCCCCCCAACCGCGAGAGGCACAAAGCTTAAAAACATCTTAAAGATACAGAGCCTTTTCTAAAGAGCTAAAAATCATATTGGTGATGAGATTTCACTTTTGACTCAATGATTGCTGCCAGGCCTCCATATTCTTTCTCTTTAAGGCACCTGGGAAGATATTAATCTATGTAATCGGGATATGGAAAAAAGGTATATAGTAGTTTTGATGTTAGCAACACTAGACTTTTGAGTTAATTACTTTTGTTATGAATCACTGTACTCCTTTTACTTGTTATAAGTTGCTGTTTCTTTGCTATGTATGAATGCAACTTTATTTAGTGATTTCTGAGAGTGGCACCAGAGTTTGGGAATATCAACACAAATAAGTCTTCTGGTTGACAAACTCTTATCAGAAAAAAGGCTGTAAAATGTTAATTGGCCCTCTGGCCGGAAGGTGATGTAAATCACCTGACTTGTGTATACAACTAGGTATGCAGAGAGAAAAGCTTGGTTTTGATAAGAGTCTGGGCTGCTAATGCTGCATAATTTTGTATTACCCATTGATCTCTATGTACAATCAAAAAGGTATGAAAGGCCTTTCTAGACAGTAGAAGCTGGGCCAGTCACTGGAATGGTTTCCCCCGTGTCTCCTCTTAACTCTAATTTCAGGCTGAATTCCCATCTGGGGCATGGAGGCTGGCCATGTCTACTTACTTGCCCTGGCTTCTAAGATCCGTAAGAGAGAGCCCAAGGCGGGGCACTCTCGGATATTCAAACGGATGTCAGTGGCCTAACGTAGATGGTGCAAGTTCCTTGTCTGGAACTTTATTGAGTTTCCCCATAAACCAAGTTATTTAGCATATTTTCTCCACTTAACTTTCCTACCACACTATTTCTTCCTAATCTAATCTTATATTTCTATATTAATAAATAAATAAGTTTTTCCTCGCCTACACCATTCACGCTTCAAATTACCCTGGATCCACTGGAGCTGGACCCCAGCATGTGGTCAGTCATGTCTGACTCTTTTGTGACACCATGGACAGTAGTCAACCCAGCTCCTTTGTCCATGGTATTTCCCAGGCAAGAATACTGGAGGAGGTTGCCATTTCCTCCTCCAGGGGATCCAACCTGCATCTCTTGCATTGGCAGATGGGTTCGCTAGTACCTTACAAAATGCTCCTTCTACTGTCACGTAGTCCTCAAAAATAGAAATGCTTGATCCTCTGGGCTCTAGAGAGAAACATCTGTATACTTCATGATGAAGCCAAGAGATTAATTCAACCATTGTCATGGGGAAGTCCACAACAGCGATAATCTAACTTGTTTTGAGGTCCTCTGGAAAAACAAACTTAAAAAAACCTTTTAATTATAAGATCAGTATACTGGGAGGCAGATCATAGAGGAACCTGCTGTGATGTATGTCGGAGAGAGTTTTGCCTATGTTCTCCTCAAGGAGTTTTACAGTTTCTGGTCTTACGTTTAGATCTTTAATCCATTTTGAGTTTGTTTTTGTGTGTGGTGTTAGAAAGTGATCTAGTTTCATTCTTTTACAAGTGGTTGACCAGTTTCCCCAGCACCACCCGTTAAAGAGACTGTCTCTACTCTATTGTTTGTTCTTGCCTCTTTTGTCGAAGATAAGGTGTCCATATGTGTGTGGATTTCTATTTAGTTCCATTGATCTATATTTCTGTCTTTGTGCCAGTACCATACTGTCTTAATAAACAAATGGGACCTAATTAAAATTAAAAGCTTCTACACAACAAAGAAAACTATAAGTAAGGTGAAAAGATAGCCTTCTGAATGGGAGAAAACAATAGCAAATGAAGCAACTGACAAACAACTAATCTCAAAGATATACAAGCAACTTATGCAGCTAAACTCCAGAAAAATAAACGATCCAATCAAAACATGGGCCAAAGAACTAAACAGGCATTTCTCCAAAGAAGACATATGGATGGCTAACAAACACATGAAAAGATGCTCAACATCACTCATTATCAGAGAAATGCAAATCAAGACCACAATGAGGTACCACTTCACACCAGTCAGAATGGCTGTGATCCAAAAATCTACAAACAATAAATGCTGGAGAGGATGTGGAGAAAAGGGAACCCTCTTACACTGTAGGTGGGAATGCAAACTAGTACAGCCATTATGGAAAACAGTGTGGAGATTCCTTAAAAAATTGCAAATAGATTTGCCTTATGACCCAGCCATCTCACTGCTGGGCATACACACCAAGGAAACCCAAATTGAAAGAGACACACGTACCCCAATGTTCATTGCAGAATTATTTATAATTACCAGGACATGGAAACAACCCAGATGTCCATCAGTAGATGAATGGATAAGAAAGGTGTGGTACATATACACAATGGAGTATTACTCAGCCCTTAAAAAGAATAAGTTTGACTCANTGTAATTTCCAAACAATAACTTTCATTTTCAGAAAAAATTAAGTGGTTGAGTCAAAGAAGTAATGATGCTTAGTTGTGGATGTGTTAGGTGGTGAAAATAAAGTTCAGTGATGTAAAGAACAATATTGAATAGGAACCTGGAATATTAGGTATGTGAATTAAGGTAAATTGGATGTGTTCAAGCAAGAGATGGCAAGAGTGAACACTGAGGCTTTAGAAATCAGTAAACTGGAGTGGGCGAATTTAATTCCGATGAACATTATATATAATACTGTGTGGAAGAATCCATCAGAAGAATGGTGTAGCCCTCATAGTCAACAAAAGTCTGAAATGCAGTACTTCGGTAAAATCACAAAAACGACAGAATGATCTCAGTTTCTTTCCAAGGCAAATCATTCAACATCATAGTAATTCAAGTCTATGCTCCAACCACTAATGCTGAAGAAGCTGAAGGTCAAAAGTTCTATGAAGACCAGCAAAACTTTCCAAAACTAACACCAAAAAAAAAAAAAGTGTCCTTTTCATTAGAAGGGGTTGGAATGAAAAAATAGGAAGTCAAAAGATACCTTGAGTAACAAGCAACTTTGGCCTTGGAGTACAAAATGAAGCAGGGCAAAAGCTAACAGAATTTTGCCAAGAAAACACAGTGGTCATAGCAAACACCTTCTTCCAACAACACGAGATAACTGTACACATGGACATTACCAGATGGTCAATAATGAAAAAGACTGACCATATTATATGCAACCAAAGATGAAGAAGCTGTATACAGTGAGCAAAAACAAGACCTGGAGCTTACTGTGGCTCAGATCACAAACTTCTAACTGCAAAATTTAAGCTTAAACTGAAGAAAGTAGGGAAAGCCACTAGACCATTCAGGCATGACCTAAAACAAATCACTTATGATTATACAGTGGATGTGACAAATAGAATCAAGGGATTAGTTCTGGTAGACAGAATGTATGAAGAACTGTGGATGGAGATCCCCATAACATTGTACAGGAAGTAGTGACCAAAACTATTCCAAAAGAATAAAAGCAAGAAGGTAAAATGGTTGTCTGAGGAGGCCATACAAATAACTGAAAAATGAGACGTAAAAGGCAAAGGAGAAAGAGAAAGATATATCCAACTGAATGCAGAGTTCCAGAGAGCCATAAGAAAGCCTTCTTAAGTGAACAATGTGAGGAAATAGAAGAAAACAATACAATGAGAGAGACTAGAGATCTCTTCAAGAAAATTAGAGATACCAAGGGAACATTCCATGCAAAGATCGGCACAATAAAGGACAGAAACAGCAAGGACCTAACAGAAGCAGAAGAGATGAAGAAGATGTAGATTTAGAAAAGGCAGAAGAACCAGAGATCAAATTGCTAATATCCATTGGATCATAGAAAAAGGAAAAGAGTTACAGAAAAGCATCTACTTCTGCTTTAGTGACTACGTCAAAGCCTTTAACTGTGTGGATCACAACACACTGTGTAAAATTTTTTTAGAGACTGAAATACCAGATAACCTCACTTGCATCCTGAGAAATCTGTATGCAAGTCAAGAAGCAACAGTTAGAACTGGACATGGAACAACAAAATGGTTCCCAATCAGGAAAGGAGTACGTCAAGGCTGAATATTGTCACCCTGCTTATTTAACTTATATGCAGAGGACATCATAAAAAAATGTCAGGCTGGATGAAGGACAAGCTGGAATCAAGATTGCTGGGTTATCAATAACCTCAGATATGCAGATAACACCACCCTTATGTCAGAAAGTGAAGAAGAACTGAAGACCTTCGTGAAGAAAGTGAAAGAAGAGAGTGACAAGCTGGCTTATAACTCAACATTCAGAAAACTAAGATCATAACATCCAGTCCCATCATTTCATGGCAAATAGATGGGGAAACAATGTAAGTAGTGAGAAACTTTCTTTTCTTGTGCTCCAGAATCACTGCAGATGGTGACTACAGCCATGAAATTAAAAGATGCTTGCTCTTTGGAAGAAAAGCTATGACCAACCTAGACAGCATACTAAAAAGCAGAGACATTACTTTGCCAACAAAGGTCTGACTACTCAAAGCTATGATTCTTCTGATAGTCATGTATAGATGTGAGAGTTGGACTATAAAGAAAGCTGAGCACTGAAGAATTGATGCTTTTGAACTGTGGTGTTGGAGAAGACTCTTGAGAGTCACTTGGACTGCTAGGAGATCCAACTAGTCTATCCTAAAAGAAATCAGGTCTGAATATTCATTGGAAGGACTGATGTTGAAGCTGAAACCCCAATACTTTGGCCACCTGATGTGAAGAGCTGACTCTTTCAAAAAGACCCTGATGCTGGGAAAGATTGAAGGCAGGGGGAGAAGGGGATGACAGAGGATGAGATGGCTGGATGGCATCACTGACTCAATGGGGATGAGTTTGAGTAAACTCCAGGAGTTGGTGATGGACAGGGAATCCTGGCATGCCTCCATGGGTGTCGCAAAGAGTCAGACACAATTTAGCAACTGAAATGAATTGAACTGAACTGAACTGAACTAAAGCAGAAGAGATTAAGAAGAGGTGGGAAGAATAGTTATATAAAAATGTCTTAAGGACCCAGATAACCACAATGATGTGGTCATTCAGATTCAGACATCCCGGTGTACAAAGTCAAGTGGGCCTTAGGATGCATCCTGATGAACAATGTTAATGGAGGTGATGGGATTTTTAGCTGAGCTATTTGAAATTCTTAAAGATGATGCTGTTAAAGTGCTGCACTCAGTATCTCAGCAAATTTGGAAAGCTCAGCAATGGCCAAAGGACTGGAAAAGGTCAGTTTTCATTCCAATCCCAAAGAAGGGCAATGCCAAAGAATGTTCAAACTATCATACAATTGTCCTCATTTCACATGCAAGCAAGGTAATGCTCAAAATCCTTCAAGCTAAGCTTCAACAGTGCATGAACCAAGAATTTACAGATGTAGAAGCTAGAATTAGAAAAGGCAGGTGGACTAGAGATCAAATTGCCAACATCCATTGGATCATAGAAACAGCAAGGGAATTCGAGGAAATTTTCTACTTCTTCTTCATTAACTACACAAAACCCTTTGACTGTGTGGATCACAATGAAGTGTGGAAAATTCTTAAAGAGATGGGAATACCAGACCATGTTACTTGCCTCCTGATAACCCTGTATGAAGGCCAAGAAGGAACAGTTAGAACCAGACATGGAATGATGGACTGGTTCAAAATTGGGAAAGGCGTACATCAAGGCTGTATATTGTCACCCTGCTTATGTATCTTATAAGCAGAGTGTATGTATGCTTGTGTGCTTAGTCACTCAATCTGTCCGACTCTTTGTGACCCCATGGACTGTAGCCCACCAGGTTCCTCTGTCCATGAGAATTATCCATGCAAGAATATTGGATTGGGTTGCCATGTCCTCCTCCAGGGGATCTTCCTAACTCAGGGATCAAACTCAGGTCTCCTACATTGCAGGCGGATTACTTACCATCTGAACCACCAAGGTACATCATGCAAAATTTGGGGCTTGGCGAATCACAATCTGGAAGCAAGATTGTTGGGAGAAATTTCAATAACCTCAGATATGCAGATGATACCACTCTAATGGCAGAAAGTAAAAAGGAATTAAAGAGTCTCTTGATTAGGATGAAAGTGAAAAACCTGGCTTGAAACTCAGTATTCAAAAAAACTAAGATCATGGCATCCGGTCCCATCAATTCTTTGCAAATAGAGGTGGAAAAGTGGAAATAGTGATAGATTTTCTTTTCTTGGACTACAAAATCAGTGCAGATGCTGACTACAGCCATAAAATTAAAAGATGCTTGCTCCTTGGAAGAAAAGTGATGTCAAACCTAGACATCATATTTAAAAGCAGAGACATCACTTTGCTGAAAAAGGCCTATATATTCAAAGCTATGATTTTTCCAGTAGTCATGTACTCATGTGAGAGTTGGACCGTAACGAAGGCTGAGTGCCAAAGAATGGATGCTTTCAAACTGTGGTGCTGGTGAAGACTCTTCAGAGTTCCTTAGATTGCAAAGAGATCAAACCAATTAATCCTAAAAGAAATCAACACTGAATATTCACTGGAACTTCTGATGCTGAAGCTCCAATATTTTGGTCACCTGATGCGAAGAGCAATCTTAGTGGAAAAGACCTGGATGCTGGGAAAGATTGAAGGCAGGAGGAGAAGAAGAAGACAGAGGATGAGATGGCTGAATGGCATCATTGACTCAATGGATGCCATTGAGTTTGAGAAACTCTGAGTTTGAGAAAACTCAGGGAGATAGTGAAGGACAGGGAAGACTGGCAAGCTGCAATCCATGTGGTCGCAAAGAGATGAACACAACTTAACAATGAACAATAACAACAAGAATACATAAGTATTATGTTCCATTTAATAAGTATGGATGTGAGACTCAGCTCAGTTAAGTAAATTCCATCAAGTTGAAGAGTAAGGAAGTACATAGCTTAGTCAGCTTTTTGTGACCAAAGCCCTTGTTTTTTGGATTTTGTCAAAACAAAATAAAAATAATTGCTAGCTGTCAAGGAAGATTTCTGAACTATGACTGTTTCAAAGTCAAATGCTTCAAGGGCAAGTTTACATTATAACTGCATTCCAGGAATTATTTTTTCTTCATCGTTATTTCTTTTTAAGGGATTTTGACCAGAATGATTTATTCATGATCATAGTAAAGCAAGAAGCGTACTGGATGATCTCAGCTCCTTAGTGTTAAATATTTTGTATCATGGTTAAAACATTGTGATTTTTTCTTTCTTTTCTTTAATAATAAAATTTTAATGAGAGGTATATGGAAAGCATAATAGATGTATTTATATAGTACAAATGGGAAAACAATGTTGGTATTATATTTAAAAGAAAATTGCATTCAGCTTTTTTAGCATATATGAATTGTACATTTGAATTGTACATTTCTATACAATATAGGTACACAACATCAACCTATTATAATTCTCTATATTTAAGTATTATGTCTTTCATGATAACTGTGTATTTCATTTAAGCTGCAAATATATGGTCATAAAGTTGTTTGAAATGTATATTATTTATGAAAGAACTATGAAATATATAGTGATATCTCCTATTTCATTCCTGATATTGGTCATTTGTGTCTCCTATCTTTTTATTTTAACTGATAAAAAAAATTTAATCTCATCATAAACACTCATCATTTTAGGCCCTATTCTTTGCAAAAATCCAAACTTCATTGTCATATATTTCATTTTTCTTTTATCTGAAGAACTTCCTATAACATTTCTAATACTTCAGAACTGCTTGAAATATTCTCTCTGCTTCATTTTATTCTGAAAATTTCTATAATTCTTCATCTCCATATATTTTGGCTGGATATAGACATCTAGGTTCCTGGAGAAGGGAATGGCAATCGACTCCCGTATCCTTGCTGGGCGAATTCCTTGGCCAGACCATGGGGTTGCAAAGAATCAGACATGACTGAGTGATTTTTTAAAAAGACATTCAGTTTATCAGTTTTGTTTGCTGTAGCACTTTAAAAATTTTGTCAAAGTGTCTTCTGCCTTTCATAATTCCTTACAAGAAGTCTGTAATAAGTCTTTGCATTCACTTACAGAAAACATGCTCTTTTTTTGCCCTCCTGCCTTTAATTTTATTTCTCTACTTGTTTAAATATTTGATTGTGATTACTTCAGCTTGTTCTTCTTTGTATTTATCCTCCTGTGGTTAACTGAATTCCTTGGTTCTATTAATTTACAATATTTTCGGTCAAATGTACTAAATTACATCCATTTATCCTCAAACGATTTTTTCTGTTACCATTTTTCTCCCTTTTCTCTCTTAGATTCCTAATATACACATATTGCATGATACAGCATCATGTACTTATTCCCAGTGCTCTGAAGAGTTTTTAATAAAAATTTTAGGATAGTTTTAGATTTACTGTAAAGATGTGAAACTTGTATAGCAAGTTCACATACAAGCAAATCCCATAGCCAGCTCCCCTAGTGTTAACATCTTATACTAGTATAGTGNCAGTGCTCTGAAGAGTTTTTAATAAAAATTTTAGGATAGTTTTAGATTTACTGTAAAGATGTGAAACTTGTATAGCAAGTTCACATACAAGCAAATCCCATAGCCAGCTCCCCTAGTGTTAACATCTTATACTAGTATAGTGTATATATCATAACAAATGAGCCAACCTTGACTTATTATTATTAATTAAAGTTCATATTTCATTCAGTATTTCTTGTTTTACCTGTTGTCCTTTATATGCTCCAGGATCTTATGCAGATCAC
>SJYW01024514.1:0-12564 GCA_006410735.1 Raphicerus campestris
TTTTTTTTTTTTTTTTTTTTTGCTTGCTCTTCTATTCCAGGTACTAAATTATATGGGTTAAATCAATTATACTCATTTAATTTAATCCTAAAAATGAGCCTTTGACATAAGCCCATTTTGATAGTGAGGAAATTGAAATGCAAAGAGATTAAGTAACCTGTTTAGGACCCAACAGCAAGCAAACCATAGGATTTCAATGCCCTCAGATAGCTCAGAGCCACTTGCTCACTACAGGACTGAGCCCTCCTAACTTTGATGTGCCTCAGTTTCCCTATGTGATGAATGGAGCTAGTAGTGGTGTACTAGAATCACTTGGGGGTAATGTTTTGCCTATACCCTCCGGTCTGGCAATCTGCCTCTCATCTTGCTGTTGTTTAGTGTCATGACTGACTCTTTGTAACCCCATGAACTGTAGCCCACCAGGCTTCTCTGTCCATAGGATTTCTCAGGTAAGAATACTGGTATGGGTTCCTGTTTCCTTCTTCAGGGCCTCTTTCCCACCAAGGGATTGAACCCGTGTCTTGTGCATTGCAGGCAGGAAGCCTGCCTTTCACATTAGCCCCTGATAATCAGGCTTTGTGGAGCTCTCAGTACATGATCCTGCTCCAGAAGAAGTCTGCAGACCAGGGGGGCACTCGATGCAAGGGGTGGAAGTAGAGAGTGACAATTTACAAAGCCACCTCAATTTTGCATGTCTCAAGGCCTGATTATTCAATGTTTCCTAGATTCCTGTGAGACTGCACTACAACCTTGCAACAATCCCCCCAACCTCCATTCCTTCCTCCTTTCTTGGGTTGAATTGAGCTTTTGTTACCTGTGACCAACAGATCCCTGACTAAAACAAATGCTTTCCTCATAGGGTTATTGTCAAGTGTCCACCAGATAAGGTAAATTACAAAGGGCAAGACTGATTAGACGAGAGCTATTTATCTTAGTGAGTAAAATAGCAATTTGGCCTTTATAATTGAGTCCTGGGATGCTCAGTTTATGGAATGCTTCATTATGTTGAAAGGAGGATATGCACAAATTTGAAGGCTGCTTTTCCTGCCAGGAGGAATCAAAGTGGCTGATATTCATGTCAAACTAAAGGCATGCAACACCCCCCGCCCCCGACACACACACATCCCATACCCCAGGGTTCTCTGCATTCGGGAGAGGATGGCTCCAGGCTGATCAGCTGGGAATCACTTTCAATTAGATTTCCACTAAAGCCAGACTGTGCCCTGTGGAATCTTCTAGAGGGATTTGTAGATTGCCTGAGTGAATAGGCTGACAGGCTGGCTGACCATGTGCTGTCTCTGCAGTGTGAAGGTTCTGAGAGCCGTGNGAGTCTACCCAAACTCATGTCCATTGAGTCAGTGATGCCATTCAACCATCTCATTCTCTGTTGTCCCCTTCTCCTCCTGCCCTCAATCTTTCCCAGCATTGGGGTCTTTTCAAATGAATCTGTTCCTCCCATCAGGTGGCCAAAGTATCGGAATTTCAGCTTCAGCATCAGTCCTTCCAATGAACACTCAGGACTGATCTCCTTTAGGATGGACTGGTTGGATCTCCTTGCAGTCCAAGGGACTTTCAAGAGTCTTCTCCAACACTACAATTCAAAAGCATCAATTCTTCGGTGCTCAGCTTTCTTTATAGTCCAACTTTCACATCCATACATGACTACTGGCAAAACCATAGCCTTGACTAGAGGTATCTTTGTTGACAAAGTAATGTCTCTGCTTTTGAATATGCTAAGTTGGTCATAACTTTCCTTCCAAGGAGTAAGCGTCTTTTAATTTCATGGCTGCAATCACCATCTGCAGTGATTTTGGAGCCTCAAAAAATAAAGTCAGCGACCATTTCCACTGTTTCCCCATCTATTTCCCATGAAGTGATGGGACTGGATGCCATGGCCTTAGTTTTCTGAATGTTGAGCTTTAAGCCAACTTTTTTACTCTCCTCTTTCACTTTCATCAAGAGGCTTTTTAGTTCTTCTTCACTTTCTGCCATAAGGGTGGTGTCATCTGCATATCTGAGGTTATTGATATTTCTCCCAGCAATCTTGATTCCCACTTGTGTTTCTTCCAGCCCAGCATTTCTCATGATGTACTCTGCATATAAGTTAAATAAGCAGGGTGACAGTATACAGCCTTGATGTACTCCTTTTCCTATTTGGAACCAATCTGTTGTTCCATGTCCAATTCTAACTGTTACTTCCTGAGCTTCATACAGGTTTCTCAAGAGGCAGGTCAAGTGGTCTGATATTCCCATCTCTTTCAGAATTTTCCAGTTTATTGTGATCCACACAGTCAAAGGGTTTGGCATAGTCAATAAAGTAGAAATAGATGTCTTGTAGCAATTTCTGTGACCAATCCCCATTTCTTTAAATTTATTCACTGTTGGGGATAGCTAGCGTTTCTTGAGTGCTTGCTATGCACAAGGCATTTTCCTAAGCAAGGAACATTTCTGCAAGTCTATTGCATTTCATCTTTACAGTAGTTCTATGAGGTAGGTATGGAGAAGGCAATGGCACCCCACTCCAGTACTCTTACCTGGAAAATCTCATGGTTGGAGGAGCCCAGTAGGCTGCACTCCATGGGGTCGCTAAGAGTCAGACACGACTGAGCAACTTCACTTTCACTCTTCACTTTCATGCATTGGAGAAGGAAATGGCACCCCACTCCAGTGTTCTTTCCTGGAGAATCCCAGGGATAGTGGAGCCTGGTTAGCTGCTGTCTATGAGGTCGCACAGATTCGGACACGACTGAGGCGACTTAGCAGAAGCAGCACGAGGTAGGTATAACTATTATTCTCCTTTAAAACTAAGGAATTTGAGACTTAGCAAGGTTGAGTAACTTGCTGATGGACACATAGTAAAGGGGTAGGTCAGTTCAGTCTGACCCAAAAGCCCATGTGCTAATAATTTTATACTTATCAGAACAATCTTTCAATAGCTCCTTAAAGCTTAGCAGTGCAAATCTTTCTTTATGAGTTTGTCAGTTATGGCTGGTTCCTAAACAACAACTCCATTCTTTCTTCTACTCTCTGTTGGTCCTGTTAGGGACCAGTCTTCTCTCTCAGATAGTGGTAGTCAAGCTGAGTTGCCTGAAGCACAAAGCAATTTGGGGAAGCAAGACTGACCTGGTATCTTGTCTGCAGCAGCCCCCGGCTGGGCTCCAGCATATCCTTACTTATTGCGTAGCCTGAGGCCGTTACCTTTGGTTTTCCTTACCTGTAACACTGGAACATTATTGATGTTGCAAGGTTGGGAAGGGACAGTAATGAAGTACTGTAAGTGCATAGGTCAGTGCAGACACATGATAGTATTTGTCAGATAGAAGTTCCCTTCCCCTTCCTCGTCTTATCATTAATGCATCTTTGTGGAATATCTCTCTTCAAAGTTAGCACCTTGTCTAGGAGATTTTTTAGGGCTTCCCTGGTGGTTCATATGGTAAAGAGTCTGCCTGCAATGCCTGGGTTGGGAAGATCCCCTGGAAAAGGAAACGGCAGCCCACTCCAGTGTTCTTGCCTGGAAAATCTCATGGACGGAGAAGCCTGGCAGGCTACGGGCCATGGAGTCACAAAGAGTCTGACACGACTAACACTTTCACTTTCACTCTCTAAGAGATTTTTGGAACACATTGCTGATATTCACTTTGCAAATAACTGGAGGAGGATTGTGAGGTCACCTTTAGGCAAGCAGTTCTTCACTTCTTATTTTGTCTTCATAATTCTAATATGGTTGACTTTTGAACACAGGGGAAGGTCAGCGATCCTCACATAATGGAAAATCCATGTATGACTTTTGACTCCCCCCAGATTTGACTATTAGCAACCTACTCTTGACCAAAAACCTTACTGATAATGTAGTTGATTAACCTATATTTTGTATGTGATGTGTATATCTCTCTATATTTTATGTATTCATGTCATACCTTACTTTTTCTTACTTTTTTTTTCCAATTTTTTTTAGGCTATGTGGTTTGTCTATGAGTTTGTTCAAATTGCTGCAGATCTCCAAAATTTTTTTTCAATATATTTATTTAAAGAAATTTGTATATAAGTGGGCCTGCACAGTTCGAATGCATGCTGTTCAAGGGTTAACCAGACTTGCTTTTTATGTAGTCCTTTGCGTTAAATGTTACCCCAAATCCCCACTTGACATAAAGATTTCCTGCCTTCCTTCTCCCTTCGCCCCAACAAAGAAATGCCCTAATAACATACCCAGGAAGTAGAATCCAGGGTTTCTTTTCTTTGTCTGTAGTCATGTGAAGTTGAACAGCCCTGCTTTACTAGGGGACATTTTTCTCCTGTGATAAATTTGACTTCATGACAAACTCAGGCCGTTGGCCTCCAGGTGGAGCTGCATGAAAGACAGAAAGAAGGGAAAAGAGAAAAACACCAGGTTGGTACCCCAGAGATGCCAGTGACAATGAAACAATGGTGGTGTGGGGTCCTTAGGAGATTGTGGGATGAGAATGACTTGTGAAATGATTCAGCAGGTTTAAGTCACAAGAATTTGAAGAGACTGCCCATGTGCTTAGCCAGCCCAGGGTGTGATGCAAGAGGAATGAGACACTGCCTCCATGGAGCTGGAAGTCTGAGAGTGGCAACACAGACACTTGGAGGAAGAACCCGTAACATGGGTGCATGTGTGCTCAGCTATGTCTGACTCTTTATGACTCCATGGACCCATAGCCTGACCGGATCCTCTGATCATGGGATTTTCCTAGAAAGAATGCTGGAGTGTGTAGCCATGCTCTTCTCCAAGGGATCTTTCTGACCTAGGGATCAAACATGCATCTTCGGCATTGCAGGCAGATTCTTTACTGCTGAGCCACCGAGGAAGCCCAGAACCCATCACACTCAGTGGTAAACTGTGGTGCAGCCTAGGTCATGGGTCCATGCTGCTGCTGCTGCTGCTAAGTCGCCTCAGTCGTGTCCGACTCTGTGCGACCCCATAGACGGCAGCCCACCAGGCTCTGCCATCCCTGGGATTCGCCAGGCAAGAACACTAGAGTGGGTTGCCATTTCCTTCTCCAATGCATGAAAGTGAAAAGTGAAAGTGAAGTCACTCAGTTGTGTCCAACTCTCAGCGATCCCATGGACTGCAGCCTACCAGGCTCCTTCGTCCATGGGATTTTCCAGGCAAGAGTACTGGAGTGGGGTGCCATTGCCTTCTCCATAGATGACGGAAAGGCTAGTATCTTTTTTTTTTTTGCTTGCTCTTCTATTCCAGGTACTAAATTATATGGGTTACATCGATTATACTCATTTAATTTAATCCTAAAAATGAGCCTTTGACATAAGCCCATTTTAATAGTGAGGAAATTGAAATGCAAAGAGATTAAGGAACCTGTTTAGGACCCAACAGCAAGCAAACCATAGGATTTCAATGCCCTCAGATAGCTCAGAGCCACTTGCTCACTATAGGACTGAGCCCTCTTAACTTTGATGTGCCTCAGTTTCCCTATGTGATGAATGGAGCTAGTAGTGGTGTACTAGAATCACTTGGGGGTAATGTTTTGCCTGTACCCTCCGGTCTGGCAATCTGCCTCTCAGCTTGCTGTTGTTTAGTGTCATGACTGACTCTTTGTAACCCCATGAACTGTAGCCCACCAGGCTTCTCTGTCCATAGGATTTCTCAGGTAAGAATACTGGTATGGGTTCCTGTTTCCTTCTTCAGGGCCTCTTTCCCACCAAGGGATTGAACCCGTGTCTTGTGCATTGCAGGCAGGAAGCCTGCCTTTCACATTAGCCCCTGATAATCAGGCTTTGTGGAGCTCTCAGTACATGATCCTGCTACAGAAGAAGTCTGCAGACCAGGGGGGCACTCATGCAAGGGGTGGAAGTAGAGAGTGACAATTTACAAAGCCACCTCAATTTTGCATGTCTCAAGGCCTGATTGTTCAATGTTTCCTAGATTCCTGTGAGACTGCACTACAACCTTGCAACAATCCCCCCAACCTCCATTCCTTCCTGCTTTCTTGGGTTGAATTGAGCTTTTGTTACCTGTGACCAACAGATCCCTGACTAAAACAAATGCTTTCCTCATAGGGTTATTGTCAAGTGTCCACCAGATAAGGTAAATTACAAAGGGCAAGACTGATTAGACGAGAGCTATTTATCTTAGTGAGTAAAATAGCAATTTGGCCTTTATAATTGAGTCCTGGGATGCTCAGTTTATGGAATGCTTCATTATGTTGAAAGGAGGATATGCACAAATTTGAAGGCTGCTTTTCCTGCCAGGAGGAATCAAAGTGGCTGATATTCATGTCAAACTAAAGGCATGCAACACCCCCCGCCCCCGACACACACACACCCCATACCCCAGGGTTCTCTGCATTCGGGAGAGGATGGCTCCAGGCTGATCAGCTGGGAATCACTTTCAATTAGATTTCCACTAAAGCCAGACTGTGCCCTGTGGAATCTTCTAGAGGGATTTGTAGATTGCCTGAGTGAATAGGCTGACAGGCTGGCTGACCATGTGCTGTCTGTGCAGTGTGAAGGTTCTGAGAGCCGTGCGCACCCCAACTCCAAGGGAAGTTTCACCAAGGTGACCTCTTAACTGATCTGCTTCAGTTGCATCTGCTGTCATGTCTCTTGCCATGGCCAAAGCAAGACACAGACATAAACACAGCCTGAGCGTGCAGAGCTGCTTCTTTTAAAATAAAATATATTCCGCGCTGCACTGGACATTTTATGTCTGGCTTATTTAGTATCCCAAGTGCTTTGCTTTTCAGTAGGTTTAAAGAGCTGGTAAGAAACAACACACTTTCTGCTGCCATCTTATTCTTCATGGGGTTGCATATTGCTTTATTTATCAAGTGTGCCAAGCCTTCCTTTGTTTCTTCATAACTTTAAGACCTCTCAGATTAAGGCAAAACCATTTTTGCCTGATTTTCCTCTCTGACCCCCTCACCCTGCACCCCACATTTGCCTGCTTTCTCTGGGGGTCACATAACTTCACTCTCCACTTCCCAGTATGGCAGCAGAGGAAGAAAGTTTTTTTTCAGTGAGTTTCCCAGTGGCAACTCTATTATTTAACTCAGACCATGTAAATCACCAGTTGGCAGGTTGTTTTCAGGTGAACCTTGTTCTGAATCTCAATCGACTGATGCAAAGACACTCAGTATATTTTCCCGCTACTTTTATGAATCTCACTTTTTTTTAGCTTTTACCCATTAGGATCAGTTTTGACCCTTTAAAATAAAGGGCTGTTCATTGGTATTATGAAGAATTCCCCTCTCTCTCCAATAAAACAGCAGGTCAATGCTGTCTTTGGGAGAATTTTGAAAGATGTTTAAGGAAGAGGATCTGTGATAGCTTTTAATCCAGATGGTCCCTCGGATGAGAATTCTGAACGCCGCTTTGTGGTTGGTGTCCTTTAATTACTAACATTATCAGGAAAAGAAACCACACCATAATCTCCCATCAGTGGATCACATTGTAGGCATCCAGATAGAAATCTCTGTTTAGAACATCCTCTCCATGTTGGGTGGCAGAGGGCAGTGGTACTTTCCCAGTTGCCTTCTCTGTGTATTAAGATCTTGGTGGTAGGGTTTACCCAGGACAGATATCTATCTACAACCCTACCAAATGGGTTAACCTGGGACCTTATGAATTCAACAGTAAACATTCACTAGACCTGTGAATGATAAATAATATATAAAAATATATAATAAAGGTGAACACTGATTATTTACCACATGCCAGGCATGAAGCCTACCTCATCCTCTGAGCAATCCTATGACGTAAAAATAAAAGCTAGGATTTACTGAGCTCTCATTATGTGCTAGGAATAGTTCCAAGTGTCATCTATGTACTAACTTATTTAATTCTCCTAGTAGCCTCAGGATGCGGGGGCAGTTTTGGACCCATTTTATAAATGAGAAAGCTGGGTACACAGAAAGGTTAGGTAACTTGTCCAAGGCTGTGCAGATGGCAGGTGGTGAAGTTGGGATTCAAACACAGCAGTCTGATCTCAAATCCCATGCGATAAGCATCTCTGCAAAAGATGCATGAGGGACAAGTGAAGCTGCTTACATATGGTCAGGACTTCTTTGCTCTCACATTCTGCTGTTCCTTCCTGCAGCCCCCGCACCGTTTTTGCTACAGGCAGCCTGTGTGGGAATGGTGTCGGCTCCTCGTGGGGGCTCTGCTACTGCCTAGAGATGGTTCTCCATTTCTGCTCATGTAATTTCTCATCTTTCCCTTTAAATAACAGTCTTTGTCTGTTGATTTCTATGGAGATTGGCTCCCTCAATGCTTTCTCCAACATATCTGCCTCTAATTGTCAAGGAATGCCTCTCTCTGGGTTTGTTTACATGGCCCTGTGGCTCTGTCTGCTCCCACCGTGCCCTCCATGCCCTGTCTGTGTTCCTTGCCTCTATTAGCATTCTCAGCCGCATTAGGCTGTGAAAAGAGCCACGTTTCTCTGCCTTTGCTAGGCAGAAGCATTTTGATATTGGAATTTTCAGCTAAAAAGTGAATGTCCCATTGAGAACCTGTAGGATACCTAGACAGCATATTAAAAAGCAGAGACATTACTTTACCAACAAAAGCCTATCTAGTCAAAGCTATGGTTTTTCCAGTGGTCATGTATGAATGTGAGAGTTGGACTATAAAGAAAGCTGAGCACCGAAGCATTGATGCTTTTGAACTGTGGTGTTGGAGAAGACTCTTGAGAGTCCATTGGACTGCAAGGAGATCCAACCTGTCAGTCCTAAAGGAAATCAATACTGACTATTCATTGGAAGAACTGATGCTGAAGCTGAAGCTACAATACTTGGCCATCTCATGCAAAGAACCAACTCATTTGAAAAGATCCTGATGCTGGGAAAGATTGAAGGTGAGAGGAGAAAGGGATGACAGAGAACGAGATGGTTGGATGGCATCACA
This sequence comes from Raphicerus campestris, assembly GCA_006410735.1. Classification (NCBI taxonomy): domain Eukaryota; kingdom Metazoa; phylum Chordata; class Mammalia; order Artiodactyla; family Bovidae; genus Raphicerus; species Raphicerus campestris. The sequence continues at coordinate 8,884 of SJYW01024514.1, forward strand.
GACTCAATGGACATGAATTTGAGTAAGCTCCAGGAGTTGGTGATGGACAGGGATGCCTGGTGTGCTGCAGTCCACAGGGTCGCAGAGAGTCAGACATGACTGAGCGACTGGACTGAACTGAACCTGAACTGAGGATACAATTAAATCTCCCCCGGTCTTATAACAGCTCAGGAGTGTTCTGATTTGTCTCAAGCAGGTTACCAAAAAAACATAGGAATCCTGCTTCCTATGTGAGCCAGAATGTACATGGAGGAATGGACGTGGACTTTGAAGTCAAGCAAAGCTGAATTTGTATTGCAGTTCTAGTACACACTGTCTGTGTGGCCTTGGACCACTTACTGAACTTCTCTGAGTTTTCTTCCTCTATGAAGCAGATATAAAAATACCTTATAGAACTTTCTGAGGATCAAAAATGATAGTAGATGTGATGTTCCTGGTATAAACTAGGTATGCAATTGTTTTTCTTTTCTTCCATCAAGTTTCCTGTTCTGCGAAGAGTATCTAGCTGTTGAACTTAACCTCTTTGGAACTTGTTTTCCTTATTTTTAAAATGAGATATGATGATAAGTCGACTGCCAAGATCTCTTCCAGCTCTAAGGGTCTCCTCTATCAGTCTTGATAAAGGTGCTAAGGGGTTTTCTTATGTTGCCTCATGTGATCCTCTTTATAACCCTTTCCTACTACTGCTGCTAAGTCGCTTCAGTCATGTCCAACTCTGTGCGACCCCATAGATNGCCAAGCCTTCCTTTGTTTCTTCATAACTTTAAGACCTCTCAGATTAAGGCAAAACCATTTTTGCCTGATTTTCCTCTCTGACCCCCTCACCCTGCACCCCACATTTGCCTGCTTTCTCTGGGGGTCACATAACTTCACTCTCCACTTCCCAGTATGGCAGCAGAGGAAGAAAGTTTTTTTTCAGTGAGTTTCCCAGTGGCAACTCTATTATTTAACTCAGACCATGTAAATCACCAGTTGGCAGGTTGTTTTCAGGTGAACCTTGTTCTGAATCTCAATCGACTGATGCAAAGACACTCAGTATATTTTCCCGCTACTTTTATGAATCTCACTTTTTTTTAGCTTTTACCCATTAGGATCAGTTATGACCCTTTAAAATAAAGGGCTGTTCATTGGTATTATGAAGAATTCCCCTCTCTCTCCAATAAAACAGCAGATCAATGCTGTCTTTGGGAGAATTTTGAAAGATGTTTAAGGAAGAGGATCTGTGATAGCTTTTAATCCAGATGGTCCCTCGGATGAGAATTCTGAACGCCGCTTTGTGGTTGGTGTCCTTTAATTACTAACATCACCAGGAAAAGAAACCACACCATAATCTCCCATCAGTGGATCACATTGTAGGCATCCAGATAGAAATCTCTGTTTAGAACATCCTCTCCATGTTGGGTGGCAGAGGGCAGTGGTACTTTCCCAGTTGCCTTCTCTGTGTATTAAGATCTTGGTGGTAGGGTTTACCCAGGACAGATATCTATCTACAACCCTACCAAATGGGTTAACCTGGGACCTTATGAATTCAACAGTAAACATTCACTAGACCTGTGAATGATAAATAATATATAAAAATATATAATAAAGGTGAACACTGATTATTTACCACATGCCAGGCATGAAGCCTACCTCATCCTCTGAGCAATCCTATGACGTAAAAATAAAAGCTAGGATTTACTGAGCTCTCATTATGTGCTAGGAATAGTTCCAAGTGTCATCTATGTACTAACTTATTTAATTCTCCTAGTAGCCTCAGGATGCGGGGGCAGTTTTGGACCCATTTTATAAATGAGAAAGCTGGGTACACAGAAAGGTTAGGTAACTTGTCCAAGGCTGTGCAGATGGCAGGTGGTGAAGTTGGGATTCAAACACAGCAGTCTGATCTCAAATCCCATGCGATAAGCATCTCTGCAAAAGATGCATGAGGGACAAGTGAAGCTGCTTACATATGGTCAGGACTTCTTTGCTCTCACATTCTGCTGTTCCTTCCTGCAGCCCCCGCACCGTTTTTGCTACAGGCAGCCTGTGTGGGAATGGTGTCGGCTCCTCGTGGGGGCTCTGCTACTGCCTAGAGATGGTTCTCCATTTCTGCTCATGTAATTTCTCATCTTTCCCTTTAAATAACAGTCTTTGTCTGTTGATTTCTATGGAGATTGGCTCCCTCAATGCTTTCTCCAACATATCTGCCTCTAATTGTCAAGGAATGCCTCTCTCTGGGTTTGTTTACATGGCCCTGTGGCTCTGTCTGCTCCCACCGTGCCCTCCATGCCCTGTCTGTGTTCCTTGCCTCTATTAGCATTCTCAGCCGCATTAGGCTGTGAAAAGAGCCACGTTTCTCTGCCTTTGCTAGGCAGAAGCATTTTGATATTGGAATTTTCAGCTAAAAAGTGAATGTCCCATTGAGAACCTGTAGGATACCTAGACAGCATATTAAAAAGCAGAGACATTACTTTACCAACAAAAGCCTATCTAGTCAAAGCTATGGTTTTTCCAGTGGTCATGTATGAATGTGAGAGTTGGACTATAAAGAAAGCTGAGCACCGAAGCATTGATGCTTTTGAACTGTGGTGTTGGAGAAGACTCTTGAGAGTCCATTGGACTGCAAGGAGATCCAACCTGTCAGTCCTAAAGGAAATCAATACTGACTATTCATTGGAAGAACTGATGCTGAAGCTGAAGCTACAATACTTGGCCATCTCATGCAAAGAACCAACTCATTTGAAAAGATCCTGATGCTNATTGGACTGCAAGGAGATCCAACCTGTCAGTCCTAAAGGAAATCAATACTGACTATTCATTGGAAGAACTGATGCTGAAGCTGAAGCTACAATACTTGGCCATCTCATGCAAAGAACCAACTCATTTGAAAAGATCCTGATGCTGGGAAAGATTGAAGGTGAGAGGAGAAAGGGATGACAGAGAACGAGATGGTTGGATGGCATCACAGACTCAATGGACATGAATTTGAGTAAGCTCCAGGAGTTGGTGATGGACAGGGATGCCTGGTGTGCTGCAGTCCACAGGGTCGCAGAGAGTCAGACATGACTGAGCGACTGGACTGAACTGAACCTGAACTGAGGATACAATTAAATCTCCCCCGGTCTTATAACAGCTCAGGAGTGTTCTGATTTGTCTCAAGCAGGTTACCAAAAAAACATAGGAATCCTGCTTCCTATGTGAGCCAGAATGTACATGGAGGAATGGACGTGGACTTTGAAGTCAAGCAAAGCTGAATTTGTATTGCAGTTCTAGTACACACTGTCTGTGTGGCCTTGGACCACTTACTGAACTTCTCTGAGTTTTCTTCCTCTATGAAGCAGATATAAAAATACCTTATAGAACTTTCTGAGGATCAAAAATGATAGTAGATGTGATGTTCCTGGTATAAACTAGGTATGCAATTGTTTTTCTTTTCTTCCATCAAGTTTCCTGTTCTGCGAAGAGTATCTAGCTGTTGAACTTAACCTCTTTGGAACTTGTTTTCCTTATTTTTAAAATGAGATATGATGATAAGTCGACTGCCAAGATCTCTTCCAGCTCTAAGGGTCTCCTCTATCAGTCTTGATAAAGGTGCTAAGGGGTTTTCTTATGTTGCCTCATGTGATCCTCTTTATAACCCTTTCCTACTACTGCTGCTAAGTCGCTTCAGTCATGTCCAACTCTGTGCGACCCCATAGA
>SJYW01024518.1:6736-18683 GCA_006410735.1 Raphicerus campestris
CTTTACCATCTGAGCCACCAGTGGGAAGAGTAACCAGGCTTTGATTTTTTGTTTTCGGTTTTTGGGTGTGCTGGTCCTTCATTGCGGTGCGCGGGCTTCGTGGCCCTGAGGCGTGTGGGCTCCTAGTTCCCCGACCAAGGCTAGCACCCTCATCCGCAGCGTTGGCAGGTGGGTTCTGAACCACTGGACCGCCAGGGAAGTCCCTAGGCTTTACATTTTTGCACACATGTGGTTCGGGTCTGGCTTCGTAGGAGACACCGGGATTCTCCTCTGCTGAGAATTCCGTCTGTTGAAAGTGTTGTTTCGTTCAGCTTCAGCGCAGATCCAGACTCACTCAGATATGAAGTTGGAAAAGAGAGGTGGAGCCCCAGAGTTTCTCAGACCAGACTTAGGGGACTGCTTTTCTAGAAGAAGACAGAGAACTCCTGTCATTGAGCTGGAGAAACTGAGCCCCGGGCAGAGGGCCAGGACTGCCAACTCTTCCTGCGTCTGTTTAGCCAGGAGGGTCCCTAAGGGAGGCCTCTTCTCCTCCCTCCAGCCCTGCCCTGGTCCCAGGACGGCCGGCACTGGGCCGGCAGATTTGTTGGGGCCTGGGGCGGAAGCGCGGCTGGGTGGCCCAGGGGAGCGGTGGAGATAAGCGGCTTGGAGCTCCGGGGCAGAGGGGTGGCCGCCTGGCGTAACACCCACAGCGCCAGCCTGAGGAATGCGATAGCGAAGGCCCCGGCCCCCACGCTCCTGGGAGGAGCCCTGTTCCCAGAAGTCTGTCCCTGGACACTGCCGTCAGCCTCGGAGTTCATTTCCTGGTTAAACAAACATCTGTATGAAACGTCCCCAGTGGGGCCACGCCCAGGAGCAGCTTCGGAGGAGAGTCCCGGGCACATGGTTTTGCCAGGCCCCCTTGTTGTCCGGCTGGTGAAGACTCGTCCATCATGGGCACAATCAGAAAGCAGGACAGCCCCCACGTCCCACCTGGAGTCAACCTGTCTGGCAGGGCTGGGGAGGGACATGCAGAGTGGCCCGTGCCCAGAAGTGCCTCCTGATAGCCCCCAGCCTGTGGCAATGGCAGTGGTGAGAGCTCCAGCAGCTTGGGCGGGACGTGACTCCCCTGTCTATCACCTCCTCATCTGGGCCATGCGGTGGGGGGACGCTGACCCCCCATCTTCCCGATGAGAGAGCAGGCGTCTGAGTGGGCCTTGCACTCGGTCCTACCAGGCAGCGGGTCAGGAAGTGTCCCAACGTCCCGCCCTGTTCTCCTTGCTGGGTGCCAGTGTGGGCACTGCCCTGAGGCTGGGGGTGGGCATCAATCCTGGGCACCCCTGCAGTGCTGGGCTCCTGCCACCACCCTCAGGGTGCAGGTCCAGGACGGGTGTTTCCCGATTGGAAAAGTCCACCTGCTTCAGTGAACTGAAACACCGTTTACTGAGTGCTTGCCAAGTGCCAGGCACGCCACTAAGTGTTTCAGGGTTGGAGCTGACTACCCATGGCTGAGTCAAGTGTCTGCCACTGACTAGCAGTGACTCTGAGCAAAGGGTAGGACTTAGTTGTGCCTCAGTTTCCTCATTTGTAAAATGGGTCATAATAGCAATTGCCTCCTGGGTTGTTGGGAAGGTTGGGTGAGATAATATGTGTGAAAATCCAGAGCTCAACTTTAGTGTTCAGTAAATGCTGGCTGGTTTGTTACTGTTATTCTTTCCTGGTGGCTCAGATGGTAAAAAAAAAAAAAATCTCCCTGCAATGCGGGAGACCCGGGTTCCATCCCTGGGTCGGGAAGATCCCCTGGAGAAGGCAGTGGCGGCCCACTCCAGGATTCTTGCCTGGAGAGTCGTGTGGACAGAGGAGCCTGGCGGGCTGCAGTGCCTGGGGTCGCAGAGTCAGATCATTAGTAGGTATTATTATCAGCCGTGTTTTCCAGATGGAGCTGGGAGAAGAGGAATAACTTGTCCAAGGGTGTAGGTGTAGGAAGGGGCGGAGCCCAGGAGTTGAACCCAGGCCTTCCCACCCCAGAGCGCAGGTCTCAGCATCAAGCTGGATGCAAGTGAGAATGGGCACACGGGCCCCGGGAGATCGGCAATCGTCCTGACTCAGCCTCATCTCACAGAGCGTGTCTCCTGAGCCCTGCCCATCCTCTACAAAGTGATTCTCATTATGGAGGCTTGACCGACCATAAGGTCTCCTTAGCTGTCCAGGCCCGTCCCGGCAGGATGCGTTTCCAGGTGTGAGGGTTTTGTTTCTGAAGCCTTTTCACATGTGGGGGTCTGCAGGACCCCTGCTTGGGAGGTGGGCTGCCCTCGGTGGCCACATAGCCCACGCCAGCCCTGTGGGTGCAGAAGGCAGACTTCGACGTGGTGCCCATCGGGGGCAGGAGGCCGGCTGAGGCCTCTCAGGTTTCCCTCCTGCTCTGCAGCAGAGAGGGCAGTGAGGGGCCAGAGGAGGGCTGACCACAGGCCCACGTTCTGCTGAATTTGGGTGGCCTTGGGGAGACTGGAATCTCTGAAACACTGTATTCTTACTCAGGAAGCAGTTAGCGACAGGCCAGTCAGGGGAGCAGGCTCATTTATTGAGCACACACTGTGTATCTCAGTTCCATTCGTTCATTCCAGCGTGTCTTGAACTTCTCCTGTGTGCCAGGGCAGCGTTAGGTAGTATGTCTGCCGTCAAGGAAAGGATGCAAGAAGCAGGTTAGAGCGGGGGCGGGCTCATGCCCCAGGGGACTTTCAGCAGTGTCCGGAGACGCATCGGTCGTCACAGCTCAGAGGGGCTGCAGCTGTCATCTGGCAGACAGAGGCCGTGGTCGCTGTTGACGGGCAGCGAGAGCCGTGAGGCTCAGGATGTCAGTGGGGTCAAGGCCGAGAACCCGGGGTCAGACTGTCGCGGATGGTCCCCCAAGCGTGTGTGTGGCTTTTGAGCAAAAAAAGTCCCAAAGTGAGACTGATAATTCCCTGGCGGTCCAGTGGCTGAAGCTCCACGCTCCCGATGCAGGGAGCCCAGTTTCCATCCGTGGTCAGGAAACTGGATCCCACATGCCGCAACTGAGAGTTCACACGTGCTGAGCTCGGTCGCTCAGGCATGTCTGACTCGTTCCATCTCCATGGACTGTAGCCCACCAGGCTCCTGTGTCCATGAGATTTCCCAGGCAAGAACATCGCGTTGGGTTGCCATTCCCTTCTCCAGGGGATCTTCCCGACCCAGGGATCGAACCTGTGTCTCTTGCGTCTCCTGCATTGGCAGGCGGATTCACATCCCACAGCTGAAACCCCACATCCCACAGTGAAGAGCAAAGATGCCATGTGCCGCAACTAAGGCCCAGCGCAGCCAAATAAGAATAATTTTTTCTTTTAATTAAAAGAAGCCTGGGGAAAGTGTCGCAGGCAGAGGGAACAGCAGGCTGAAGGCCCTGAATTAGGAGGACATCGTCCCAGAGCCAGCCTGTGAGGCTGGCTGGTCGCCCTCCGCGTGTTTCCGGTGAAGAAGCGGAGGCTCGGAGGTGGTGGTGTGCCGGCGGCCTCCCGAGTGCACGGTGCCGGAGCAGGGTTGCACCTGGGTGTGCTCAGTCCCGGGACCTGTGAGCATCCTCTGCCTCGGCCGCTGCTGTCGGAGGAGCGGCTCGGCCTTGACCCAGCATGGAGGCCTCTCCCTGCTCGCCCCTGTGCATGATTCGTTCCTGCCCCATTCCTGGGCACTGGGTTCCATGCTGGCACCACCTCAGGGTGCAGAAGCCACAAGCATAAGGACAGCTGGTACTCCTGTGGCGTCTCCTGGGTGCCGGCCCCTGTTCCGGGCATGTGAGGCAGACACCGATCTTTCTCTGTGTGCATGTGTGTGAGTCTCAGTCGTGTCCAATTCTGTGCAACCCTGTGGACCGCACTCTGCCAGGCTCCTGTGTCCATGGGGGTTTCCCAGGCAAGAATACTGAATCGGGTTGCCATTTCCTCCTCCAGGGTATCGTCCCAACCCAGGGATCAAACTTGGGTCTCCCGCATTGCCAGTAGATTCTTTACTATCTGAGCCACCAGGGAAGCTCTGTGTGTGTGTCTATATATATAGACACACACACTTGTTTAAACTTCACAGTATGCATGTGTCTGAGATACCATTATAGGACTGTGCCCATTTTACAGATAGGGAAGTTGAGATATGGAAAGGTTAAATGACTTGTTTAACAAGTACAAGGCAGAAGGCCAGATTTGAGCCCAAGCTGCCTGGTTCTGGTGTCCGAGCAGCTGCTCCCTTGACAGGCGGTGCGTTTCTGGTCATGGGAGTATTGTTACTTCTCAAGTGTAATAGCGCGGAGGTTGAGCAGAGAAGGGCCTTCAGAGGTCACTCTGCTCACACAGGGGATGCTGAGGTCTGATCTTGGAAAGTGATTTCCATGAGGCCGCATGAGGAGGCGGNCTCCTGCATTGGCAGGCGGATTCACATCCCACAGCTGAAACCCCACATCCCACAGTGAAGAGCAAAGATGCCATGTGCCGCAACTAAGGCCCAGCGCAGCCAAATAAGAATAATTTTTTCTTTTAATTAAAAGAAGCCTGGGGAAAGTGTCGCAGGCAGAGGGAACAGCAGGCTGAAGGCCCTGAATTAGGAGGGCATCGTCCCAGAGCCAGCCTGTGAGGCTGGCTGGTCGCCCTCCGCGTGTTTCCGGTGAAGAAGCGGAGGCTCGGAGGTGGTGGTGTGCCGGCGGCCTCCCGAGTGCACGGTGCCGGAGCAGGGTTGCACCTGGGTGTGCTCAGTCCCGGGACCTGTGAGCATCCTCTGCCTCGGCCGCTGCTGTCGGAGGAGCGGCTCGGCCTTGACCCAGCATGGAGGCCTCTCCCTGCTCGCCCCTGTGCATGATTCGTTCCTGCCCCATTCCTGGGCACTGGGTTCCATGCTGGCACCACCTCAGGGTGCAGAAGCCACAAGCATAAGGACAGCTGGTACTCCTGTGGCGTCTCCTGGGTGCCGGCCCCTGTTCCGGGCATGTGAGGCAGACACCGATCTTTCTCTGTGTGCATGTGTGTGAGTCTCAGTCGTGTCCAATTCTGTGCAACCCTGTGGACCGCACTCTGCCAGGCTCCTGTGTCCATGGGGGTTTCCCAGGCAAGAATACTGAATCGGGTTGCCATTTCCTCCTCCAGGGTATCGTCCCAACCCAGGGATCAAACTTGGGTCTCCCGCATTGCCAGTAGATTCTTTACTATCTGAGCCACCAGGGAAGCTCTGTGTGTGTGTCTATATATATAGACACACACACTTGTTTAAACTTCACAGTATGCATGTGTCTGAGATACCATTATAGGACTGTGCCCATTTTACAGATAGGGAAGTTGAGATATGGAAAGGTTAAATGACTTGTTTAACAAGTACAAGGCAGAAGGCCAGATTTGAGCCCAAGCTGCCTGGTTCTGGTGTCCGAGCAGCTGCTCCCTTGACAGGCGGTGCGTTTCTGGTCATGGGAGTATTGTTACTTCTCAAGTGTAATAGCGCGGAGGTTGAGCAGAGAAGGGCCTTCAGAGGTCACTCTGCTCACACAGGGGATGCTGAGGTCTGATCTTGGAAAGTGATTTCCATGAGGCCGCATGAGGAGGCGGTGGGAGGCCAGGAGCCGTGGGTCCCGGTGCCCTCTGCTTCACGACCCGCCACCCAGCCTCGCCTGCACAGGCGCCGTGTTCGTCCCCCGTCACTGCCCCACAGGGTCTGTGCTCGTCCGGGCCCTCCGCAGTGTCTGATACCGGGCAAGTTTTGGCCCACAGGGGGTGCCCATGGCAGAAGGCCCGGGCCTCGGCCTCCGCCTCCGCCCTTGCCCATCCTTCCTGTTTGTAGACAGAATCTCAGTTATTCCCCTGTCTCAGAGATGCAGAGGCTGTGGTTCAGATGGGTTAAATGGCTCACCTTCACGGTCAGCCAGGAGAGTCAGTGCTTCCCAAGTGGCGTAAGAGTCATTCATTGATTCACTTGATCATTCTTTTGGTAACAGAGGAGAGGCAGCCCCGTGCCAGGCACTGGCCACAGAGATGCACCTCCCAGGCCCTGCCTCCAGGGAGAGGTAATCCGCGTCCTGAGAGAGGCCGCCCAGAAAGGACACCTGATCCAACCAGCTGGGGAGGGAATCCGGAGGGCTCCTTGGAGGAAGCGATAGACACCGTGGCCAAGCCTCCAAGGATAACTGGGAGGTGGGCAGGCGGAGCGGGGAGAGGCCACTGAGGGGACGGCAGGTACAGAATCAGGACGAGAGGGCTCGCTCGGCTCAGAGAACCACAGGGTGTTCAGAACCTGCCCGGCCGTGGGCAGAGTCCCCTTAGGCAGCTTACTAAGTCTGCAGGGGCCAGCAGGCCCCGGGCTGGGCATTAGATGCTGCTGATGTCCCGTCCCTGTTACAGGGGGGGCAGCCAAGGTGCGGCGAGGCTGAACACCACCCTGGTTGTGACTTACCGGGGGGTGGGGTGTCTGAGAAGCGTGTGGATCCTCCTCCGACAGTGTGACAGTCCTCCTGTAAGCCTGACTGGCGCCTGTGGAGCTGGGCTTCCCGTCCTGCCGTCCCCCTGGGTGCGGCCCCTCCTGACGGCTCTGTTTCCTCCCACAGGTGGAAGGACAGTCCAGAGCGCACGTCATCGCGCAGGAGCTGCTGTCTTCAGAGAAAGCGTGAGTCCCTGGGCCGCGGCCCGTGGCCTTGAGCTGGGTGACAGAGCGTCAGCCCCTGCCCGGCTTGTGCAGGACGAGAATTAATGTCCACTCCACCCTCTCTCCCCCTGCAGATACGTGGAGATGCTCCAGCACTTGTATCTGGTGAGTTAGTCACTTCAACTGTCCAGAGCGAATTGCCCTCTGACACGGCTACGCTATGAGGGGCCGAAAAGCAGTTGAGGACACAGAGGCGCCTTCCACTAGCAGAGACCCCGTTCACCGGGGCTCCTCGGAAGCCAGGCTCCTGACCCCTGTGCCTCGGGGGCGGATGGCATGGGCTTCCCATGGAGCTGCACCCTGCCTGGGTGGGGAGCGGCGTATGGGGAGCGTGCTAAGGTTTCCGGAAGGTGTTTGCAGTCTCCTTGACCCTCCGGTTGAGGAAGGCAGAAGGAAGACAGGTGTAGTTCTGGGTCATAGCTCTGTGTGTTGAGTTCAGACGTGGGGTCGGGGCATGCATGTGCATGTGTGTGCGTGTATATGTACATGTGTGTGCACGCATTGTATGTTTAGGCCTCTGGGGAGAAGGTGATGTGTTTGCACGATGACCCAAGCAAAGCTGGGGTAGCGAGAGTTTGTCTCGGTCACCCTGGGATTGGGGCAGCAACCCCTGAGCCCGGGGGAGGGGCGGGGCCGTCCTCTGGACTTTTCAGAGGAAAGGAGGCCAGACTGGGGACTGCGTGGACCTGCGGCTNAATTAGGAGGGCATCGTCCCAGAGCCAGCCTGTGAGGCTGGCTGGTCGCCCTCCGCGTGTTTCCGGTGAAGAAGCGGAGGCTCGGAGGTGGTGGTGTGCCGGCGGCCTCCCGAGTGCACGGTGCCGGAGCAGGGTTGCACCTGGGTGTGCTCAGTCCCGGGACCTGTGAGCATCCTCTGCCTCGGCCGCTGCTGTCGGAGGAGCGGCTCGGCCTTGACCCAGCATGGAGGCCTCTCCCTGCTCGCCCCTGTGCATGATTCGTTCCTGCCCCATTCCTGGGCACTGGGTTCCATGCTGGCACCACCTCAGGGTGCAGAAGCCACAAGCATAAGGACAGCTGGTACTCCTGTGGCGTCTCCTGGGTGCCGGCCCCTGTTCCGGGCATGTGAGGCAGACACCGATCTTTCTCTGTGTGCATGTGTGTGAGTCTCAGTCGTGTCCAATTCTGTGCAACCCTGTGGACCGCACTCTGCCAGGCTCCTGTGTCCATGGGGGTTTCCCAGGCAAGAATACTGAATCGGGTTGCCATTTCCTCCTCCAGGGTATCGTCCCAACCCAGGGATCAAACTTGGGTCTCCCGCATTGCCAGTAGATTCTTTACTATCTGAGCCACCAGGGAAGCTCTGTGTGTGTGTCTATATATATAGACACACACACTTGTTTAAACTTCACAGTATGCATGTGTCTGAGATACCATTATAGGACTGTGCCCATTTTACAGATAGGGAAGTTGAGATATGGAAAGGTTAAATGACTTGTTTAACAAGTACAAGGCAGAAGGCCAGATTTGAGCCCAGACTGCCTGGTTCTGGTGTCCGAGCAGCTGCTCCCTTGACAGGCGGTGCGTTTCTGGTCATGGGAGTATTGTTACTTCTCAAGTGTAATAGCGCGGAGGTTGAGCAGAGAAGGGCCTTCAGAGGTCACTCTGCTCACACAGGGGATGCTGAGGTCTGATCTTGGAAAGTGATTTCCATGAGGCCGCATGAGGAGGCGGTGGGAGGCCAGGAGCCGTGGGTCCCGGTGCCCTCTGCTTCACGACCCGCCACCCAGCCTCGCCTGCACAGGCGCCGTGTTCGTCCCCCGTCACTGCCCCACAGGGTCTGTGCTCGTCCGGGCCCTCCACAGTGTCTGATACCGGGCAAGTCTTGGCCCACAGGGGGTGCCCATGGCAGAAGGCCCGGGCCTCTGCCTCCGCCTCCGCCCTTGCCCATCCTTCCTGTTTGTAGACAGAATCTCAGTTATTCCCCTGTCTCAGAGATGCAGAGGCTGTGGTTCAGATGGGTTAAATGGCTCACCTTCACGGTCAGCCAGGAGAGTCAGTGCTTCCCAAGTGGCGTAAGAGTCATTCATTGATTCACTTGATCATTCTTTTGGTAACAGAAGAGAGGCAGCCCCGTGCCAGGCACTGGCCACAGAGATGCACCTCCCAGGCCCTGCCTCCAGGGAGAGGTAATCCGCGTCCTGAGAGAGGCCGCCCAGAAAGGACACCTGATCCAACCAGCTGGGGAGGGAATCTGGAGGGCTCCTTGGAGGAAGCGATAGACACCGTGGCCAAGCCTTCAAGGATAACTGGGAGGTGGGCAGGCGGAGCGGGGAGAGGCCACTGAGGGGACGGCAGGTACAGAATCAGGACGAGAGGGCTCGCTCGGCTCAGAGAACCACAGGGTGTTCAGAACCTGCCCGGCCGTGGGCAGAGTCCCCTTAGGCAGCTTACTAAGTCTGCAGGGGCCAGCAGGCCCCGGGCTGGGCATTAGATGCTGCTGATGTCCCGTCCCTGTTACAGGGGGGCAGCCAAGGTGCGGCGAGGCTGAACACCACCCTGGTTGTGACTTACCGGGGGGTGGGGTGTCTGAGAAGCGTGTGGATCCTCCTCCGACAGTGTGACAGTCCTCCTGTAAGCCTGACTGGCGCCTGTGGAGCTGGGCTTCCTGTCCTGCCGTCCCCCTGGGTGCGGCCCCTCCTGACGGCTCTGTTTCCTCCCACAGGTGGAAGGACAGTCCAGAGCGCACGTCATCGCGCAGGAGCTGCTGTCTTCAGAGAAAGCGTGAGTCCCTGGGCCGCGGCCCGTGGCCTTGAGCTGGGTGACAGAGCGTCAGCCCCTGCCCGGCTTGTGCAGGACGAGAATTAATGTCCACTCCACCCTCTCTCCCCCTGCAGATACGTGGAGATGCTCCAGCACTTGTATCTGGTGAGTTAGTCACTTCAACTGTCCAGAGCGAATTGCCCTCTGACACGGCTACGCTATGAGGGGCCGAAAAGCAGTTGAGGACACAGAGGCGCCTTCCACTAGCAGAGACCCCGTTCACCGGGGCTCCTCGGAAGCCAGGCTCCTGACCCCTGTGCCTCGGGGGCGGATGGCATGGGCTTCCCATGGAGCTGCACCCTGCCTGGGTGGGGAGCGGCGTATGGGGAGCGTGCTAAGGTTTCCGGAAGGTGTTTGCAGTCTCCTTGACCCTCCGGTTGAGGAAGGCAGAAGGAAGACAGGTGTAGTTCTGGGTCATAGCTCTGTGTGTTGAGTTCAGACGTGGGGTCGGGGCATGCATGTGCATGTGTGTGCGTGTATATGTACATGTGTGTGCACGCATTGTATGTTTAGGCCTCTGGGGAGAAGGTGATGTGTTTGCACGATGACCCAAGCAAAGCTGGGGTAGCGAGAGTTTGTCTCGGTCACCCTGGGATTGGGGCAGCAACCCCTGAGCCCGGGGGAGGGGCGGGGCCGTCCTCTGGACTTTTCAGAGGAAAGGAGGCCAGACTGGGGACTGCGTGGACCTGCGGCTCGACCCCCCTTCACAGCCCGCCACACGGCCTGCAGTCTCCCTGAGCCGTCACTTCCCCTCAACTCAGTGGATGCTTTTTGGACACACGCTGTGTGACAGGAGCTGGGGGTAGAAAGTGGGATCAGATAAGACCCTTCCCTAAGGGCAGTCTGGCCAGTGAAGGAGACAGATGAGTGAGATGGGTAATCATCCGGAGCACAGGGGAGTAACTGACCACCTCAGGGAGTCTCGGCAGGCTTCCTGGAGGCGGTGGCGTTGGGACTGAGTCATAAGGAGGGGGCAGGGAAGAGGGCACAGCAGAGCCATGGGACGTGATGGCACGTCTCACATAAAGGCTCTGGTGACAGCTCCCGGCTCGGCCGAGCTCTCTCGCCATCTGCGGGCTCCTCGGAGGCTGCCCTCCTCGGAGGCTGCCTTCTGGCCCCGTGCTGCTTTGTATCATCCCCTGTGTCTTTCCAAGAACATCAGAGCTGGGAACGTCCATCCTAAACATTCCGTGGGTGGTGACATGGAGGCCCAGGGGCAGTGACTTGGCCAGGGCCACGAGGTGACCCAGCCGGGATGAAGCCCCGGGTCTCCTGATTCCTGGAGCACTCCCTTCGAGTGTCGGGAGCTCCTCAGCGCAGGGCCCTCCCTGGAGGCAGCAGACACCAGCACCCAGCTCTGGTTGAATCCCGCTGAGGTCCCTGTCGGTGTCATCACCCCGGTGTCCCGTTGCTGCCACCCAGGGCCCCGGGAGGGGGACAGAGCGTGGCTGGTCTATGCTCCCAGCCCCTGGCTTTTGCCCTTCTGACTCAGGACTCTTTGTGCAGGGTTAGACCCCCATGCCCTCGGGTGTGAAGCAAATCAGCCCCAGGGATGAACCTCAAAGATGCATCTAGCAGCAGGAAGCAGGAAGCACGGATCTCCCGTGGCTGATGCTCTCTCGCTTGCTTCTGAGCTGGCTGCGTGTCCGAGGGGCTGGGCCTTTCTGTTTTATGACTTTGTTTTATGTTGAGAGGGTTCTAACTGGGAAGCTTCCATCTGGGCTTGCACCGCTTCCTGCCAGTTGGAAAGATGCTGAAGCCGCTGGTAATCCCTGACAATATCCTGAGGAGGGGAAAAAAGAGCCCATTAAAAAAAAAAAACTCAGAAGCTAGTGTGGGAAACTGTAGTCTGGATCTGCACTGTGACGTCAGTGCTTATGGGGAGAGAAGTGGCAAAAACACCCCAGTGTGACTCTCGAGTCCTAGCCAGGACACCGGTCCAAAGGAGACCACAGACTGGGGATGTTCTCCACCACTGCCCTCCCCCAGGGTCTTTGTTTGATTGCTAAGATTGGTGAGTACTCTTGAGAATTTCTCCATGGAGATCCACTGCTGTTGAAGTCCCAGGGCTGCCCCATCGTGGGGAGGGACCAATGGGCCCATTCACTCCAGAACACTCCTCAACTCCACTGTGCTCTTGTTGAGAGGTGGATGGGGATGGCCTCTGACCTTCTGTGTTTCAGATTTAACTTCGTGTTTCTCATATGGTAGATGGAGCTACCTGTGGGATTGGTAAAATTTCTGGTCATCCAGAATTGAATTCTGATGGTCAGGATCTTGCTTTCTTACAGCCTATGAACTAAAAATGGATTTCACATATTTTAAACACTTGTGGAAAAAAGAGGCAAAGAAGCATTATGTGACTGAGACCATATGTGGCTCATAAAGTCTGAAATGTTTATCATCTGGCCTTTACAGGGAATTTTGCTGACTTC
This sequence comes from Raphicerus campestris, assembly GCA_006410735.1. NCBI lineage: Eukaryota > Metazoa > Chordata > Mammalia > Artiodactyla > Bovidae > Raphicerus > Raphicerus campestris. Next base: position 18,610 of record SJYW01024518.1, read on the forward strand.
TGGTTTAAAGACTTGTTCTGTCCTTCCATGAACCAAGTCCTAAATATATTTATCCACTTGCCCACCTGTCTGTT
>SJYW01024519.1:0-18661 GCA_006410735.1 Raphicerus campestris
AGTGATGGCTAAGTGAGAGCTCTTTGTCAAGACTCTCAGGTACTTATCTTGCCATGACGGATAGGAAGGAGCTTTGTTTTCATAACTAAGAATGGCAACCCCAGGCAAGCAAATTTGAAAATCAGCAAGCTTCAAAATCAGCAAATTAATTAATATAACGCTAAGTGCATGAATAACACTACTTTCTTACCATCTCAGAGAAGAACTATAACTTTAGTTGGGCCACATGGGGATTTTAAAAAGAGCTTGTCTAGTTTTTACTTCCTAATAGATTGCTTCAGATAGTTGGTCTTCCCTAGCATGGCCAAGAGGACTGGTCTAGAGTATTCAGACACAGCTGGCTGCAAGAGTACACAGTGAACGCTCTTCTAAAACATCATGCTGAGACATGTACTCACGGCTGCCATCAATGACTGTAGAAGTGGTTGGCAGAGAGATCTCCTGGTACTGTGGGGACACAATGGCAACAGGAGGCCGATTCTTACGGGGCTCTGCAAAAACATGACCCACAAGAAACCGGAAGAAGGGCTTCATAAGTTATATCACAGGAGAAGCAAGTCATATCTGAGTGCAGTATATGTCAGTTTCCATTACATAACTGGATAGCTGAGCATCGCCAAATGGGAAAGTCACAAGACCAAGCTGACGTTCTAACCTAAGACACCTGGGATTGTTAAAACCTCTTGGAAACGTGACGATGGCTAAGGCCATGCCCTGTGCACACTTTCAATGCTCATGCACTATCTAGTATATTGTAAGGACTATAGCAGCAACTGACTGCCTTCAGGCAAGCTGAATAGAGGTGGACAACAAACAAGCTTTGTGCAATAAAGGACTTGGCAAGCAAACTACCTCCTGGCACAGACTGTGTGAAACAAATAATGAGTGATTTCTCCACCATCCCTGAGCTGACTGTGTGTGAGATTATTAGGCCTGAGTGCTGGGAAGGTTACAAAACACTTCAGTCCACTCATGAATGTGAGCTACAAACCCAGCAGCCTCCTCTTTGAGAAATGACCAAATGGTCTTTATGCTTAACACATTTTTAAGAAGGTGAAGGAATTACTTTGGCTATAAAGTTCAAGGAAGGAAAAGACACCCTTTACCAACAAAGACAGAAAACAGTATTAAGAATTTGTGCCAATGTATGTGTCACTTTCCAACTACTCCCAAATTTTTCTGAAAATGTGAAACAAGATACCCTGATAATGCACTGTAATCTACCAATGAAAGTGAAAGTCACTCCATCGTGTCCGACTCTTTGCAACCCCATGGACTATACAGGCCATGGAATTCTCTAGTGCAGAATACTGGAGTGGGTAGCCTTTCCCTTTTCCATGGGATCTTCCCAACGCAGGGACTGAACCCAGGTCTCCCTCACTGCAGGTGGATTCTTCACCTGCCGAGCCACAAGAGAAGCCCTAGTGGATCACTTGAAAAGAATGATGAGATTTGGCTTCCAAGATAAAAGAGGACTGGCAGGGTTTAAATGAGGAATTCTCTGTGCAAAGGCCCACATTTTTGGAAAAAGATCAGACAGAGCCTGCCACTTTATGCTTGCTGCTCCCAGGCTCCTGCCTTTCCTGTGTCTCTTAATTACAACACATGGTCCTCTCTCAGCATGACCCACTTGGAGAAGTAATTCTCAAGTAGATAGGCCACATACCACTGTGGGCCATGTGACCAACTTTATCCTGCCCAGTAAGGTATGCCAATTAGAATCAAACTACATACCCTTTGCCAAGCTAACCTTTTACTCCACTGAACTAGCAATTGCCCAATACGTAGACATATTACCAAAAAGGAATGAGAATTTAAGACCCTTGAGGTTAAATGTCCATCTCCTTGGGAATCCTGCAGAGGGAGCAGTGGAGACAGGGCTGGGGCTGGGAAACATACCTGGTTTCACCGTCACATTCACGTAGCCTTCCCCGTGAGCATTCTGACCATCTACAATCACTTTGAATTCATACAGGCCTAGAGTGAGCTGCAGAAGTGAGAGAAGATCTTTTAGAAAACCACAAACAGCAGCAATTATATTTAAAATAACACATATTTCTGAATTTTTCAATGCTGATTCTTGCATATTCCTATTCTTGCACCATTTCCAAAATGGAGAAAGTAAACTAGCTAAAGAGCTGAAACAATGCATTAGAAGCTGAAAACCCATAGCTTTTAATGCGAATCTTATTACTAGCTGACTCGGAACAGAAGGGATTTCAGTATCTCTGTACTCCCATTTTCTTTTCAGAAGAACATTAAGGGCCCAACCATCCTACTTCAGTTATGAAATTAAAACAATCAACTCTGCAAAAAAAACATTTTGTAAAAACATCAAATAGCTCTCAAATATCTGAATATTTTCCCCTCCTGATTTCTACTAACTGTATGAACATAGCAACAACAAAACCCCACAATCCCATTGTCCTAATACCCCAATTAATCATATTTTTCTTATATCCTTCTAATCTTTTACCACACACACACGAAAAAAGAGCTACAAACAGTTCATTTGTTCAGCAAACATTTACTGAGAACATATAGTCATTGTTCTAGGCTTGGGGTCTGGAGATGAATAAGGCAAGGTCCCCACCTTCAAGGAGCTCATTATTTCAGCAGTATGTATCAAACTTTTTATTGTTCTTTCTTCGATTTGTTTAGCATGAACACTTTTCTCATTAAAAGTCTCTTTAATAGTCATTTTTATGACTGCAGAATAGTACGTGACTAAATGTGCCATAATTCACATAAGCATTTCACATTGTTGGATGTTTGAGTTGTTTCACAAATTTAAACATTATAACTAATGCTGTGATGAACATCTTTCAGGCAAAGTGATTTTTTCTTTTGAACTATCTCCTTTGGGTGCATGCTAATCAAATGCACGTAGCATTTTTGACCACTTGCTTCTTCCTGTAATGCTCCCCTTCCTTGACTTTCACTTCTATGCCTACTCCTCATTTTCTCCCATCTCCTCTTCCTTCCGGACCTTTAAGGACTGTGTTCCCAGGATCCCAACTGCAATCCATTTGCTTCTTCACTCTATAATCTCTGGATGATTTGATCTATACCATGGCTTTGGTTGTCACCTATTTGATGCTGGTGTACAAATTTATCTTTGTAGCCCAGACCTGCATCCTGATCTCTAGCCCCTTACCCTCAGCTGCTTACTGGTCACTTCCACTCAAATGTTTCACAGGTTTCTCAAACTCACTCTGTCCCCAAATGAACTAATCATCTGCAAATCTCCTTCAAACCTGCTCCTCTTTCTATACTTCTCATTTTGGTGAATACTACCACAAATACACCAACATCCAGCCAGTTCATAGGCCAAAAGGCTAAAATTATCCTAGATCTCTCGTCCCCAACACCTCCATCCAATTAACTGATCACCAGATTGACCTCCGTAATATTTCTCAAATCCACCCACTTCTCTCTATTCACACTATTCATCACCTTAGCTTTTAACCATTCATCATAGCACAGGTGTTAAGAGCATGGGCTTCAGAGATGGAAACTTCCAGGTTAAATTTACCATTTAATAGCCTTGTGCACTTAGACCAAACCACTTTATTTTTCTAATTTTTAGCTTCATCATTTGTAGAACAGATATTAATATTTATGCCTTGGGGTTGTTAGGAAGATTAAATGAAATAATTACATAAAACAATTAGCCCTGTACCTAGCACATGGAAAGCGCTCAATGGGTGGTTTTCAAGGCTTAAGTTACTTGTTTTGCTTTTTTTTCACTCAGACTATTATCACTCTCATACCTACATGTCTCAACAGATTCCTCACTGTGTCCCTAGTGTCAGTCTTCTCTCCTCCAATCTGCAGTCAGGGTGATTTCTCTAAACTGAAAATCTGAGCATGTCATTCACCTGCTTAAAACCTTTCAAAGGCTCCCTCTGGATAAGAATCAAAGTCCTTCTTCTAGCACACAAGGCTCTGCAATCTGGCCCCCACATCTCTCCACCTCATTTGTGCCACTGCTCTTCTCACACCATAGGGTCCAGTCAGGATGAACCACATATAATTCCCTTTTCCCCATATTTCTCTCTATCATTTGGCCCAGTGGACACATTCCTTCCTCTGTTTGGGATATTACCACTCCACCCTTTATCCAGTAAGCCAGTCACATTTCATGACCCAAGTAGGCCAAGTCTTTTAAGAAATCTAACTCCCTGGGGCTTCAATGCCCCCTACACTGACCCAGTGTATCCCTGTTCTATTTACCTGCTTCAGTCAATAGCACCTACTAGACTCTATTTTCCATAAATGTTAATATTATGATTCAGTTCAGTTCAGTCACTCAGTTGTGTCCAACTCTTTGCGACCCCATGAATCGCAGCACGCCAGGCCTCCCTGTCCATCACCAACACCCGGAGTTCACCCAAACTCACGTCCATTGAATCGGTGATGCCATCCAGCTATCTCATCCTCTGTCATCCCCTTCTCCTCCTGTCCCAAATCCCTCCCAGCATCAGGGTCTTTTCCAATGAGTCAACTCTTCACATGAGGTGGCCAAAGTATTGGAGTTTCAGCCTCAGCATCAGTCCTTCTAATGAACACCCAGGACTGGTCTCCTTTAGGATGGACTGGTCGGATCTCCTTGCAGTCCAAGGGACTCGCAAGAATCTTTTCCAACGCCACAGTTCAAAAGCATCAATTCTTCGGCGCTAAGCTTTCTTCACAGTCCAATTCTCACATTGGTAACTAATAAATCCCCAACTCTTGCCACATAACTAATGTACAATGAACAGTTGTTAAAAGAAAGACAGAAAGAGAAATTGCTTGGCCAAAGAATATGAACATTTTTATGGCTCTTAATAACTATACAGAATCCCAAAAAAGACTGAGCCAATTTACACAGTCATACGGCCACAAATAACCTAGCTTATCTCCCAAATTCTAAAATCCTTATGTTACCCTTAAAAGCTGTGTATTTTCAGCTATCACCACTATGCTTATATTCTCACCATAAATGAAAAATTGAGAATCATACACTAACAAATACTGGATGTCAGCCAGCCAGACTTGTGGACGATTCACTTCTAAAAGATTGTTCCTGACTTTAGTGTGGACAGAAAGTTCTATCATACATTTTAGAAAATGGTCAGGACCTCTACCCTATCCCTGCAGATCCCAGGAGGCACACTCACCTTGGACAGCTTCAGGACCCTGGAATGCTCCCCTTCCATTTCGCCACTGTAGTCTTGAGGGTGAGTAATCAGCTCCCAGTCGTAGGTGTAGGTCTCTCCTGCGGAAGGGCAGTTACAGGACCCATGAACACACAAACCTGCACAGCAAGAGGGCAGCCACACAGCCTGCCAGGAACAAAATGTTTCTAGTCTTGACAAGATCTTAGTTTTCAAGATTTCACCCTAAAGCCAAAGGGAAACCAAACATTCTGCTGAAAGGAAGGGTAGATTCTGCTGATGGCGACAGTCAGGGCTTCTTCCACTCTCCCCACAGCCAAGCTCACTCCTGCCCCATACCCACCCTGCTCTGGACCAATCCTCCCCTAATGTACCAAGTTGCTCATGGTGTGGCATCCAGTGAAAATACATGCCCTACCAACCACTATGGATGAACTCATTGGGAACAAAGGCCATTTTCTTGCAAAACTTCTTTTGCAACGAAGAACAGCAATGACTTCTAAATAACATGGTTCAAAAATAGCTTTTTACAGAGTGCTAACAATGCTCGTCTCACTGAGGTCATCACACACTGGTGAGTTAGAAGAGCTACTTCATTCCTGCTGAGCTAAATAACACATTGCAGAAGGTGGTAGGGGATGGCCCATTTAAAACAGGCCCCATTGAAATTAATTAAGATCAAATGAAGCATTAAATGGCCCTCATTTGCAGCTTAGACTATATGACTATCTAGAGTGACCACAGAATCCTGTATCTAAGTGCAATTCCTCCCCAGTTAAAGTGGTCTTAAATATTTTTGGGAACAAAATGCATTTAACGGCTAGGAAAGGGTGAGATTTGGTAGGAAGGTTTAATTTATTACCCAAAAAGGGAAAAATAAAAGGAAAAAGAAAAAGCCTCAAATGCTTACAGAGAATGGTCATCTTTTTATTTCATGAGTTCAAAAGTTAAAGTTAACACATAGAACTTAATTCCAAACAGACTTAAGACGAGATTTTACTTTATAAGCCTGAGATACAAGATCTTCTACTCTTTCTTCCTCCAGAAAATACTGGCTTTGTTTTGGCCAATTGTCAGCCCCAGGCAGCTCTAATAAACGCAGATGTAAAAGTTAGGTGAGGTGAGGAGCAGGAAAGAAGTNTTATGAAATTAAAACAATCAACTCTGCAAAAAAAACATTTTGTAAAAACATCAAATAGCTCTCAAATATCTGAATATTTTCCCCTCCTGATTTCTACTAACTGTATGAACATAACAACAAAACCCCACAATCCCATTGTCCTAATACCCCAATTAATCATATTTTTCTTATATCCTTCTAATCTTTTACCACACACACACGAAAAAAGAGCTACAAACAGTTCATTTGTTCAGCAAACATTTACTGAGAACATATAGTCATTGTTCTAGGCTTGGGGTCTGGAGATGAATAAGGCAAGGTCCCCACCTTCAAGGAGCTCATTATTTCAGCAGTATGTATCAAACTTTTTATTGTTCTTTCTTCGATTTGTTTAGCATGAACACTTTTCTCATTAAAAGTCTCTTTAATAGTCATTTTTATGACTGCAGAATAGTACGTGACTAAATGTGCCATAATTCACATAAGCATTTCACATTGTTGGATGTTTGAGTTGTTTCACAAATTTAAACATTATAACTAATGCTGTGATGAACATCTTTCAGGCAAAGTGATTTTTTCTTTTGAACTATCTCCTTTGGGTGCATGCTAATCAAATGCACGTAGCATTTTTGACCACTTGCTTCTTCCTGTAATGCTCCCCTTCCTTGACTTTCACTTCTATGCCTACTCCTCATTTTCTCCCATCTCCTCTTCCTTCCAGACCTTTAAGGACTGTGTTCCCAGGATCCCAACTGCAATCCATTTGCTTCTTCACTCTATAATCTCTGGATGATTTGATCTATACCATGGCTTTGGTTGTCACCTATTTGATGCTGGTGTACAAATTTATCTTTGTAGCCCAGACCTGCATCCTGATCTCTAGCCCCTTACCCTCAGCTGCTTACTGGTCACTTCCACTCAAATGTTTCACAGGTTTCTCAAACTCACTCTGTCCCCAAATGAACTAATCATCTGCAAATCTCCTTCAAACCTGCTCCTCTTTCTATACTTCTCATTTTGGTGAATACTACCACAAATACACCAACATCCAGCCAGTTCATAGGCCAAAAGGCTAAAATTATCCTAGATCTCTCGTCCCCAACACCTCCATCCAATTAACTGATCACCAGATTGACCTCCGTAATATTTCTCAAATCCACCCACTTCTCTCTATTCACACTATTCATCACCTTAGCTTTTAACCATTCATCATAGCACAGGTGTTAAGAGCATGGGCTTCAGAGATGGAAACTTCCAGGTTAAATTTACCATTTAATAGCCTTGTGCACTTAGACCAAACCACTTTATTTTTCTAATTTTTAGCTTCATCATTTGTAGAACAGATATTAATATTTATGCCTTGGGGTTGTTAGGAAGATTAAATGAAATAATTACATAAAACAATTAGCCCTGTACCTAGCACATGGAAAGCGCTCAATGGGTGGTTTTCAAGGCTTAAGTTACTTGTTTTGCTTTTTTTTCACTCAGACTATTATCACTCTCATACCTACATGTCTCAACAGATTCCTCACTGTGTCCCTAGTGTCAGTCTTCTCTCCTCCAATCTGCAGTCAGGGTGATTTCTCTAAACTGAAAATCTGAACATGTCATTCACCTGCTTAAAACCTTTCAAAGGCTCCCTCTGGATAAGAATCAAAGTCCTTCTTCTAGCACACAAGGCTCTGCAATCTGGCCCCCACATCTCTCCACCTCATTTGTGCCACTGCTCTTCTCACACCATAGGGTCCAGTCAGGATGAACCACATATAATTCCCTTTTCCCCATATTTCTCTCTATCATTTGGCCCAGTGGACACATTCCTTCCTCTGTTTGGGATATTACCACTCCACCCTTTATCCAGTAAGCCAGTCACATTTCATGACCCAAGTAGGCCAAGTCTTTTAAGAAATCTAACTCCCTGGGGCTTCAATGCCCCCTACACTGACCCAGTGTATCCCTGTTCTATTTACCTGCTTCAGTCAATAGCACCTACTAGACTCTATTTTCCATAAATGTTAATATTATGATTCAGTTCAGTTCAGTCACTCAGTTGTGTCCAACTCTTTGCGACCCCATGAATCGCAGCACGCCAGGCCTCCCTGTCCATCACCAACACCCGGAGTTCACCCAAACTCACGTCCATTGAATCGGTGATGCCATCCAGCTATCTCATCCTCTGTCATCCCCTTCTCCTCCTGTCCCAAATCCCTCCCAGCATCAGGGTCTTTTCCAATGAGTCAACTCTTCACATGAGGTGGCCAAAGTATTGGAGTTTCAGCCTCAGCATCAGTCCTTCTAATGAACACCCAGGACTGGTCTCCTTTAGGATGGACTGGTCGGATCTCCTTGCAGTCCAAGGGACTCGCNCAGTCAACTCTTCGCATGAGGTGGCCAAAGTACTGGAGTTTCAGCCTCAGCATCAGTCCTTCTAATGAACACCCAGGACTGGTCTCCTGTAGGATGGACTGGTCGGATCTCCTTGCAGTCCAAGGGACTCGCAAGAATCTTTTCCAGCACCACAGTTCAAAAGCATCAATTCTTCGGCGCTAAGCTTTCTTCACAGTCCAACTCTCACATTGGTAACTAATAAATCCCCAACTCTTGCCACATAACTAATGTACAATGAACAGTTGTTAAAAGAAAGACAGAAAGAGAAATTGCTTGGCCAAAGAATATGAACATTTTTATGGCTCTTAATAACTATACAGAATCCCAAAAAAGACTGAGCCAATTTACACAGTCATACGGCCACAAATAACCTAGCTTATCTCCCAAATTCTAAAATCCTTATGTTACCCTTAAAAGCTGTGTATTTTCAGCTATCACCACTATGCTTATATTCTCACCATAAATGAAAAATTGAGAATCATACACTAACAAATACTGGATGTCAGCCAGCCAGACTTGTGGACGATTCACTTCTAAAAGATTGTTCCTGACTTTAGTGTGGACAGAAAGTTCTATCTTATACATTTTAGAAAATGGTCAAGGCCTCTACCCTATCCCTGCAGATCCCAGGAGGCACACTCACCTTGGACAGCTTCAGGACCCTGGAATGCTCCCCTTCCATTTCGCCACTGTAGTCTTGAGGGTGAGTAATCAGCTCCCAGTCGTAGGTGTAGGTCTCTCCTGCGGAAGGGCAGTTACAGAACCCATGAACACACAAACCTGCACAGCAAGAGGGCAGCCACACAGCCTGCCAGGAACAAAATGTTTCTAGTCTTGACAAGATCTTAGTTTTCAAGATTTCACCCTAAAGCCAAAGGGAAACCAAACATTCTGCTGAAAGGAAGGGTAGATTCTGCTGATGGCGACAGTCAGGGCTTCTTCCACTCTCCCCACAGCCAAGCTCACTCCTGCCCCATACCCACCCTGCTCTGGACCAATCCTCCCCTAATGTACCAAGTTGCTCATGGTGTGGCATCCAGTGAAAATACATGCCCTACCAACCACTATGGATGAACTCATTGGGAACAAAGGCCATTTTCTTGCAAAACTTCTTTTGCAACGAAGAACAGCAATGACTTCTAAATAACATGGTTCAAAAATAGCTTTTTACAGAGTGCTAACAATGCTCGTCTCACTGAGGTCATCACACACTGGTGAGTTAGAAGAGCTACTTCATTCCTGCTGAGCTAAATAACACATTGCAGAAGGTGGTAGGGGATGGCCCATTTAAAACAGGCCCCATTGAAATTAATTAAGATCAAATGAAGCATTAAATGGCCCTCATTTGCAGCTTAGACTATATGACTATCTAGAGTGACCACAGAATCCTGTATCTAAGTGCAATTCCTCCCCAGTTAAAGTGGTCTTAAATATTTTTGGGAACAAAATGCATTTAACGGCTAGGAAAGGGTGAGATTTGGTAGGAAGGTTTAATTTATTACCCAAAAAGGGAAAAATAAAAGGAAAAAGAAAAAGCCTCAAATGCTTACAGAGAATGGTCATCTTTTTATTTCATGAGTTCAAAAGTTAAAGTTAACACATAGAACTTAATTCCAAACAGACTTAAGACGAGATTTTACTTTATAAGCCTGAGATATAAGATCTTCTACTCTTTCTTCCTCCAGAAAATACTGGCTTTGTTTTGGCCAATTGTCAGCCCCAGGCAGCTCTAATAAACGCAGATGTAAAAGTTAGGTGAGGTGAGGAGCAGGAAAGAAGTGGGAGGAGGAGGACTGGTGCTAAGAGATGACATTTTTTGAACTGTAGTTAGAAAAAATTTTTCCACACAGAAAACAGCCTCACACTAGGAACTGACAATTTTCTCATATCTAAGGCTAGCCAGCAACACAGATTTCAAAATATGACAATATTCCGAGGACAGAAAAGCTCAGGGGGATGAATTATGCCTTACAGACAGGAATTTGCCCACAGGTAGGAACAACGGAGTGTAGGTCTGCTGGACAGAATGCTGGTTTTAATGATTTAGGGCAGTGGTTTTCAACCCATGCCTCTGAACCCAGAGGGATCCTGAGAGGTGCTTCAGGGTTGCCAAAGACGACGAGGGGGATGAAGAACAGGCAGAGCTGGTCCTGCCTCACTGTCCCCAACCTTTGAAAGTTTGAAACCATCCATCTCCTGCATCACCAGATAAAGGTTGAAGAAACTGGGAAAAGGAGAGTTGAAAGAATCTGTTTTTGAACTGATGTGTTTTGGAAGACTGATATACAAGGTGATGTTAGCTCACCCACATACAGGGCACATGCAAAGAGGGGCGAGAAAAGAAAATGCAGGAGAGCCAGGGTATCTTGCAGAAAAGGGCGGAGCAACTGTGGCTCAAAGCAGCTCTTGCCTCACTCGCATCTTCAAAGGCCACCAAGTCCATTCACCTTATCACCAGAACAGGAAAGGGAACTGTTTCTTTATAGGAAGGTAGAACGAATCGATTAGGAAAACTCAATTTGAGGGCAGAAATACACAACAGAGAGGGAGGGCATTTAGGTTCTAGAAAAGTACTTTCTGCATAAATGGGCCCAGAAAGTAAGGATATTGTACCAGAAATGTGTTCCTAAAATGGAAGGATCCCATCCTAAATAGAGTATGGCATTCTGTTTTTAACTAGCTTTATAACTAGCTACTTGACCTACCCTATAATGAGAGTAACACAAACCCAATGTAATCATTTTCCATCTAAGTATGCTTCACTTCATTTCACAGTCTTGAGAAAATGTGTGTAAGTCAAACTTTGGTATACTAACATATACTTCAAAGGAGAAAGGATGCTCATACTACAAAAGTTTCCTTAAATAATGTTAATAATCTCCTAATTTATATATTTTATAAATCTGAATATTGTGTATTACATTGGGCTTGGTTTTTTTCTTTAAGTGACAAATCTATCTTAAAAGTAGTCTTGAATAACTTCTCTACAAGTTCTGTATCTGCTACTTACTAGTTGTTTGACCAAAATAAACAGGTTAACTGAGTCTCAGTTTATTCCTCTTTTAAATGGACGTAATAAAATCTATATTTAAAGAGCATCCACTATGTGCTAGGTACTAAGGTATATAGGTACCTTATATACCACTTCATTTTCCCCTTAAAGTAACCTTATGAAGTAGGGATTACTATCCTCCTTCTACTGAGAAAGAAATGGAAACTTAGAGAAGTTAAATAATCGACTTAAAATCATCCAGCTAATGACTTAAAGAGATGGGAACACCAGACCATCTTACCTATCTCCTGAGAAACCTGTATGCAGAGCAAGAACCAACAGTTAGAACCTTATATGGAACAACTGACTGATTCAAAATTGAGAAGAGTATGACTAGGCTGTTTACTGTCACCCTGTTTATTTAACCACATCATGAGAAATGCCAGACCGGATGAGTTACAAGCTGGAACCAAGATTGCCAGGAGAAATATCAACAACCTGAGATATGCAGATGACCCCACTCTAAAGGCAGAAAGTGAAAAGGAACTAAAGAGCCTTTGATGAGCATGAAAGGGGAGAGTGAAAAAGCCAGCTTAAAACTCAGTATTAAAAAACTAAGATCATGGCATCCTGTCCCATCACTTCATGGCAAATAGAAAGTGAAAAGATGGAAGCAGTGACAAATTTTTTCTTCTTGGCCTCTAAAATCACTGCAAATGGTGACTGCGGCCATGAAATCAGAAGACGATTGCTTCTTGGCAGGAAAGCTATGACAAACTTAGTGTATTAAAAAGCAAAGACATCCCTCTGCCAATAAAGGTCCATATAGTCAGGGCTATGTCTTTCCAGTAGTTGTGTACAGGTCTGAGTGTTGGACTATAAAGAAGGCAGAAAGCCAAAGAATTGATGCTTTCGACCTGTGGTGCTGGAGAAGACTCTTGAGAGTCCCTTGGACAGCAAGGAGATCAAACTAGTCAATCATAAAGGAAATCAACCCTTAATACTCATTGGAAGGACTGATGCTGAAGCTCCAATACTTTGGCCACTTGATGCAAACAGCCGACTCCTTAGAAAGAACCTGATGCTAGGAAAGGCTGAAGGCAGAAGAGGGCAACAGAAGATGAAATGGTTGGATGGCATCACTGATTCAATGGACATGAACTTGGGCAAACTTCAGGAGATGGTGAGGGACAGGGAGGCCTGGCATGCTGCAGTCCATGGGGTCGCAGAGTCAGAGGCAACTCGGAGACTGAACAACAATGACTGACTGAGCTATGATTTGAATCCAGCCTTAATATCAAAGCTTATGATCTCACACATTACACTGCCTTGCACATCATACAAATATTTGTACATGTGCAAGCTATATCCTACTCTCATAGGACTTTCAGAATAAATAAATGTATGCAGATATCATTATAAATGAAAACACTATACAAATTAAGTCTATGTTTTACCTGCATCTGGTTCTGGAAGAACAAATGCATTTAACTGAACTTCATTCTTGGGTAATGTAATCTGAACACTGNAGTCAGATGCAACTCGGAGACTGAACAACAATGACTGACTGAGCTATGATTTGAATCCAGCCTTAATATCAAAGCTTGTGATCTCACACATTACACTGCCTCGCACATCATACAAGTATTTGTACATGTGCAAGCTATATCCTAATCTCATAGGACTTTCAGAATAAATAAATGTATGCAGATATCATTATAAATGAAAACACTATACAAATTAAGTGTATGTTTTACCTGCATCTGGTTCTGGAAGAACAAATGCATTTAACTGAACTTCATTCTTGGGTAATGTAATCTGAACACTGTTTCCAGCAGACACCACCAGTTCCTTTATAACTGGAAAGGAAGTCAGTACACATGAGATAAGAAATTAGGTCCAGATTATCTTATTTCTCTCCTTTCTTTTGTAGTTAAATTTCTTCTATAAACAATTTTCAGCTATTGTCTTCATTTCTTCATTATTTACCAACTCTCTAATCCCTTGAAATGTGACTCTGCCCCACTTTTTCACTGAAAAGAATCTTCAGAGGTCATTAACAAAGTGCTTTTAGCAAATCTAACAGCTGTTTCTCGACCCTCAACCTTCACCTCTGTGGCATCTAATACTGCTGATTGCCTCCATCTTAAAAACTCTTGGTTATTATGATACCATATTATTCCACTTTCTTCCTTTCTCTCTGAGTTTTTCTCCATTGTATTTTAACTATGGTCTTCCCTAAGCCCTCCTTATATAGTTTTCACAGAATTTAATNTAACAAAGTGCTTTTAGCAAATCTAACAGCTGTTTCTCGACCCTCAACCTTCACCTCTGTGGCATCTAATACTGCTGACTGCCTCCATCTTAAAAACTCTTGGTTATTATGATACCATATTATTCCACTTTCTTCCTTTCTCTCCGAGTTTTTCTCCACTGTATTTTAACTATGGTCTTCCCTAAGCCCTCCTTATATAGTTTTCACAGAATTTAATAAACAGAATTTAGCTCTGTTTCATCATCTTTATGTTGATAAAATACATAAAGTTCCTCAAAGAAATGTTGACCACAGGGCCGGCCTTAATTTTCTTTCCATTTCAACCGATATAACCACAGACTTAGATAATTCCAAGAATCTTAATTGGTCTTTCCTCTGCTAGCTCTCCCTATTCTAATCCATTCGGTCTTCCTAAAACACCTATTGCCAGATTTTTCTAAAATACTCATCCACCATTTTACTCTTCTACTTAGACCCCCACTCACACTTCATGCTTCAGTCCAAACTCCTAACCTGGCATAAGAGCGCCATCATCACTGGATTACATCGTCTCATCCTTCCTACCCCTGATTCTGCCTCTAGCTATAGTCATTTTCCCTCTCGGGCTCCATGGAAACCATGGTCTATGCTAGGGGACTTTGCTAAAACTATTTTCTTCAACTGGGGTGTATCCTTAAAAGCAAACAAAGTACAATACTTTGTTTCTGGCTTAAAAGCCAGTCTTCTCTCCAAAAAAAATCTTTCCAGACCATTTCAGTTCAAACTAATCTACTTCCTGAACTACTTCTGCATTCCACATCAGCTAATAATTAGACACTATCTTTCTGCTATTCACCAGCTACTTCATACACGTCAGTTTCTCAACTATGACATTTTGGACCAATTATCTGTGTGTGTGTGTTGAGGGTGAGGGGGTATCCTGCACCCTGCAAGATGTTTAGCAGCACCGAACCCGGGTCTCCAGCCGTGTAGGCAGACGCTTTACCGTCTGAGCCACCAGGGGGAAGCCCTAATAGTACAGCTAGTCACTACCAACTAACTAGATGTCAGCAGCACCCCTCCTCCACAGCTGTAACATTCAAAAATGTTTACAGGCTTTTGAGAACCACTGATTATATAAATCTTATTTCTCTAACAATAATTGTTCGTTTGGATGATACCCAAGAACTAAGAGAGCTTAACACAAACAATTGGCTGGTTCATCCATATTCCAAGACTGGGAGGTGAAAAGGGTTTCCTACACAAATATGAAATGTGAGATTTATCTGTCTGCCTGGGAATACTGCACTAAGGGAGAAATGAAACCATCCATTATGGAAACTTCAGCATTTAGACACCCCAGAATGTGGAGTAAGAACTGCTGAAGCAAGTTTTCAAAAGAGGAAAAAAGAAAAGAAAGAAACCACTATACTCAGAGAAAGTATAATGGACAAAAATACAGCGCAGCCCGAATCTTTCACAATTATACCAAAAATCACAACCATCCTGCCTGAACACAAAAATTACTTTAACACCGCAGGACTGAAACACTAGATTTCACGTTATATTACCACCAAAGGAAACCTTAGGAAATTAAAAACTGGCCCCCAAAAATTCATTTTCCCTGGCTTTGCTTCACCCTGTTGACTTTTTCAGGAGATAAAGATCAACTTAGTTTCCTTGATTTACCATTTCCTCCTAATATCTCAGAATGGAATTTATGAAGCAGACCTGCCGCTAAAGGAACGCTCCGTATAANACTGGCCCCCCAAAATTCATTTTCCCTGGCTTTGCTTCACCCTGTTGACTTTTTCAGGAGATAAAGATCAACTTAGTTTCCTTGATTTACCATTTCCGCCTAATATCTCAGAATGGAATTTATGAAGCAGACCTGCCGCTAAAGGAACGCTCCGTATAAATCTCCTCTCTATGAGCTGCTTTAAAAATAAAGATGCAGAAATTTCTGGCAGTCCACTGGTTAAGACTTAGCACTTTCAGTGCTGAGGCCCAGGTATGATCCCTGGTCAGGGAACTAAGATCCCAAGCCACGTGGTATGGCCTAAATAAGCATTTTTAAAAAGAAAATAAAGATGCTATCAAAATCAGAGACACAAATGTTCTGACCTATGATCAGCCATTCAGAAGGCAAATAGTTGTACAGATCCAACTTTTTTTCTCAGTGTGTCTTTGCTTGGTTCCCTGATCATTATTTAACTGAGTCTAGGCAATGGAATTCTACTCTAGAAAGAGCCTCATAAATTCCCATAGGTTGGAGCTTACTGAAAAAAATGATTGAGAGACCATGTACTATAATTACAGGGATACTAACTAATAGGATTATTTCTTTAATCTACAGTATTTATTGGGCTTCCCTGGTGGCTCAGAGGTTAAAGCGTCTGCCTCCAATGCGGGAGACCTGGGTTGGGAAGATCCCCTGGAGAAGGAAATGGCAATCCACTCCAGCATTCTTGCCTGGAGAATCCCATGGACGGAGAAGCCTAGTAGGTTACAGTCCATGAGGTCGCAAAGAGTCGGACACGACTGAGAGACTTCACCTTCACCTTCACCTTCACAGTATTTATTACTAAAAGTCACGCCTCTGTCCTTTCTTCCCACTAAAAGGGAACACTCTGATCAAAATCTCTATCTCCCCATCGTACGTCCAAGGAGAGAAGCAAAGGGCTCACCTGGGTGTGGTGTGGAGGTGCTCTGGAAAGAGGCCTGCGGGGTAGGGGTGGCATAACTGTAGGAGGGAGCCACTGGCAGAGGGTGAGCAATCAGGACTTTCTCAGGGCTTTTTACTTGCTGAATGCTAGGAGTCGCACCGGGATCCTCTGATGCCTCACGCTGAACTGATACATCTGACCAACCGGGAATCTTCACACTCACGTCTGTAGTTAAGGGATTAAAAATTGTGTCTGTGCTGTGGACCTAGAGAAATGCAAAAATTTATTTGAATAGGCAAAAGTTATGCAGTCAGATTTTAAGATAATGTCTCATGAAATAACTGCAAGTTAAATGCTTCTTTGAAAAATTCAAAACTGCCAAAAATACTAAAGAAATTAATCTTACCACCTAAATTGGTATTACAAAATGTTGATATAAATTTTCCCAGTATTCTTTCTATGCAAAGAGTTTTGCTTAAAACAAAGCAGCAATAATTGCTCTGTGTGTACTTTTACCTCCTTTTCTCACGTAACACTTATATTCAATCTTTAAACAAATATATACTAAGCACTTATTATAAAGCAGGCCTGTGGATCCAAAACATGAATAAAATATAATCACTGTGCTCAACAGGTACACAATCTAGTGGGACTAGAAACACAAGCCAAAATGGCAACTATACCTTTAAGAGCTACGACTGAACCAAAGAAACACCGTCAGAGTACTTCTCTTTCTTGAGGAGGAACCATGTGAAGAATGATAGTTTAATAAATAAATGAAGACTTTCGGGAGGCAGAGAGTCCTGAGATGAGTTTTAAAGGGTAAACTAGAAAAGAGGCTGCAGGGAGAGATGCAAATAGCCAAAAGAAATGAGATTAACATGGCTAGTGTTGGGAAACAAGGGTCATAAGCAAAGTGAGAGACAGGGTGNCAGAGAGTCCTGAGATGAGTTTTAAAGGGTAAACTAGAAAAGAGGCTGCAGGGAGAGATGCAAATAGCCAAAAGAAATGAGATTAACATGGCTAGTGTTGGGAAACAAGGGTCATAAGCAAAGTGAGAGACAGGGTGTTGAAACAGAAGGTAAGCTGGAAAGAGAGTCAAGGGCCACACTATAGGAGACTGTGGGTGTGCTAAATCCTCAGTCACTGTGACCCCACGGACCACAGCCCCCCGGGCTCCTCTGTCCATGGGGATTCTCCAGGTAAGAATACTAGAGTGGGTTGCCATGCCTTCCTCCAGGAAATCTTCCGAAAGCAGGGATTAAACCCAGGTCTCCCTGAAACTAACACAGCTTTGTATCTCAACCAATTGTTTTTTTAAAAAGCTGGTTCATGCCCTTTGCAGTAAATTCCTGCCTCCATCTCTAGGCTCAGACAACCACAGATTTGTTTCTATCACCACTAACTACTTTGGGCTTTTTTGGAATTTCATATAAAAGGAATCACATACAAACGGTTTTTGTTTCTGGCTGCTTCCCCTCAACATAACATTTTTAAGATTCGTATCATGTCATATCACTCTTCTTATTACCAATAACATACTTCCCAGGTGGCACAGTGGTAAAGAATGGCCCTGCTAATAATGCAGGAGATACAAGAGACAAGGGTTCAGCCCCTGGGTCAGGAAGATCCCTTGGAATAGGAAATGGCAACCATTCCAGTATTCTTGCCTGGAAAATTTCATGGATGGAGGAGCCTGGCAGACTACAGTCCACAGCATCACAGACAGTCAGATTCGACTGGGCACATGCATGTGTGCAATGCACACACACACAGTCCACCATTACAGAGATTATTCCAAAATTTGTTATCCATTCATGACTGATGGAGATTTAAGTTGTTTTCAGTTCTCAGCTCTTATAAATAAAGGTGCTATAAATGTTACACTAGAGATCTCTTCAAGAAAATTAGAGATACCAAAAGAACATTTCCTGCAAAAATGGGCTCAATGAAGGACAAAAATGGTATGGAACTAACAGAAGTAGAAGATATTAAGAAGAGGAGGCAAGAATACACAGAAGAACTGTACAAAAAAGATCTTCACGACCAAGATAATCACAATGGTGTGATCACTCATCTAGA
>SJYW01024522.1:0-16753 GCA_006410735.1 Raphicerus campestris
TTGCAAAGAGTTGGACACGACTGAGCAACTTTCACTTCACTTCAGGTCAGTCATTCAGTTGTGTCTGACATTTTGTGACCCCATGGACTGCAGCAGGCCAGGCCTCCCTGTCCATCACCAACTCCCACAGTACACTCAAACTCATGTCCATTAAGTCGGTGATGCCATCCAACCATATCAACCTCTGCCGTCCCCTTCTCCTCCTTCCTTCAATCTTTCCCAGCATCAGGGTCTTTCAAATGAATTAGTTCTTCACATCAGATGGCCAAAGTATTGGAGTTTCAGCTTCAGATCAGTCCTTCCAATGAATATTCAGGACTGATATCCTTTAGGATAGACTGGTTGGATCTCCTTGCAGTCCAAGGGATTCTCAAGAGTCTTCTCCAACACCACAGTTCAAAAGCATCAGTTCTTCAGCATTCAGCTTTCTTTATAGTCCAATTCTCACATCCATACATGCTACTGGAAAAACCATAGCTTCGACTAGATGGACCTTTGTTGGCAAAGTAACGTTTCTGCTTTTTAATATGCTGTCTAGGTTGGTCATAACTTTTCTTCCAAGGAGCACACATCTTTTAATTTCATGGCTGCAGTCACCATCTGCAGTGACTTTGGAGCCCCGGAAAATAAAGTCAGCCACTGTTTCCACTGTTTCCCCCTCTATTTGCCATGAAGTGCTTGGGCCAGATGCCATGATCTTACTTTTCTGAATGTTGAGTTTTAAGCCAGTTTTTTCACTCTCACTTTCATCAAGAGGCTCTTAGGTTCTTCTTTACTTTCTGACATAAGGGTAGTGTCATCTGAATATATTGGATTATTGATATTTCTTCCAACAACCTTGATTCCAGCTGTGCTTCATCCAGCCCAGTGTTTCTCATGATGTACTCTGCATATAAGTTAAATAAGCAGGGTGACAGTATCACTTCACTTCACTTGCATCCATAAGAGAGGGGAGGACATAGCACAAAAGCTGTCCTCAAGATTGGGAAGATAGGCAGTCTGTACAGAGAGTCAGAATTTATCAAAGCAGAGACTTGCAAGCAGTAGCCACTTCAGAAATCAGTTGCTAGGGTAGGAAAACCTGAGTTATATTGATGAGTTGCTGGAGGCTCAATGTGGCCAAGCCTGAGTGTTAAAAACTATAGGGGAACACAGCCATAAGGTGCGCCCCCCCCCCACCGGCCCAGTACTGTGAGATTTATCTCCAGAAGTTCAGCCAGGTTCCCGAATTAAACATTGGAGGATAAAGAATCCCCTCCTTCTTCCAGTAGGAGGAGGGATCATGGAACCATTTTGAAATTCACCAAAGCACTTGATTCTTCTTAACAAGTCCTGTCATTGGGGGAAGCTATTATTAGTTAACCAGAGCCTGTATTGCTAGGATATTATCAGAGCTTAACTGATAGGGGGAGGGGAAATAATGCTAGCTTCCTCTAGGAATCCTGTTTCACCTAAGTGAGGGGGAAAGAAATCCTGAGAACACTTGTAAAATTCAGTCCTGAGGCATAGGTTCACTAAAAGAGACCCAAGTATAGGACCGTAGAACACTCTCCCTACCCCTTACTCACCACCACATTGCTAAAGGCCTGCTTCTGTGAAAGTGAAGTCGCTCAGTCGTATTTGACTCTTTACAGCCCCATGGACTGTCTCCTGACAGGCTCCTCTGCCCATGGAATTTTCCAGGCAAGAACACAGGAGTGGGTTGCCATTTCCTTCTCCAAGGGATCTTCCTGACAGAGGGGTCAAACCCAGGTCTCCCACATTGCAGGCAGACTCTTCTGTCTCAGCCACCAGGGAATCTCAAGGCCTACTTACAGCAGTTCCTTTTACCTAGTATATCATGTCTGGCTATCAAGAAAAAATTACAAGGCATACTACAAGGCAAAAATAGAATCTGAAGAAACAGAACAGGCATCACAACTAGACATGGCAGGGATGTTGGAATTATCGGACTAAGAATTTAAAACAATTATGATTTATATTCTAAGGCCTCTGCTAGGTAAAACAGTGTGCAGGAAGAACAGATGTACATCCTAATAAAGAACCAGAAAGAAATGCTGGTGATTAAAACACTGTAACAGAAATGGTGTCTTGATTAACTGAATGGCAGCCTGAATGTGGCTGAGGAGAGAGATCTGAGCTAGAGGGTGTATTAATAGAAGTCTCCAAAACCGAAAAGCAAATGAATGAGGCTGAAAAAAATGGGACAGAATATTGGGGGACTATGGGACAACTATCAAAGATGTGACTGATAGAAATATCTAAGGGGGAAGAAAGAAAGGAACAGAAGAAATGTTTGAAGCAATAATGACTGAGAATTTTGCCAAACTTATGGCACATAAAAATCACAAATACAGGAAGCTCAGGAAATATGATTCTGGATAAATGCCCCAAAAATCTACATGTGGGCTTAACGTTTAACATTACAGAAAATCAAAGGTAAAGTAAAATTTCTGAATGAAGTCAGAGGGGAAAATACCTTACTTATACACAAATAAAAGTACAAGTTACATCCAACTTCTCTGCAGAAACAATACAAGATAGAAGAAAGTAGAATGACATTTAAAGTGTTGTAAGGAAAAAAAAAAAACTGATGTAGAATTCTGTACCCTGTGAATTTATCCTTTAAATATGAGGAAGGTATAGCCTTTCTCAGACAAACAATAAGAGCATCTGTTGCTAGTAGACCTGCCTTGCAAGAAATGTTAAAATAACTTTTTGAGAGAAAAAAATGATCTGAAATTCAGAGCTATATAAAGAAAGGAGTATCAGAGGAGCAGTAAGTGAAGGTAAAATAAAAAACATTTTTTTTTCTTATAACAGTTTGTTCAAAATAATAAAAAGCAACAATGTATTACATATGCTAATGTATTTCTTATGTATATCTATATATATGTATGTGTGTATATATACATATCGGAGAAGGCAATGGCACTCCCCTACAGTACTCTTGCCTGGAAAATCCCATGGATGGAGAAGCCTGGTAGGCTGCAGTCCATGGGGTCGCTAAGAGTCGGACATGACTGAGTGACTTCACTTTCACTTTTCATTTTCATGCACTGGAGAAGGAGATGGCAACCCACTCCAGTTTTCTTGCCTGGAGAATCCCAGGGATGGGGGAACCTGGTGGGCTGCCGTCCATGGGGTTACACAGAGTCAGACACAACTAAAGCGACTTAGCAGCAGCAGCAGCAGCAGCATATATACATATACTTTGTTGTTTAATCGCTAAGTCATCTGATTCATTGTGACTCCATGGACTGTAGCCCTCCAGGCTCCTCTGTCCATGGGATTTCCCAGGCAAGAACACTGGAGTGGGTTGCCATTTCCTTTTCCAATACATGTGCTTATCTTTGTGAAATTAATGACAGCAGTAATATAAGAAATGAGAATGAAGAATTAGGGTTATTTTGTTATTACATGCTATTCACATCACCCTTGAAGTGGTATATTGTTATTTCAAAATTGTCTTGGATCAGTTGCAAATGTATAATGTGGACTCTAGGGCAACCAGAAAAAAGGCAAAAAAAGAAGAAAAAAAGGATAGCCTGTATTTTAAAAAAGAAGAAAAAAGAAATCAAGCCTGGAGTGCTGCAACCCATGGGGTCATGGAGAGTTGGACATGAGAGTGACTGAACAGCAACAACTGTCAGAGACGCATAGATTTGGCAGGCAGAAAACCAATAAGGACAAAGTTGAACTCAGTAGTTTTTACTGTTCTGGAAGTGAAAGAAAAACTTAAGCAATGTTAATAATAAATACTTTTAGAATACCTGAGAGATAGTTGGTATTAAATAACAGATTCAGTTTCTGTGACTTATTATAATAAATCATTGCAGTTTTAACCTTACTTTTTCATGTCACAATTTTATTATCTCTAAAATGAGTATACATTAAAAAAATAATTATGATGATTAGTAATTTTTGCTTCAGGAAGTATTTCCCATGCCAAGCTATGCTGAAAAATAATGAACTTCCTAAATTCCCTACCAAGAACTGAGAAGCAAAGAGAGAAGAAATAAGTTACTTTGATCAAATAAGGGTTTGGAGGAGAAAATGTGTATAATGCTAACATTTTCCCATGGATTTTGATCCTGGGACCAGATTGGTGAAGAAATAAACTTATGTAAGTCATTAGTTTGTTACATCTCTGTGTGTAACAAACTAAAATATTCTATTTTAATGTTTCTGTCAGGATAATATTGGTAGGTTTTGAATACTGCATGATGTGGCAGGATTGCTATAAATTTTTTGGTATTTTTAAATTGAAATATAGTTGATTTACAATGTTGTGTTAATTACTGCTGTACAGCAAAGTGATTCAGTTTATACATGTATATACACATTATTTTTTGTATTCTTTGCCATTATAGTTTATCATACAATATTGAATATAATCCTCATGCTGTACAATAGGACCTTGTTTATTCATTCTCTGTATAAAAGCTTACATAAGATTACTATGATTTTTTGTTTTTTCTTTTTTTAAATTTTATTTATTCAGCAAATTAAGCAGTTTTTTGCCAGGCACTGGAAAAATAACAATGAGCAAAACTGAGCAAAGTCTCTCCTTCATGAAACATGCATTTGGATGAGTGAAGAGTGAGGAAAGACCAAAAAAAAAAAAAAAGGTAAAGATATGATATATTAGGAAAGTGCCAACAATAAAAATAAAGAAATGAAGCAGGAGAGAGTTGAGTATAGGAGATTTTAGATACACCAGTAAAAAAGGATCCACTGAAAAGGTGATATTCAAATACAGATCTAATAGAAATGAGTGGGCAGGTCATATGGACTTTTGGGAAGGAATCCTTGCAGAGAGAGGAGCAAGTTCAAAGGTCCCTAGACAGGAGAGTGCTTTATAATATGTGATTTTGGATTGCATGCTTTATCGGCTAATTTCCTTTTTCTCTCCACCATATATTGGAAAATGTTTTCCAGGTGCCTCCAGGGGGCGCTGTGATTTTGAGTTTGATCTTTGTTCCTGGGAGCAGGAGCAGGATGATGACTTTGACTGGAATCTGAAGGCGAGCAATGTCCCTGCTACAGGCACAGAGCCAGCGGCTGACCACACCTTGGGAAATTCATCTGGCCATTACATCTTTATAAAGAGCTTGTTCCCTCAGCAGCCCATGAAGGCAGCCAGGATTTCAAGTCCAGTCATAAGCAGGAGAAGCAAAAACTGTAAGGTATGGAGAAAAAAATTAAAACAGAAATGTTATAAGCAACTTCTGATAAAGCCAGAAAACAGAATGACCAGAACCAGACCAAAAAGTGAGTTTGAATGCACTCAACTTGGAATTTTGTGAGAGGCAGAAAGTGAAGATGAAAGGGAAGGTTTGTTAGAACTGTTGGAAGAATTTATCCTGTGGATAAGTTCCATACACAAGGGATCTTGGAATCCATTGGAAAAATGTCATGGTTATTATCCATAACTATGGGTGAAAGTGAAAGAAAGTATTAGTCATTCAGTTGTGTCTGACTCTTTGCAACCCCGTGGACTGTAACCCACCAGATTCCTCTGTCCCTGGAATTCTCCAGGCAAGAATACTGGATTGGGTTGCTGTTTCCTTCTCCAGGGGATCTTCCCAACCCAGGGACTGAACATGTGTCTCTGCATTGCAGGCAGATTCTTTACTGTCTGAGCCACCTAGAACAACGTAAAATACCGGTTGTGTCCACTCAAGGAACTTGGCACTCATTGGAATTATGGGAATTTCATCATAAGGAAGAGAATTAAACAGTGAGAAATAGTGTATAGTTAAGTATTTCCAAGAACTAATATTAATCATAGTTGACACCATGATAAAATGGTTGGACATCTTCACGGAAAATTAAAGACTGAAGTTGACCCTTTAAAAGGTAGAATTTCTAGATTAGGAAAAAATGATTTGGCCATTATCCTGTGGAAGTTTGAAGAAAATGTTTATAGAGTGTTAAAAATATAAGTAGAGTTGTTTGGATCTTCATATGATGACTATGCATTTGCAAGGTCCTTCACTTACCTTTCTTATTTGTGTGGTTGCCTGTTTTTATTCCCCAAGGGATTTGAGCCAGCTAGGTTGGGAGCTAAATTTAGCTTTACATATAGATTAAGCACTCAGAAATGACTTCATGGCATCTTTTTATAAGAGGTTAATGTGTGAATAAATGTGCCCTTTATGACAAAAAATACAGTCTTCATAGCTATAAACACATGTATTTGGACTGGTGTATTCCTCAATGTCTGAACACTGAAAAGAAAACAAATTATATCCAGAAAGTTGCTAGCTGATCAAAGAATCAAACTGGGAAGCATGATTTAAATCTTTATTATCTTCCGATTGTCATATTCTTGTATATTTCTTTCCACAACACAGAGAGTCCTAAGTCCAGAAGGAGGCATGTTAAATCTTTGCTCATGGGCTCTCCAGCTGAACCTGTATTTACTACAGGTGTTTATTCCTCTGTTTTATACTGACCACCCTTCACATCCTACCACTGTTCCAGCCCAGTCATGTTAAACCTTTAGTTTGTCTTAGGAGATTTTCTGTCTCAGCTTAAGTTGATTTCATAGTTTAACACTCAGAGTAATATCTCTCTTCTCTCTTTAGGCACATTTGATAGATTTTCTGCAAGGAAGTGACACGATCAAAGTTTGAAAGACGTAACTCAGCAGTCCAGAATGGATGTAATGAAAAAATACACAATTAAACTTTAATTAGTTTGGCAAACATTGAGTTTTAGAGAAGCAAAGAAGTCAAACTGAAATTTTATATACTTCATGTTTAATTTTTAATTAACTTTCCAAGACTAGAACTGATTTTCTCATTTCAGAATATCTGTGAATATACAGATTTATAGATATAGATACAATATATATAAACCTGGTGTTCTGGGGTTTTATTTTCAAGAAAGTATCGAGTAATTTGGAAGACAACAGGAAGACAACTTCTTAGCTTTTCTATTTAGACTTCCTCTAAGAATGTTCAATAGATTTTTTTTTTCATACTCTAGTAACCAAGGGTTTCATTTATCTCTCTTTTTGCCTGGTCCCAGAACTATAGTTCCCACTGTTTTAAACATCTGTGTGAGAATAATGAAGTATGCCTAGGAGAAATGTCAAAAATTAATGATGAGTAGTTCATTTTATGAATATTTATGATATAGATTGTATACAAAGAAGTAAGGAAAAGTCATGCTGGAAATTGGGGCTCTCAGATATAAAAATATTGTTTATCAAGTGAGCATAAATGACCTCCTAAACTTTCATGGAAATCCTGTCACTTGACCTTGTGGAATATCTTCAGGCAGAAAAAAAATCAAATTGGAGATTTTTCTACCTTCTGAGGGATGGGTGGAATACAGAGAAGTATGCAGACATAGACTGATGAGTGTAGAGAGCAAATCTCTGAGTAACTGAAATTTCTGGTGAAGATGCCTCCGTAAAAGAATTCAGTACTCAACAGATTTTTATTTGCTCATGTTGCCCTGTGATTAGGTTACATTGGCATCAAGTATTCTCTGTAGAAATGGAGTGTTTGTGCTTAGATGTTTGTTTGCATGTTAACCCAGTGGTATCATTCAGAAAATGGCCTCAAGAAGATACAGAAGTGTTTATGTGACATAAAGCATATGCCTATGCTTTCTGTGCAAAGAAGACAAAACAAGGCAGAGTACTGGGAAGTCCATGTGTATGACTGCAGGGGCTCCAAACAGATGTGTGCTATTGCCTGTTGGATGGTTTCCTTTCTTGCTTTTTGACACTGCTCAAGAGGCTGGCCTCAGACCCTTCTAAAAAATTAATTTTTAATGGAATATAGTTGCTTTACATTGTCGCGTTAGTTTTCTGCTGTACAGCAAAGTGAATCAGCTCTGTTGTTATTTAGTTGCTAAGTCCTGTCAGACTCTTTTACAGCCCCATGGCTCCTCTTCACGAGATTTCTCAGGCAAAACTATCAGAGTGGATTGCCATTTCCTCCTCCAGAGGATCTTCACGACCCAGGGACTGAACCCATGTCTCCTGAATTGGCAGGTGGATTGTCTACCACTGAGCCACCAGGGAGCCCCCTGGAATCAGCTCTACACATATGCATATCCCCTCCTTTTTTTGATTTTCTTCTTCTTTAGGTCGCTACAGAGCACTGGCTAGAGTTCCCTGTGCTGTACAGTAGGTTCTTGTTAGTTACCTATTTTATGCATAGTGTCACTAGTGCGTATATGTCACTCCCACTCAGACACTTTTTGTTTCTCACTTTGTGCCACTCAGGTTTGACCAGTCCCCGCAGAACAAGCCACAGTGGTCACAGAGTTCATGTTTTCCCACAATAATGGGTTAATCAATAGAATAAGCATTTTTGGATCATAGAGTAATAGCCGAAGTTTGGGTATTATTCATCAGCTAGGAAATTTGCATAGATTGACTTCACAGAGCTTACCTCTTGATGCTGTCTGAAAGTATGCATTATGTATATTGCTTAATCACATTCTTTACCCTTTAAACACATTCATTTCCCTTCTCTAGAATATAAATATCCATAAGTACCAGTGTTTCTAAAATGTTATTTTCCTGCATGAAGATCACCCACCATTAGTTTTCCCTCACTCCTAAAAATGACAAGCCAAAGCTTAAAAACACTGAGTCCCTACTGTTCCTAACTCATACTCTTCTTTTTTTTTTTTTTTTTTTTACGATTTACCCAACTTTCTCCATCAGTGTTTTAATCACCAAAAATCTGGTAAACTCTATATTTGAAACACTGAAATGTTAATCCTTGGAAATACTCATATTAATTTTTACTTGGGGGTAAAACTCCAGTCTACTCTTCTAAAACATTTCAAGTAAAATTTAGAAATTGCTATTCTGATGGTTTTGCTCTGTATAGTAGAGCCCTGAGGACCTTGAAGAACTGAAAATGTGTTTCAAGTATAAGAATGTGGTGGAATAAGCAATCAAGTACTCTGCTGTTTTGAAGGAAATGATTTAAGTTTCATGAGATGGAAATTTTCTTTAGTACCTGATGTTTCATAATCATGAAAAGTCTTTCTATATAATGCAGTACTTTTAATGATATTTTTATCCCTTTGACAGTGGATTTTAAGAGTTTGTAGAGGAATCCTACTTTTATAAGTCATAAAAAGGAAGGAAATGCCACTCACTTTTTAAACTAAATTCCTGCTTGGTCCTTATTATACTACAGTCCATGTTTTGCAACATATGATTTAAGGCTGAACTAACTTCGTTCGTTGAAAGAGTATTCACTACAGACCTGTATTTTCTTCTAGAATCTGTGAAGAAAAGAGAGGACAACATGATATAATTGAAAATGAGATGAGATTAATTGTACTAATTATTTATACTATTTCTATTTTTGGTTGCAGATAATTTTTCATTACCACATGTATGGACACGGCATTGGAGCACTTGCCTTGATCCAGGTATCAGTCTCAAACCAAACGAAGGTCCTGCTTAACCTCACTGTAGAACAAGGCAATTTCTGGCAGCGGAAAGAGCTAGCCCTGTCTGGTGATGAGGACTTCCAACTCAAATTTGAAGGCCGAGTTGGGAAGGGCCACCGTGGTGATATTGCACTGGACGACATTGTGCTTACGAAGAACTGTCTATCTCCCCATCACTCCATGAAAGAAGAACTCGCAGTGCCTCTTCCAACAGGTACGTTTTGATTTATTTAGTTTGTGCTTTTACAGAGTTGGAAGTGGGAAGGAAGGAAATGGAAAAGAAATCACCTAAACACCTAGTAAATTATTCTTTTCATAAGGAAAAATCTTTTTGAATCTAAAATGTTATCTTTCAAACCTTTACTCATAAACTTGCCTTCCAATATTTTCTCCAAGCTTTGGTGTATTTACCAATTCCTGAGTTCTTCGTTTAATCAGTATCTTCTTAGATCAATAAAATAAGGCTCCTTTGTTTTCAGTTTGATTCAGATTTCAATCTGAAATAAATATCATTCTCTCTTAATAAAATGTATGAATGTCAAGAACAGATTTATTCCACTTTAATTAGATGTTAGTGTGGTCATTTTATATACTTTATTCTCTTTAGATAAATACTTTATTCATTTGAAGGAAATGGCAACCCACTCAAGTATTCTTGCCCGGAGAATTCCATGGACAGAGGAGCCTGGTGGGTTATATAAGTCCATGGAGTCACAAAGAGTCAGATATGACTGACTGACTAACAGTCACTCACTTATTCATTTGAATGGTTGAATTTATATATTTAAGTCATTTAGATGATTGCCTATGTCCATCCATTCACCTAAAAATATTTGGGTAATTTTCCTTAATAATTAGATTAAAAATGTTGACTTGATAGATGTCCAATATAATACATATTTTGGCAGTGTTATAAGATGTGGAAAGAGTAAGTAGTATTAATCCTGANAGCGGAAAGAGCTAGCCCTGTCTGGTGATGAGGACTTCCAACTCAAATTTGAAGGCCGAGTTGGGAAGGGCCACCGTGGTGATATTGCACTGGACGACATTGTGCTTACGAAGAACTGTCTATCTCCCCATCACTCCATGAAAGAAGAACTCGCAGTGCCTCTTCCAACAGGTACGTTTTGATTTATTTAGTTTGTGCTTTTACAGAGTTGGAAGTGGGAAGGAAGGAAATGGAAAAGAAATCACCTAAACACCTAGTAAATTATTCTTTTCATAAGGAAAAATCTTTTTGAATCTAAAATGTTATCTTTCAAACCTTTACTCATAAACTTGCCTTCCAATATTTTCTCCAAGCTTTGGTGTATTTACCAATTCCTGAGTTCTTCGTTTAATCAGTATCTTCTTAGATCAATAAAATAAGGCTCCTTTGTTTTCAGTTTGATTCAGATTTCAATCTGAAATAAATATCATTCTCTCTTAATAAAATGTATGAATGTCAAGAACAGATTTATTCCACTTTAATTAGATGTTAGTGTGGTCATTTTATATACTTTATTCTCTTTAGATAAATACTTTATTCATTTGAAGGAAATGGCAACCCACTCAAGTATTCTTGCCCGGAGAATTCCATGGACAGAGGAGCCTGGTGGGTTATATAAGTCCATGGAGTCACAAAGAGTCAGATATGACTGACTGACTAACAGTCACTCACTTATTCATTTGAATGGTTGAATTTATATATTTAAGTCATTTAGATGATTGCCTATGTCCATCCATTCACCTAAAAATATTTGGGTAATTTTCCTTAATAATTAGATTAAAAATGTTGACTTGATAGATGTCCAATATAATACATATTTTGGCAGTGTTATAAGATGTGGAAAGAGTAAGTAGTATTAATCCCTATAATATTTTAGAGGTATGAGATGAAAATAAATACAGTATATAGTGTTAAGAAAGCAAAAGAACAAATTTTATCAATTGATAACATGATATATATTAATATTTAAACCATGAGTTTGGAGAAGAAAATAAAAATGCCATTCCTTTTGTATATAAATTACATATTGTAAATAAACAAAAGTGCTTTAAGAAGAATGAACTAATTTATTTTTGCTGAACTGTGCCATTTCTGCCTTGACTTCCTCACTCGTTTCACAGGGAGTGTTTTAATTTGGTTAAGAGGATGTTTCTAGATAAATGTTTCCCCACTGACACATAATTAAGTCAGGATGTTTGCTTGAAGTTTCCAGCACTATATGGATGGTACAGAGTAAAACAAACATTTCAGAATTGTGTTGAGGGATATATATACTAACAAGTGAAAGTTAAAGTTGCTCAGTTGTGTCTGACTCTTTGCAACCCCATGGACCCATGGAATTCTCCAGGCCAGAATATTGGAGTGGGTAGCCTTTCCCTTCTCCAGGGGATCTTCCCAAACCAGGGATTGAAGGCAGGTTTCCCACGTTGCAAGAGGATTCTTTACCAGCTGAGCCATCAGGGAAGCCTAGATACTAATAAGAATTAAATGTAAAAGCATTTCAGATACCTCAGAATAATCTACTTCTTGAGAAAAGCTTCACCTTCTTTTTCTGTAGGAGATCTGATGACAGCTATGCTAGCTCTTGTCCAGATCTGACCTTTTAAATAGTAAATGTTTGATCATAATAAAAAGTAATGAGAGAGCAAAAGTTTTGTGCAGAACCACTTTAAATTTTAATGAACAACTACTAANTAGATAAATGTTTCCCCACTGACACATAATTAAGTCAGGATGTTTGCTTGAAGTTTCCAGCACTATATGGATGGTACAGAGTAAAACAAACATTTCAGAATTGTGTTGAGGGATATATATACTAACAAGTGAAAGTTAAAGTTGCTCAGTTGTGTCTGACTCTTTGCAACCCCATGGACCCATGGAATTCTCCAGGCCAGAATATTGGAGTGGGTAGCCTTTCCCTTCTCCAGGGGATCTTCCCAAACCAGGGATTGAAGGCAGGTTTCCCACGTTGCAAGAGGATTCTTTACCAGCTGAGCCATCAGGGAAGCCTAGATACTAATAAGAATTAAATGTAAAAGCATTTCAGATACCTCAGAATAATCTACTTCTTGAGAAAAGCTTCACCTTCTTTTTCTGTAGGAGATCTGATGACAGCTATGCTAGCTCTTGTCCAGATCTGACCTTTTAAATAGTAAATGTTTGATCATAATAAAAAGTAATGAGAGAGCAAAAGTTTTGTGCAGAACCACTTTAAACTTCAATGAACAACTACTAAGTGGGATGTCAGAGGAACAAACCAATCTCATTGGGAATTTTAAATTCTTATACCTGTGAAATCTGGAATGAAGTTTCTTAAAAATAAAAAGGCTGCCAAAAGGAAAATTTTAAAGTATGTACCAAGTGGTATAGAT
Organism: Raphicerus campestris; assembly: GCA_006410735.1. Taxonomy (NCBI): domain Eukaryota; kingdom Metazoa; phylum Chordata; class Mammalia; order Artiodactyla; family Bovidae; genus Raphicerus; species Raphicerus campestris. Next base: position 12,799 of record SJYW01024522.1, read on the forward strand.
TATATATTAATTATAAAATTAAGGGTACATGTTAATATCACTAGAGTTCTTTGTATATCCTGATGCTATCGGAGATATTCTATTAAAATTTTTGATGAATAGAAATTGAGACTCTGCTCTTAAGAATATGTTATTGTGATAGGGGAGAATAGGAAGACCATCTCAAAAACCACCTAATATTAGGTTAAATATAATAAAGTGCCAGTAGAGAGTATATATATAATGTGTATATATGTATTTAAACATATTTGGGGGAGTGTCCTGGACAAATTTTTTAAAAGCCAAACTGCTTTTTATTAGTCTTCATGAAAGTTGGTGCAAGAGAATTCAGCAATATTATGAACTTTTAACAGAAGTATAATGCAACTGTTAACGTAAGCCACTTGTGTAATTTATATATGCTAGAGGTTATGTTTAGAAAGAGCAAAGTTAATTTTTAAAATATATTTTGCCATTTCCTTCTCCAGGGGATCTTCCTGACCCAAGAATTGAACCTGGATCTCCTGCATTGCAGGCAGATTCTTTACAGACTGAACTATATCCTTGTGTCAGGTCAGTTCAGTTCAGTCACTCAGTTGTGTCTGATTCTTTGTGACCCCATGAATCACAGCACACCAGGCCTCCCTGTCCATTAGTAACTCCAGGAGTTCACTCAAACTCGTGTCCATCGAGTCAGTGATGCCATCCATCCATCTCATCCTCTGTTGTCCCCTTTTCCTCCTGCCCCCAATCCCTCCCAGCATCAGGGTCTTTTCAAATGAGTCACCTCTTTGCATCAGGTGGCCAAAGTATTGGAGTTTCAGCTTTAGCATCAGTCCTTCCAATGAACACCCAGGACTGATCTCCTTTAGGATGGACGGGTTGGATCTCTTTGCAGTCCAAGGGGCTCTCAATAGTCTTCTCCAACACCACAGTTCAAAAGCATCAATTCTTCAGTGCTCAGCCNTTGCCAGCTGCTACTCATTCTAACATTTGTTTTGTCTGTCTTTTTAACTTTAGCACTTTTAGTGGGTATGAAATGGTATCTCTTTGTAGTTTCAATTTACTTTTCCCTCATGATTTTTAATTGTGCTTTTGGCCACCTGTATATATTCCTCTAAGGAGTGCCTGTTTAAGTTTTTTTTCTCATTTTTTTAACATCTTGTATGCTTAATATTAAGATATAGATATTAAGTTTAATATTAAGATATTTAATATTAAGTTATAGAATTTTTTATATACTCAGGATATAAGTAGCAACATATATATATATTGTAAAACTTTTTTTTTCTAAATGAATNTCTCATTTTTTTAACATCTTGTATGCTTAATATTAAGATATAGATATTAAGTTTAATATTAAGATATTTAATATTAAGTTATAGAATTTTTTATATACTCAGGATATAAGTAGCAACATATATATATATTGTAAAACTTTTTTTTTCTAAATGAATGTCTTAGTTCTTTAATGGTATCTTAATTATGAGAAATGTCCAATTTATCAGGTTTTTTTTTTCTCTCTAAGGAATCTTTCCTTATCCAAAGTTGCAAAGTATTCTTCCATGTTTTCTCATTAGTTTTTGAGCCTTAACTTTTATACTTAGGTCTCTGACTTGTCAATATTATGTATGATGTTCCAACATCATTTGCTGAAATGATTTTTTGTTTGCCTATTGATTACCTGGAAGCTTTTATCAAAATTAATCACATAGGTACAGATCTAAAATTAGTACTTTGTTATCTTTTGTTTATATCTTTGTCTATTCAATATCCTGTATATTTTAATGTAAATGTGATTTGATTGTGATAGCTTCATATCTGTCAGTTTTGGGAGAGTTGATGTGTGATTAGTACTGAGTTTTTCTATCCATATGCATGTACATGTATAGGTCTCCAATTGTTTGAGTGTTCTTTAAATTCTCTCAGTACTACTTTGTAATTTAATTGCATATATTTAAAGAAATGCTCAAAAAGGAAGCTCAAACTTTTAAATGTTTTAGTGCTATTTCTAGTGGCAGTGTTTTATTTTATCTTATTTTACAGAGACTTGTTTCTAATATCTAAATCTATAATTGATTTTTGTATGCTAAATGTATATCTTCCCAGAACTGACATATTAGTTCTAATAGTAGCCTTTTCATTAGTTTTTTATGACTTTAAATCATGGAATGTTTGATAAAAACAGTGTTATTATTCTTCCCTTCCAAACTACAAGCTTTTATTTTTTTTCTTTGCTGGTTAGAACATCCAGGACAATGCTGAGAGTAAGTGGTGGTCAGATACATTTTGCCTTGCTTCAGATTTTAGGGGGGAGCATTCTGTTGTCCACTAAATGTGATGTTAGCACTTTGCTCCTTGGAAGAAAAGCTATGACCATCCTAGACAGCATATTAAAAAGCAGAAACATTAATTAGCCAACAAAGGTCCGTCTAGTCAAAGCTTTGGTTTTCCAGTAGTCATGAATGGATGTGAGAGTTGGACTGTAAAGAAAGCTAAGTGCCAAAGAAGTGATGCTTCTGAACTGTGGTGCTGGAGAAGATTCTTGAGAGTCCCTTGGACAGCAAGGAGATCAAACTAGTCAATCCTAAAGAAAATCAGTCCTGAATATTCACTGGAAGGACTGATGCTGAAGCTGAAACTCCAATATTTTGGCCACCTGATGCAAAGAACTGACTCATTTGAAAAGACCCTGATGCTGGGAGAGATTGAAGATGGGAAGAGGGGGAAGACAGATGAGATGGTTGGATGGCATCACTGACTCAATGGACGTGAGTTTGAGTAGGCTCTGGGAGTGTGAGGACAGGGAAGCCTGGCATGCTACAGTCCATGGGATTGCAAAAAGTCAGACATGACTGAGTGACTGAACTGAACTGATAGCTGTATATTTTAAATGAACAGTTTTATCAGTTTAAAGATGTTTTCTTTCATTCCTAATCTTCTAAGAGATTTAATCATGATTGGATATTAAATTTTGTCAAATGCTCTTTCTGAATCTGTGAAGAAAATCATGCAGTATCACTCCTTTAATATCTAACTGTAGATAGTACCTTAACTGGTTTTCAAATCTTAAACAAGGCTTTGCATTCTTAGCATTAAACCTACTTGATTAAAATGTTTTATCCTACCTATATATTGCTATATTTTAGGTATAATTTTTCTGAATATCTTTACTTTTATATTAGTGAAAAGCATTGTTCTGTAACTTTCATTTTTGATAACTTATACTGACCCCTCATCTTTCATACTATATGTATCATATATATTTGTATACTGATTTTGTATTTTGTCTCAAAGAAATTTAAGTTACTTAAAAATTGCTTTAAAAGCATATTTTAAATTATTTTTAAAAGAACTGCCTGTCACATAGTAGGAGCTAAGCAATTATCTCCTAAATCAATTAATTAGAAAGGCAAACGGAATCCCCACATACATGGGTGTGCAGAATGTCAACCAATAAGGATGTACAAGGCAATCAACCAAGATTGGGTTAGGAGGTATAATTTGCAATAACAATGTCTCCAAGAAAATGTACAAGTGGACTGTTACTCATAGATTTGGCTATTTAGAGGAATTTTATATTTCATTTATATACTCACATGGAAGAAAGATAGATAGGTAAGTATAGGAAAATAATTATTGTCTAAGAGCTTAACTATTGTATATGTAATTAAGTCAAGAACAGTATTTGTATAGTTATAATAATATGAACACTAAGTATGGATTTAATAAAATTATAACAGTTCATGAATATATGGTGGGGGGAGAGAAATGTATGTGTTGGAGAAGGAAGTAGCATGACTTATATCCATACTCTCTGTAGGATGAAGACAGTAGTTTATACTGAAATTGAAAAATCAAGAATCAACATTATAAATACCTTATTTAGACATATTGGAAGTTATCAGACAAAATAGATGAAAGTGAATGTATAAAAAGTAAGACAATATAATGTGTAGGATGAGACATGGGCTAC
>SJYW01024522.1:45648-83329 GCA_006410735.1 Raphicerus campestris
AAGCAGAGATTGAGCTTACATCTGCAAGATTTTCAAAAGGAGAGTTGTTGAAGCAGGTAGGTGGTCCAGCTTATGTAAAGTGTCTGTAGTTGGAGGGGCTGGATGAAGGCCAGGAGGTTCATGGTGGGAAGTTGAGGGGAAGAGCGTGATCAGAGAGGAGGCTGGAAAGGTGAGTGGCAAACAGACCTTGAGTTGATTCTCTGTCACCTTAGCAAACGTGGCCTTTCCCCTAAATATAGTAGAGCATTTCATTCCTTATAGCTCCTTTTTAAAACTGAAATTGGATTCAATTCTCCCTTAATTTCAGCATTTCTTTCATAGCCATATGGAGTACAGTGTGTTCAGTCTCCCACTTCTCCATAAACCATGGTGTCCAGAAAATTGTCAACATTCTTGCCACTCATTCCAGGCTAATACTCTTCAAAGGAACTTCAGTCTGTTTGGGATTTCCTAATTATAATATAACTTTACAACCATAGCCCTTTCTGTAACCTGGGATGAGGCCCTGGTGTGTTCAGGCCTTTGTTATCACCAATTTCTTTTTAAAATAAAGCAAACTTTCATTTCATTACACACACACAGTATTACCAAAAAGGAGCAGAAATTAAAAATTTTCTTTTGACTTTAGTTTGTTTCTTTGTCCAGAGGAATTGTTCACTGCTTCTGTACCTTTCCAGACAGTCAATAAATACACAAGCACACATGTATGTTGTGCCTGTGTATATTTTCCTCTTTTTCACTCTAAAAATCTTATTGTTCATTTGCAGCCACATATGGAAGGCTTTTATTTAGTATGGGATTGTCAAAAGCCATAAAAGGAAGGATGGAAAAATTTAACTGCATAGAAGTACAAAATACAATTTTCCTAAAGTGATTTCAAGCTTGAGATTTAACCGTAGGTCAGACTTGTTCCTCTAGCTTTGTCTTATGGCTACAGCTCTATTTGCAATGTCTTGGNATGGGATTGTCAAAAGCCATAAAAGGAAAGTTGGAAAAATTTAACTGCATAGAAGTACAAAATACAACTTTCCTAAAGTGATTTCGAGCTTGAGATTTAACCATAGGTCAGACTTGTACCTCTAGCTTCGTCTTATGGCGACAGCTCTATTTGCAATGTCTTAGATAAAAATGATTCTCCTTAAATACTTGGAGCCTCTTACTAGGTATGCTGAAAGACAATAAAGAATTGTTTTACATTTCTTGACAGCAAAAATAAGACTTCAGAAAATAGAGATGCTTAGTGATCTAACTCATTACTTATGTTAAGTATGATACCCTCAAAACCAAGATATATAAATCGTTCACCACCAAGACATTAGAAATGTTCTCCAAGTCAGAATTATTAAGGAACATATATCTTTACAGGCTTATTTGTAATTATTTTAATGTTCTTCTAATAGAGTTAGAGTTAATTGAAGGTGAACATGTAATGTTAATGTAATATTTCTCAAATGTTCAGTATTAAAATTGAGTAAAAGTTGAGGAATGAACTGTTCTTTCTGACAGTGTGTTTTGAATGAACGTGAGTGGTAACTGTGTTAGTGTAAATTTCATCGTTCTCATCAAGACTGTTAGAACGTGCTCTTTGAATATTTGGATTGCTACTGTTTGGAATGAAGAAGTGGGAGCCTGCAGGCACAATATTTTTATATTTTGTCCAGCTGGCAGTTTGTTCCCAGCTGGGGGCTGAGTGAGCCTTTGTCTAGTAAGCCTTGCCCAGGAAGCACAGAAGTACAGAATGCTACTCTTCTCAGCTAGGGCCTCAGCAGTACTGCAGTCACAGCCAGTTGGAATCATGTTAGGGCTTTCTCCTTAAAACCTGGAGGCCTTTTTTCGACCTAGACTTCCCTCCATGTTTCTCCTTTATTTCTTATTGCAAATTACAGTTCCTCTACTTTTGTTGTTGTTGTCTTTCATTTGTCAATGCTTTAAGGCCACCGCTATCTATTTTATGGAACTTTTCCCCACATATTATCTCCTTCATGCTAATCACATTAAAGTAGATCCCACAAACCTTGATATTTTCAAGTTTTTGCTGAAAATTACTAAAGGGAAATATCAAGAGGCTTAAAAATAACAAATAGGAAGGCCTTTGAAATCTTTTAGCATCTCCCAAAGCAAATGGTCTGCCATGTTTTACCTATGGCAAAGACAATAACCAGAAGGGTTTTATTTTCTAGCCCCATATCACCCAGAAGGTTTGGTTGCTCCACTGAACTCTCTTGCCATCTAAACAGAATTGCAAAGTGAGATAAAGAAACCTATCTCCTGACATTCAGGACCTGGTTTGGAACTGTCAGCTAGGCCTTGAAGTTGTTATGAGCTGGTGCTTCTCCTGTTTATAGTGTAAAGTTTCACAGAGCATAAGCATCAGACATAGATTTTCCCCAAGTTTCTAGCTTATGGCTGGAGAATAATTTCGTACCTTCTTACTTTTTCTTATATGTGTGGTAAGAGCCAAAGTCCTCTCATTACTTATTTTGATGTTGAAATTATTTCTGATTTGACCGGTAATTCAGACTTTCATCATAATGATGTAATTTTTTTGAGCACTTTTCTAATTTTTGGCACACACACAAAATTCCCAGGCTCATCTTGGACCTTCTTTTCCTTAGCCCCCAATAGACCATTTTTCCATTTTTCCAAGAAGACCTAGTTTCTTGTAATAGGGAATAGTATTTCAATATTGTAGCATTAGGGACAGAGAAGTGACATTCAATTTATATAAAATATCTCCATGGTTTCTCTAGGTAAGTATTTTTATTGAAGTATAGTTGATTTATAATGTGTTAATTTTCTGCTGTAGAGAAAAGTGATTTATATATGTGTGTGAGTATGTATACATTACATTCTTTTTCATATTCTTTTCCATTATGGTTTATCATAGGATATTGAATACAGTTCCCTGTGTTATATAGTAGGACTTTGTTGTTGATCCATTCTATTTATAGCAGCTTACATCACCATCATTCTTTATTGCTTAATGGGAAGTGGTAGGGTACAGAGATCAGGAAGGAAAGTGTTGTAATAAAATCACACACAGAAAATGATAGTGGCTTGAACCAAAAGTAGTAGTAACATCACCTCTTGTAACAGAGTAGGATTGAAAACTGACAAAATTCACTGAAAGATTATATATGTTATGGGATAAAATATTAGATATTATTAAAACAGTATTATATATGGATATATGCTATGCTGCTGCTGCTAAGTCGCTTTAGTTGTGTCCGACTCTGTGCAACCCCCGAGATGGCAGCCTACCAGGCTCTTCTGTCCCTGGGATTCTCCAGGCAAGAACACTAGAGTGGGTTGCCATTTCCTTCTCCAAGGCATGAGAGTGAAAAGTGAAAGTGAACTTGCTCAGTTGTGTCTGACTTCGCGATCCCATGAACTGCAGCCCACCAGGCTCCTCCACCCATGGGATTTTCCAAGCAAGAATACTGGAGTGGGGTGCCATTGCCTTCTCCAGTGGATATATGATAATTATTATTATTTAGAGAATGAGGAAAGGAAACTGGGGAGAATGTTTATGCTAGTTAGGGGATAGGACCTGGATGATTACTATGCATAGCTAGGTAGGGGCTGATATATTTGGGATCTTCTGCCAACAGGGGGAGCACCTGGGCTTTCTTAGAAAACCTCATTTTGTGAGTAATGCAATCATGGTGTGTTGTGTGGTATTATCAGTCTTAATATCTGAACCAAATTTTGGACAGCAGTCTACCTTGAAACTGAGTCCCAAGCTCTAGGAGTTGTAATAATAATATATGTAATATTTTATCTCATATCATATGTAAACGTTCAGTGAATTCTGTCAATTGTCAGTCTTAGAATATATCTTATCACCTCTAAGACTGATGACACCACATACATACCAAGATGGTTTGAAAATTTCCTGGGTATAGAACACATGGGGAAAGGCTATCAGTCATTAAGTCATCGTTGAAAAGTGGAGTCAGACTTCCAATACAAAGTTCCTTACAAGACTTTTCTCTCCAAGTAACTGGAGTTATAGAGTTGCCATTAACACAGATGGAGAAGACTGTTCAATGAATAAATGTGAAGGGGAACAATCAGATTTTGAACTTAAGCATATTAAGTTTCAGAGTCTCTGACATTTACATGGGAGGTTTTAAAATTTTATAATTTGTTCTTCCGTACAAAATTAAGGGTTTCCCTACTGCTCAGATGGTAAAGAATCTGCCTGCAATGTGGAAGACCTGGGTTTGATCCCTGGGTTGGGAAGTTCCTTGGAGGAGGGCATGGCAACCCACTCCAGTGTTCTTGCCTGGAAAATCCCCATGGACGAAAGATCCTGGCAGACTATAGTCCATTGGGTCGCAAAGAATCAGACACAACTGAATGACTAATCATAGCACAGCACACAAAATCAAACTGCCTATCAGGAGGGTCACTGCCTAATTTAAACAGTATTTTTTTCTGTAAAAAATGAACACAGTAGCATTAGATCCTTAATATCAAATCATTTAAAAATATACACCCTACTTTTAGGTAGCTGATTTCTTTGAACAAAACAATAGGCATGGCAAATGATTTAGAAATAGGTAAATAATATTAGTTAATAACTTCCCTTGAATTTAACAAAAAAAATGTTCTTATTGTTTTGTGGATAAGTATACATTATAGCAGTAAAATTTTATTTATTAACCTAGAGAGCTTTCTGTTCAAAATTAATTTTGTGTTATATTTGAATTATTGTATTTTAAATTATGCAGATGTTTATGTTTTATAAATGTAAAACAGTGATTCACATTGTGACTATCTTAAAATGTTAGCTGTTTTGATTGTGTAATATTTTGCCTCATGTTTCCACTTAGAGACATGTCCAAATTATTTTCTCTTGTGTTTTAAAAGAATTAGAGTTTAGCTTGACCCAGTTGCTTTGGAGAAAAACATCTTCAAAAGCAGTAAATTTGCTTTTACTCCCCAGACAAATTGAAATTGATGGAATTAGTACAAATGTCAATTATATAAAATCAAATGATCTAGTAATTCTCAGGTTTTCAACAGATCCATGAGAAATAATGCATCTGGTAGTTAACACTGGTATTTCATCCCTTGATGATCTTGTGTCTTACAATAGTAGACCTACCACTGTTCTTCAAGTCAATGGACTTAAAAAATAATTCTGAAGACAACAGACCTGGGTCCAAATTGCATTGCTCCTCTTGAAAATTCAGCAAGTCACTTAACATCTATAATCCTCAGTCTTCTCATCTATAAATGAGAGGGTTAATGTAAATGATCTCCATTTCTGTGTAGCTCAAAAATGCTTTAATGTTACAATTCTCAGTCAAGCTCTATAATTGAAACGGCAAAGGTCTTTTGTCTTACCCTCCAATCTGCTAGCTGAACTGGGCACCTAAATAAAAATAGTTTAATCTTACACTGCAAGAAAGGAAAATGTTGGCAATTAACCTAGAAGACAAGAAAAGATTTGTTGGAGACAGAATGCATAGTTGAAATTTGTTTCAAAGGCATTGCAAATGTGAAGGCCATTTAATTAGGCAATCTTGAACGTGCAACCAAGAAGAGTTTAGCACACAAAGTGGCTGGGAATTCTCAGAACACCAGTTCTTCCCCACTGATCTCTACATGGCCTTCCATTCCTCTTCTGCCACTTCTTTCCTCTTAGCCATCTGTTTCCTAAAATGTGAGACTGATCCAGAACATAAAAGCTTTCCTATGAGATTCTATCAAAAGCAGTTTCCAGTTCTCAGAACACCTTCCATTAAATGTCTGAATCACCTCCTTCCTCTAATCCACACCGGTCCTCAACCTCCAGCCACTCTTTCAGGCCATGGAAACTCCCATCTAAAATAAAACTACAGGCTGATATCACTGATGAACATAGATGCGAAAATCCTTAACAAAATTCTAGCAATCAGAATCCAACAACACATTAAAAAGATCATACACCATAACCAAGTGGGCTTTATCCCAGGGATGCAAGGATTCTTCAATATCCACAAATCAATCAATGTAATACACCACATTAATAAANGGATGGTACGGGGAGGGAGGAGGGAGGGGGGTTCAGGATGGGGAACACGTGTATACCTGTGGCGGATTCATGTTGATGTATGGCAAAACCGATACAATATTGTAAAGTAATTAACTTCCAATTAAAATAAATAAATTTATATTAAAAAAAATAAAAATGAATTAGGAAGTGGTATTACCAGCTCCCTGAACTGGCGAACTAAGGAGTAAGGAAAACAAAAATTCAAGTACTGTAGAGTCACAAAGCAAATGGGAAGCTGATGTCACCACATCAGAACTTTTCCTACTGAAATATTGTCAACCATGGTGGTTATGTTCTATTGAAATATTGGAGCAGAATATTTATAATTTGACTGTGCCTATTGAACTGGTTTATTATTTCCAAAACACTTAAACTCATTCATTTGACTAATATTTACTGACTGTCTGTGAAGGTTCAAGCACTCATCTAGTGATAGAAACCAGAGGTCCCCAACCTTTTTGGCACAAGGGAACAGTTTTGTGAAAGATATTTTTTTCTGTGGTGTGAGGGTGGGGGTATAGTTTCCTGATAATTCAAGCCCATTACATTTATTGTACACATTATTTCTATTCTTATTACATCAGCTCCACCTCAGATCATTGGGCATTAGATCTCAGAGATTGAGGATCCCCAATATAAACAAGTCTTTCTAATTAGCTTAACTTTTTACTATTTTTTTTCTCTTTTCTGATCAGTAGACTAAAACTCATCAAATGCAGGAATGATCCAAGTCACATAACTGATGAGTTATCAGCATCAGTTCAAACTCAGACATTCAAAAGCATCATGCTTAAAGTTTGTAGAAAAGTCTTTATGGGCAACATTGCTTTGTAGGAAAATTGCTCCTTAAATTCCAAACAACTATGAAATAAGCATTTTGGAGGAAAAAAAAATCTGTTGCAGGGTTAAATATTAGTTGTATATTCATACCCTTGCTTCTGAGGAAGTGTGATATATGTTTGGCTTCTGATAAATAATGGAGTGCATGGATACTGATGTACCTACAAATAACCCATGTTACACAAGTTCTTACTACCCTGAAGATCTTATTTCAGGATTAAAAATAGAAAGCCTCTCTTTGGTTTTCAGATCTAGTTTATCTCTTCGAGGATAGCTCAAAGGACGATTGGAATACATTCCTAGATCAATAAAATGATTGATTGTTTTCGTTTTGAATGATGCTTGTGAATAAGCTATAGACCAGAATCCTGGAGAGATTAGGGGGGAGAGAGGCAGAGGTCAGAGACCCCAAACTCCTAAGAACACTATGTTTCTGTACATATTAAAGGGAATCTACTCTTCCTACTTTTTAACCTCATGAACGTGGTGGGATTGTTTCCTCATCCTTTTCGTTTGTTTTTCAGGTTACTGTCCACTTGGCTATCGGGAATGTCAGAATGGCAAATGTTTTAAACCAGAGCAGAGCTGTAATTTTGTAGATGACTGCGGAGATTATACTGATGAAAATGAATGCGGTGGCTCCTGTGCTTTTGAAAAAGGCTGGTGTGGTTGGCAAAACTCCTTGGCTGAAAACTTTGATTGGGTTTTGGGGGTCGGCTCTCCACAAAGCCTAAGACCTCCCAGAGACCACACACTTGGAAATGAAAATGGTAGGTTATCAGGTTGTTCCAGTTACTCTAATTTTATTCACAGTGAGCATCACGTTGTCTTTCCTGAGAGCATCAGAGAGACCACCGTGGTGCCAGGGCAACTAAGTCAAACATTTAACGAGTACCTTTGTCTCCCAGGACTGCACAGCAGACAGCCTCAGCGGGGTGGTGTTAAAAACAGACATTTATTGTCTCACAGTTTGGGGGCTAGAAATCTGAAATCACGGTGTCAGTAAGGCTGGTGGTTCCTGTTGAGGACTTTGAAGGAGGATAATCTATTCCTTGCCTCTCACTAGCTTCTGGTAGCTTCAGACGCTACTCAGCTTGTAGGTAGGACTCTATTTCTGTCTTTGCGTTGTCTTCCCTCTATGTATGTCTCTGTGTCTAAATTTTCCCTTTTCATTACAGTAATCTTATTGAACTAGAGGCCACCCTCATGACTTTATTTTAACTTGATTATCAGCAAAAAACCCTATTTCCAAAGAAGCTCACATTAACTGGGACAGAAATTGGGACTTTCACATCTTTTGGGAGGATACTATGTAACATATAACAGTGAGTCATTAAAATTGAATATTGCTTTGATAATTGTATATAAGTGATAACATAGGCTGCCCTCAGGTACCTTTTCGAAATGACACATTTGTAATAAATAACCTTGAATTCTACCATTCATTTGATCAGTAGCAAGTCATGTAACTTTTCAGATTCTCAAATCTCTCCTCTGTCCAATGAAGATAATAAAATATGCCCTGGAGTTGTCAAGATCAAGGGAGATGATCTGTATTTGGGGACAGGCAGTAGAAAGCCCTAAAGGTGTTTTGCAGATGTAGCTGTAAGATCATCTCTCTGAAGGGTGCTTGGAATGGCTCATTTTTACAGTGAGCTGAACCTGTTTCTCAGATTTTTTGGTTAACAGGCAAAAGAGATAGCAGAATAAAGAAGGAATCTTGATTCCTGGCTGTTACAGAGTAGAATGAAGGTGTTTAAATATTGAAGTTTCACAGGCCTATGATAAAGCAAGGGCTTCCCTCGTGCTTTCCCTAAAGAGCCCGCCTGCAATGCAGGAGACCTGGGTTCGATCCCTGGGTCAGGAAGATTCCCTTGGAGGAGGGCATAGCAGCCCACTCCAGAATTCTTTCCAGGAGAATCCCCATGGACAGAGGAGACTGGTGGGCTATAGTCCATGGGGTCGCAAAGAGTCAGACATGCCTGAGAGACTAAGCACCCAGCAATGATAAAACAGAGTTCTCCAAGCCGGACCAACCATGCCAGAGAAAGGAAGGTCTGAGTCCCATTCTAACACTCAGCTCTACATAAGTAAAATGTTTTGGACATTTGGATAAACAAGCCAAATCTCAGTATCTTTCCTTGTATGTTAAAATTCTCAGCATTTTATTTGTGCACTCAAAAGGTGACTGACTTTTTGAAAGCATGTCATATTTCTTTATATTTCGTAGACAATCTTTGCATTCTTTCACAGTAACTGGATAGTTTGGGGAGTCCATGAAATGATTTCTGTAACTGTCTCACTGAGTCCATGACATAAATATGCTGTCAGGTCAGTTCATCTGCACACTGTGAAGTACTTTGCTAAAAGCACAGACAGTTGGAAATTGTTCTGTCAGTGAGCTGGAGGCAAGGCTATTAGATTTCCTTTCTCTTTCAAGTAGAAATACCTTTAGAAGTTGAGATCCTATGAAATGTAATAAAAAAACCCCTACGATAGAGAAACTAAAATGTTCCTCTCCATGTTATTTTGGCATGATCTGAATCTCATCTTGTTCCCAGGGCACTTCCTGTATCTGGAAGCTACTCCAGTGGGCCTGCGGGGTGAAGAAGCACACCTCAAGAGCGGCCTGTGGCAAGAATCCAGTGCTGCCTGCACCATGAGCTTCTGGTATTTCATATCCACAAAAGCCACAGGGTCCATCCAGATCCTCATTAAGGTAAGATTTCAGTTTGTGATGCCTCTGAGCTTCGTGAAGTTTCCTACAGGTAGCACATGGCCAAAGGGAGTTTATCACAACTCTCCTGACCTGGCCCTGGTTCAGATGTTTTGTGGAATTTGGTAAGCTGGGCACAGGAACCAGCTTGGAGCTCAACATCATACAATTGTCATGCAACAGGTTGTAACACAGGTTATAACTGACTCCCAGAAACTCTTTGTGGTAACAGTTAGTCTAAGACCCACAAGTTTCTTCACTCTATGGGTATTTCCTTGCCTATCCTCCTCACTGAAAGAATCTAGGTGATTTGTACCTCTGAAAGGAGAGTAGCTACCCATTGTAATTAATATATGAATGATCATTAAAGAAATTAATGTGAAACATTCTGGTTCTAAGTACAGCATACAAAGGAGAGGACTGCCGAGGAGAATGATCAAGGTATGATTACATTGAATTGCTTATTAACTATGACACAGTAATACATTTTCTTACTGTGGATTAATTAGATGTTTCTGACAGGGCTTTAATTTAGTTTAACAGAGTGACAGTGTTTGGGGAGCAAAATAATGAAGTATATATTAATATTAATGAGACTTGGTTCATATACTTTGACTCTTTGGCAAGTTACAGCAGCAGCAAAAAGGTGGGGTGTGTGTATGTGTGTGTGTGCATACATGCATGCCTGCATGTATGTACACATGTGTGTTCATTTCAAGAATCTCTTTAGAATTCCGAGAAAGCTTACTCTGAAAACATGCTTTGGGGGCTGTTGCTGTTTTCTCACACATGGGCTTTGGTAAAGCGCCCCACACTGATGGACAGTGCCTGACCAGAATATCAAAGGCCTCATTTGTCTGAATAGCTCATGGCTGCAGAACTCATGTTTTATCTGAAACCTGAGCTAACTTTATAATTTAGGACCCTTCTCTAATAATGCAGAAAAGCCTGCCTAATAAAATGCATGCAGAAAATACCACAATGATTTATTCTTATATTTAAATATGGGAACTTACTGAAATACAGTGCTTAAAGTTCTTAGAAGAGTATTTTCCAGTACTCTATTGAATGTGACACTGGGTTATATGGTCTGTACTGTTAAATAATAAAACTTCAACTGAGGAAATTTAAAAGTCAAATTGCTTTGTTGAACGATTCATGAATTGGGCAGCATCCCATGTAGCAGATAGAAAGGAATTCTGCCAAGTTATAGAAACAAAAAAGGTTTTCAAAGGCAGAAAGGGGGCGGGAAAAGGAAATTATTAGCCAAAAAAAAAAAAGAAAAAAAAAGCATTGTTTCAGGGAAGGTCCCCTCCTAAGGAGGATGGAAGGGTTCTGTTGGACAGATAATTTCTCTAGTGCTGACTGGTTAAGATTACATTCCTGAAGGAAGTTGAAACTGCAATTAAGTATTAAGGTCTTAGTTTTCTGTAATGGTGCTTAGTACAAGTGACTCCATTTTGAGCAAGTTGTCTTTTTTGAACAGTGCCATGTGAAGGGTTTGATGCACTGGATTTTACCTTTATTATTTGCTTCACTCATATTTACATTTCTCTTAGAGTAACAAGCTTTACATTGCTATAAAAAACTTTACTATAAAATCGTACTGATTTGACATATATGTCTTCCTATCAAGTCACATTGAGCTCCCATATTCCTCCCAATTCCTCTGGACATTTAATAGCAACTTTAAAGACCTATATTCCTATTGTATTAAAAAAAATGCCTATTATTATTTAGTTACATTTATTACAAAGAGAAATCTTTCATACTATATATTGATTTTATATTCGTGAATTAGGGCAATCATTTCATTTTGGTAACTAACACAATACATATTTTTGATCATCATTGCAAAGTACTGCTTAGGCTTCTGTCTGTGTGGAAGCATGTTGGATTTCATCTCACTCATTAGTTGGAAATCATCCTAGCCAGGTGGCAAACACAACAGGGGTATGAATGCTACCTTCTCTTTCTTTCTGTGCTCTGTATCCTTTAAAATGGTCCCAATATATGCATATGGTGTCCCCGGCTCAGCCTCCTCTATTTTTTCTCGGGAATGCCTCCTTCTGTGTTCCCATGTTTTTCCTCCACATCAGGTCCAACACAATTGGGTAGATTCAGCCTTTCACAAATCTTTCCTTGATACTTTTGCCAACCATGACTATTCCTTTTGTAAGAGTCCCCCACAGCTCCAGAAGTTCTTCCTGATAACTGACTGTTCATTTATATTTATACTATTTCAATAGATACATCATAACATAGTAAAGGCAAAGCCTTGAGGCTTAGTTCTTATGTCTGTCTCAGCTCGTCGGAGAAGGGACTGCAGGATGAAGAGATTAGAGGAAAGGAATGGTGCTTCCCCAGAGGAGCCCATCACTGGGCTCAGGACAACCATTGTTTGAGATAATCCTTGTGAAGGAATGGCCATTACACATTACGTGCATGACATTAAAGTCTAACCTGAAGAATCTGTAATCTAGGTCTGAAATATATATATACATTCAGATGCAAAAGGCATGAAAGCACTGACCAATAATTTAATAACAATATAGTTCTAAAGGGTAGTGTTATTGACTGCAAATCATAACCACAGTAACACATGATGAGTCATGCCTTTTTCTGCATATAATAATAATTCATTTTTCTTTTTTAAAATTATTATTTTTATTTTTAAATTTATTTATTTATTTATTTTTATTTTTAAATTTTTAATTGGATAATTGCTTTACAATGTTGTGTTGGTTTCTGCCATATGACACCATGATTCACTTCTAAAATAGTATGTTTGCTCTTGATATCATCTATCATTTTTACCTACCTTTTAACTCATACATTCAATATGAAATTTCTCATTAAATTTTAATGTATTGCTTTTGAAACCATCTAAGATTTAAAAAACATGAAACAAATGTTCAGGGTTAGAGTCAGAGTTCCACAGCATGAAAGTTAACTTNCCCACACTGATGGACAGTGCCTGACCAGAATATCAAAGGCCTCATTTGTCTGAATAGCTCATGGCTGCAGAACTCATGTTTTATCTGAAACCTGAGCTAACTTTATAATTTAGGACCCTTCTCTAATAATGCAGAAAAGCCTGCCTAATAAAATGCATGCAGAAAATACCACAATGATTTATTCTTATATTTAAATATGGGAACTTACTGAAATACAGTGCTTAAAGTTCTTAGAAGAGTATTTTCCAGTACTCTATTGAATGTGACACTGGGTTATATGGTCTGTACTGTTAAATAATAAAACTTCAACTGAGGAAATTTAAAAGTCAAATTGCTTTGTTGAACGATTCATGAATTGGGCAGCATCCCATGTAGCAGATAGAAAGGAATTCTGCCAAGTTATAGAAACAAAAAAGGTTTTCAAAGGCAGAAAGGGGGCGGGAAAAGGAAATTATTAGCCAAAAAAAAAAAAGAAAAAAAAAGCATTGTTTCAGGGAAGGTCCCCTCCTAAGGAGGATGGAAGGGTTCTGTTGGACAGATAATTTCTCTAGTGCTGACTGGTTAAGATTACATTCCTGAAGGAAGTTGAAACTGCAATTAAGTATTAAGGTCTTAGTTTTCTGTAATGGTGCTTAGTACAAGTGACTCCATTTTGAGCAAGTTGTCTTTTTTGAACAGTGCCATGTGAAGGGTTTGATGCACTGGATTTTACCTTTATTATTTGCTTCACTCATATTTACATTTCTCTTAGAGTAACAAGCTTTACATTGCTATAAAAAACTTTACTATAAAATCGTACTGATTTGACATATATGTCTTCCTATCAAGTCACATTGAGCTCCCATATTCCTCCCAATTCCTCTGGACATTTAATAGCAACTTTAAAGACCTATATTCCTATTGTATTAAAAAAAATGCCTATTATTATTTAGTTACATTTATTACAAAGAGAAATCTTTCATACTATATATTGATTTTATATTCGTGAATTAGGGCAATCATTTCATTTTGGTAACTAACACAATACATATTTTTGATCAACATTGCAAAGTACTGCTTAGGCTTCTGTCTGTGTGGAAGCATGTTGGATTTCATCTCACTCATTAGTTGGAAATCATCCTAGCCAGGTGGCAAACACAACAGGGGTATGAATGCTACCTTCTCTTTCTTTCTGTGCTCTGTATCCTTTAAAATGGTCCCAATATATGCATATGGTGTCCCCGGCTCAGCCTCCTCTATTTTTTCTCGGGAATGCCTCCTTCTGTGTTCCCATGTTTTTCCTCCACATCAGGTCCAACACAATTGGGTAGATTCAGCCTTTCACAAATCTTTCCTTGATACTTTTGCCAACCATGACTATTCCTTTTGTAAGAGTCCCCCACAGCTCCAGAAGTTCTTCCTGATAACTGACTGTTCATTTATATTTATACTATTTCAATAGATACATCATAACATAGTAAAGGCAAAGCCTTGAGGCTTAGTTCTTATGTCTGTCTCAGCTCGTCGGAGAAGGGACTGCAGGATGAAGAGATTAGAGGAAAGGAATGGTGCTTCCCCAGAGGAGCCCATCACTGGGCTCAGGACAACCATTGTTTGAGATAATCCTTGTGAAGGAATGGCCATTACACATTACGTGCATGACATTAAAGTCTAACCTGAAGAATCTGTAATCTAGGTCTGAAATATATATATACATTCAGATGCAAAAGGCATGAAAGCACTGACCAATAATTTAATAACAATATAGTTCTAAAGGGTAGTGTTATTGACTGCAAATCATAACCACAGTAACACATGATGAGTCATGCCTTTTTCTGCATATAATAATAATTCATTTTTCTTTTTTAAAATTATTATTTTTATTTTTAAATTTATTTATTTATTTATTTTTATTTTTAAATTTTTAATTGGATAATTGCTTTACAATGTTGTGTTGGTTTCTGCCATATGACACCATGATTCACTTCTAAAATAGTATGTTTGCTCTTGATATCATCTATCATTTTTACCTACCTTTTAACTCATACATTCAATATGAAATTTCTCATTAAATTTTAATGTATTGCTTTTGAAACCATCTAAGATTTAAAAAACATGAAACAAATGTTCAGGGTTAGAGTCAGAGTTCCACAGCATGAAAGTTAACTTGTTTTTACAAATATATTTAATTTTACACATTTTTCAGGTCAGTTTTTTCTGATGGAGTTAATTAATGATGAGTAATATGTTGATTTTAATATGTAAAAGGAATTGAGGGAATTTTAAAGTTTACATGCATTTGATAAATTGTTTTCATAGGTAAAAATTGTAGTTTCATCATGAAACAAAAGGCCTTTGCATCTTTTCAACTAGTCTTGTGAATAAAATCCAGAAACACCTGCTACCTGAAGGGCATTATTGTATATTAGACCAACTCCATCTGTGATAAACTGTTGATATTTTAATCAAGATGACTTCATGCTATAGGGAATTTGAATCTATTTGACTGAAGGACTATCCGTTATGCCATTGTGATAGAAAACGTAATGTATTCAAGCCTCAAGTGGAGGAAAATAATGTTATTTCAGGAGATCCCTCCTGATTATAGCAACCTAGTTATGCTGGAAGATCATAATTAAATTAGCCTATTGCTTTATCTTGCTTAGTGATTCAGACAATTTTTGGGCTGGTAAGGTCCTTCGAAGTATGTTTAAACTATTCATTTTACAGATGAAGGAACTAAGATTATGAGGTTGTCTTTCTTGTCCCAGCTCATATGGTATTTAAAAAAAAAAGTTAAAGATGCAAATCCAGTTTTCCTGACTTCTAATTCAGAGATCTTACGTACTTGACTTCCTGGAAAGTCTATCTAAAAATCACATTCAGTATGGAAATACAGATTTTGTTCAGGAGGCAATGGAAAATGTAAAATCGACAAAGGAAAGGCCAGATTCCTTTGCCTGCTTGGAAGAACTGCCTACTTGGCAGTTCTGGTTCTGATTTTACCTTCAGCCTAGCAAACAAGGAGCTTCTGTTGGGTGTAAGGGTCCACTGACAAAAGTGAGGCCCTCCATCCTTTCTCACTCACCACTAGTCCATCCCTGGTACGTGCACACACACAACCCCCACAGTCCTAATGTGAAATTTACAGCTAATCACTAATACTAATGGGCCTAAGAGAATGTCAGACAGGCTTAGACATCTTTCAATCTTTTCTGCCTATTGAATATATGATGCTATTTTAATCACGTTGTTGGGATTTGATTCATTATTTCAGAGAAAAGGATGTAGAAAATATGGATAGAGGGGCTACATAGCAGTTGTATATAGCAGATTGATTTTTTCAAAGCCAGTCATGTGCATTGGGAGCTGTAAATTCATTAAACTAAACTTTAGTACCAGAACTTCATTTGCTTTTCTGGAATTGTTTCAGTCTGTTAACAATTCAATCTGTGTAGTTTTGTAGTTATTGACCNTAGTTATGCTGGAAGATCATAATTAAATTAGCCTATTGCTTTATCTTGCTTAGTGATTCAGACAATTTTGGGGCTGGTAAGGTCCTTCGAAGTATGTTTAAACTATTCATTTTACAGATGAAGGAACTAAGATTATGAGGTTGTCTTTCTTGTCCCAGCTCATATGGTATTTTAAGAAAAAAGTTAAAGATGCAAATCCAATTTTCCTGACTTCTAATTCAGAGATCTTACGTACTTGACTTCCTGGAAAGTCTATCTAAAATTCACATTCAGTATGGAAATACAGATTTTGTTCAGGAGGCAATGGAAAATGTCAAATCGACAAAGGAAAGGCCAGATTCCTTTGCCTGCTTGGAAGAACTGCCTACTTGGCAGTTCTGGTTCTGATTTTACCTTCAGCCTAGCAAACAAGGAGCTTCTGTTGGGTGTAAGGGTCCACTGACAAAAGTGAGGACCTCCATCCTTTCTCACTCACCACTAGTCCATCCCTGGTACGTGCACACACACAACCCCCACAGTCCTAATGTGAAATTTACAGCTAANTTCAGCCTAGCAAACAAGGAGCTTCTGTTGGGTGTAAGGGTCCACTGACAAAAGTGAGGACCTCCATCCTTTCTCACTCACCACTAGTCCATCCCTGGTACGTGCACACACACAACCCCCACAGTCCTAATGTGAAATTTACAGCTAATCACTAATACTAATGGGCCTAAGAGAATGTCAGACAGGCTTAGACATCTTTCAATCTTTTCTGCCTATTGAATATATGATGCTATTTTAATCACGTTGTTGGGATTTGATTCATTATTTCAGAGAAAAGGATGTAGAAAATATGGATAGAGGGGCTACATAGCAGTTGTATATAGCAGATTGATTTTTTCAAAGCCAGTCATGTGCATTGGGAGCTGTAAATTCATTAAACTAAACTTTAGTACCAGAACTTCATTTGCTTTTCTGGAATTGTTTCAGTCTGTTAACAATTCAATCTGTGTAGTTTTGTAGTTATTGACCTTAGCCAAATCAAGGGAGAAAAGTTGATCTTTGCATTTGAAAAGATAGACTTACAAGAGATCAACACACCCAGAGTTTGATTAATTAGTAGCCACAAGATCACAACACCATGGTTTATGTAAAACAGATGTTCCATGGAGAACATGCCAGTGTGTTTTTTTGTTTTTTTGTTTTATTTTTGTAAATTTGTTGTTATTATTTTTTTAATTTGGAGGAAAATTGCTTAAAATTTTGTGTTGATTTCTGCTGCACAACAATGGGCATTTGTNTCTGCTTCATTGACTACATTAAAGCCTTTGACTGTGTGGATCACAGCAAACTGGGGAACATTCTGAAGAGACTGGAATACTAGATCACCTTACATGCCTCCTGGGAAATCTGTATGCAGGTCAAAAAGCAACAGAACCAGACAAGGAACAATGGACTGGTTCCAAATTGGGAAAGGGGTACATCAAGGCTGTATGTTGTCACTTTGCTTATTTAACTTATACAGAGTATATCCTGCAAAATGCTAGACTGGATGAAACATATGCTAGAATCAAGGTTTCTGGTAGAAATATCAATAACCACGGACAGGTAGATGACACCACCCTTATGGGAGAAAGTGAAGAAGAACTAAAGAGCCTCTTGATGAAAGTGAAAGACAAGAGTGAAAAAGGTGGCTTAAAACTCAACCTTCAAAAAATGAAAATCATGGCATCTGGTCCCATCACTTCATGGCAAATAGATGGGGGAACAATGGAAACAGTGAGAGATTTTATTTTCTTGGGCTCCAAAATCACTGCAGATAGTGACTGCAGCTTGAAATTAAAAGATGTTTACTCCTTGAAGGAAAAGCTAAGACCAACCTAGACAGCATATTAAAAAGCAGAGACATTACTTTGCCAACAAAGGTCCATCTAGTCAAGGCTGTGGTTTTTCCAGTAGTCATGTATGGATGTGAGAGTTGGACTATAAAGAAAGCTGAGCACCGAAGAATTGATGCTTTTGAACTGTGGTGTTGGCGAAGACTCTTGAGAGTCCCTTGGACAGCAAGGAGATCAAGCTAGTCAATCCTAAAGAAAATCATTCCTGAATATTCACTGGAAGGACTGATGCTGAAGCTGAATTTTCAATACTTTGGCCACCTGATGTGAAGAACTGACTTATTTGAAAAGACCCTGGGCTTCCCTGGTGGCTCAAAGGTTAAAGCGTCTGCCTCCAATGTGGGAGACCTGGGTTGGATCCCTGGGTCGGGAAGATACCCTGGAGAAGGAAATGGCAACCCACTCTAGTATTCTTGCCTGGAAAATCCCATGGACTGAGGAGCCAGGTGTGCTGCAGTCCACGGGGTCACAAAGAGTCGGACATGACTGAGTGACTTTACCTGACTTTACCTTACTGCTGCTGGGAAAGATTAAAGGCAGGAGAAAGGGGACAGATTAAAGATTAAAGGCAGGAGGAAGGCAGGATTAAAGGGAACAACAAAGTATGAGATGGTTGGATGGCATCACTGACTCAATGAATGTGAGTTTGAGCAAGCTCTAGGAATTGGTGATGGACAAGGAAGTCTGGTGTGCTGTAGGAAGTCTGGTGTGCTGTAGGAAGTCTGGTGTGCTGTAGTCCATGGGGTCACAACTGATAGACTGAACTGAACTGATACATACAATGTCATCTTTATTCATTTATTTATTGATAGACACTTAGTTTGCTTCCATATCTTGGCTGATTTATTGTTTATATGTCATAGATGTCTTTTACACATAGTAATTCACTTAATCTTCAGAATAAATCTGCAAGGTAGATATTTTGTTCTAATTTAACAGACCATGACATTGAGACCCAAATCACATAAATAATAAGCAGTATCATCAGGTTTAAAGCCAATTCTGGCTCTAAAATCCATCTCTAAACTACTGCATTCCACTTCTACTTTTAGAATTTAAAACATTCTCATGCCAAGGAGGCAAACATATTTCATCAAAATTTTCCTGTGGCTCTGAGAGCATATGTATTACAGATTTCTGTCTCTCCATAATAATAAATCCACAGGCCTGTCCCACACATGTTAAAGGGGGAAAAGATTAGTTTGTGTTTAGCAACTTTTACAGTTTTGGTTTTGTTTTTTTTTTGAAACAGCTTGTCAACATCTAGTAATAATAATCACATTTATCTAAATCACTCTGCTTGATATCTAAATATTTCAAAAATTTCAGAATCATGATTAATAGCTGCATTTTAATGTTGGTGAAGAAAGAATGAGTTAGAAGCAACATAATTTGTTTTTTATAAGACAGAAATCTAGCTAGACGAAAGCTCTTAATTTTTATTCAAACATGAAATCTTTAAAACTGTTGCAAACATCTGTTGTTTTTTAGAATCTTCCTCTCTCACCCATCTCTGCTTATTAGTATGATCAAACATAGTAATAATTTTTCCCTTTTTGAAAACTGAGACCAAGGTCAGGGATTCTTAATCAATTGTCCATGTGTGTGTTTGTGTGTTTTACAGATTCCTTGGAAATCTGCTGAATTCTGAATTACTTCTCAGATACTGGTTATAAATGTATAAAATGCTAGGCTTACAAAGAAAACTATTTATTATTTGGAATTCCCTGGCAGTCCAGTGGTTAGGGCTCTGTACTTCTACTCTGGAGGGCACAGGTTTGATCCCTGGTTGGGGAACTGAGATACTGCAAGCTGTGTGGCCAGAAAAAAATAATGCTAATTATTAAAATATTTTTAAAACTCCAAAATCATGATATAGTAAATTTGTGACAAATTGTAAAGGACAAAATTTAATGGAAGATAAAATGACTATTATTCCAAAGAATGATAAACATAAATGATATTTTTGAGATACTTATGTCACTTTAAAGTGATGTTAAATTATTTGTTACTATTATTGGTGAGAAAGTCACAAGTGCTATCAATATTTGTGAGTTTGTTGCCTGTATTCACAGTTGAAAAAAAATACCAAATTTTAGTTCACGTTTCCCCCATTCATGTTCTGACCCTCTTAAAAACCAAGATCCCTCTCTTATAAAGAGTCTTGTGAATTTTTAATTTGATAAGCGTATCTACCTTATTTGCTGTTTAAATATATATATATCTTATCTGAGTAGGAGCTTTTTGCATGGAGAAGCAACTCCAGTTCCCAATAAATGGAACTTAAAGGCACTGAAGATAACATTCAATCTGAACCAAATTCAGAGCAGTATGATTGTAAACAGGTTTAGGTGTTGCCACAGCAAAGAGCTGTTTCAGCTGCTGGTTATCAGACTTGCAGCCAGGCAGAGTCAGCAGCTTCTGAACTGACTGTTAGTGGATCAAAATCTTGAGAGATTTATCACCCAGCTTCAGGAGTGTCTTTTCAAATGTCATAAGAAGTCACAGCTATTGACTTTTTTATGTAATATAGAGTCTTGTAGAAAAAAATGAAGAGAAACAATATTGTAACTTACCTCACTTTAAAATTTAATGTTTAAATTAAGTTTAATTCAAGGTGTCATTGGCTGGTAACTTCACTTGCTTACTCTGCATTTGATGTCAGAAAATTCAGAAGTGCAGTTGTATATGGACTGCCCTATATGGGAGTCCTGCGTGGGCATGCTCAGTTGCTTCACTTATGCCTTGGCAACCCATGCAGTGTAGCCTGCCAGGCTCCTCTGTCCATGGGATTTTCCAGGCGTGAATACTGGAGTAGGTTGCCGTGCCCTCCTCCAGTGACGGGAATCCTGAGGGTTGGTTAATTTCCTCTTTACTTTTGCTTACTTCCTGATATTTGCATCTTCACTATATAAAACCAATTTGCCATGGCAAAATATTGCTTTTTTCTTTCACTTTCTTTTATTTGGGGGGAGGGCATTGCTGGAAAAATTGAGTCTTCAGTACATGATAGCAACTTTTTGGAACTTGTAAGTTCTCATCAATTTTTTTGATGCTTGGTATAGTTTTTATCTTATAGTTAATTTATAATGCCTGCTCTGTTCATTTTCTTTGGAGTTTGCAGCATATGTTTCTGCTGGAATAGGTTAAAATTGCTTATCTGTGGGCTGACTGTTCTAAATGAATCACACGCCTGAATCAGGCTGCTACAAGGTCAGTGATATGTTTTTATTAATTATAGATCATAGAGTTGGAGTAGAAAAAAACCCTATGATTCACTCTCGTATGTATTGTCAAAATAAACAATGAAAATCCTAATTATGTTGGTAGTCTTATGTCTATGAGATGAATATATAGAACATTTAATGATGAAAAGTATTTAGAATTAATTTCCATTATCCAGATTGGTACATCTCTTTACATCTTCTAAAGAAGTCAAGAATATTTTCTCATAATCTATGACTCGTGTCAGCAAAGCTCTGTGTAACATTCTGCTGTGATCCTACTTCTGTGGATACTATTACTCTTCCATTCATGCATTCAAAGCAGTCTTCAGTGAACTTCTATTGAATATACTCCTTGATGTCATGAAGGCTGTGAGTTCAGAGTGGACTAAACTGTTTGCAAAAATGCAGCAGTGTGGTACTCAGTCTATCAGAATCAATCAGAGCTCTTCCACTAAAATGGAATGTCCTTTGATATTTAATTATCCTCTTTTGAAGTTGTCCTCCATCTGAGAAGGTTACTTATGATTTGCTGTGCTGTATTCCCAGAACAAGAACTTCTCTTGGGGTCATGGTATGGGTCCTAATTGAATGGCATGTGTTCCCATTCCACTGATCTATGTCTCATGACGCCATCATATTGCATCCTGATTGTCTACAGGTGAAGCTCTATATTCCAGTGACTAGGGAGCTTTCATGTTGCAGAAACTGTATCTACCTTGTTTACTTATCTCTAGCATGTAGCATAGGGTCTAGTGTATAGCATATAATAGGTATTTGAAATGAATTAGTGAATATACAGGCTTCCCATATATAATTAAATGCCAGCTATGGAGAACAAACCATTCAATATCCTAGGAATTCAAAGCTATTAGAGAGTATTTGTGGAATGAAAATGTTTAGGGGAAGAGAACTTGAAACTAGACCCTTCAAGTAATTAGTAGTTTATTTTGAATGTGAAAATCTCTCAGTCATGTCCAACTCTTTGTGACCCCACGGACTGTAGCCTGCCAGGCTCCTCTGTCCATGGAATTCTCCAGGCCAGAATACT
Organism: Raphicerus campestris; assembly: GCA_006410735.1. Lineage (NCBI taxonomy): Eukaryota > Metazoa > Chordata > Mammalia > Artiodactyla > Bovidae > Raphicerus > Raphicerus campestris. Next base: position 67,815 of record SJYW01024522.1, read on the forward strand.
CAAGTGGGTAGACATTCCCTTCTTCAGAGGATCTTCCCAAACCAAGGATGGAACCCAGGTCTCTCACATTTCAGGCAGATTCTTTACCATCTGAGCCATCAAGGAAGCCCTAAAATACTTTATTTTAGGCACATAAAGTACTTGTTAGGAAAAAAAAATAAGATTTCAAATATCTCAACGAACTTAGATATAGGCAAGGAGAACAATATGTAAATATATAATAAAAGGAATTTGCAAAATGAAAGATAATGGAAGAAATTTTTGAGCAGGACCTGTAGATGGAATTATCTATACCATTGAGACAGATTCTTTATAAAACTACTACCTTTGTAGTCCTAATTGAAAACCCTGTCATGTTGCGGTTGATGTTATTCTCCCAAGAATGGAAAAATAGAGTTAAGCATAGACTTGGCTGAATTACTGTTCTTTTTTATGAATTAGACCATTTTTTTAGGGATTTACTTTATGGATCAAGACTTTAACATTTTATTTCCTGTATTCACATATCAACACTTGAACATGCACATTCCCTGATTGATTCATTGAGCACTTAGTTATGGATTACAAATATAGATCAATTTTATTTTCAATTCAAGATGCACCATATACTATATCCTAAATATAATCATTGTACATTGCTTTGTCTTCTACTTTTATGCTAACCTCTTGGTGGCAAAAGAGCATACTTAGTTCTTCAGTTTTATGAGCTGAGAGATCATTATTCTGAGTGCTAGTAATTGAAGTGACATAGAGACTTGAGGTTAAAAAGAAGGGTAAAATAATATTTTCTGTGAATTTATGGGTTTCTTTTCATCAGCATTCATGAGCCCTTAAGGATTTTAGGGGTCATATTTTTAATGAGTTAACTTGACTCTTTCTTTACCTCACTGGGGGTCATTCTTCAAATAAAATCTCACCAAAGTTAGATATGCATATGGCTTCTGAATGATGAGAAAATTATTTAGTTTAGAGCAGGATTTAATTTTGCACAGAGTGGGGTATTTAAATTATTTTTGGAAAAAGTTCTAAATTATAAGTTAGACTCAAAGTAATAACTTCCTCAGCTTCATCAGAATTGGAGTTAATTTTTNAAATTATTTAGTTTAGAGTAGGATTTAATTTTGCACAGAGTGGGGTATTTAAATTATTTTTGGAAAAAGTTCTAAATTATAAGTTAGACTCAAAGTAATAACTTCCTCAGCTTCATCAGAATTGGAGCTAATTTTTCTTAATAGTCAAAAGAACACTCACGTACAGAAGAACCGAAAATAAAGCGTCAAATACCACTAAACAAGCTAAGCTTTTGCAAAGCAATTGATTAATTTTTAGTTTTTTTTTTTTTTTACTTCCAAAAGATGTCTAAACAAAAGATAAGGAAAAGAAATAGAATTAGAAGAAAAAATTTTTTTCATTTTCATTTTCTTTCTACATTTGAGCCCAATATATGGGGACATATAATTGATTTTTTTTTCTTTGTGCAATTTAGTTTGTTTACTTAGATGCCGAGAGATTGTGAGCAGTTTTATTTTTCCAGATATACAGTTAGTAGTGATTTTACAGTGCATTTATGCTTCTTTTTATTACTATTCTACCCACAGAGTAATAAACATCATTTGCAAAATCTCATACAATATTTCAGATAGATACCTCAGTACTTGAAAAATGCTTCTGTATTTTATAAAATGATTAAAGGCACACTGTTGATCTGGAGCACCAGGTCATTTTTTTTTTCACAGATTATTTATCTGAAAATCTATGGATGGAGGAGCCTGGTAGGCTGCAGTCCATGGGATCGCTGAGAGTCAGACACGACTGAACGACTTCACTTTCACTTTTCTCTTTCATGCCTTGGAGAAGGAAATGGCAACCCACTCCAGTGTTCTTGCCTGGAGAATCCCAGGGATGGCGGAGCCTGGTGGGCTGCTGCCTATGGGGTCGCACAGTCAGACATGACTGAAGCGACTTAGCAGCAGCAGCAGCAGCAAGATATATTTTCTATTTTCTGTTAGATGTTTCTGATATATTCTATTTCCTTGAAAATCTCCATTTTTTCCCCCTCCGAACTCTCTAACTTCAAACATGTAGGATTTTCTGAGTAGCTCATATACTGTTAAACTTCTAAGAAAATTTTATGAATGCAGACATAGCTGCACAGTGACCAAGAGCCACCTAAAGGACAGTGCTTGGTTTGGAGTGACTGATGGATGACTATAAATTCACTTTGTTTTCATAGATCTCTGGTGGGGAGTGATAGCTCCATGTCATGTTTTGTACACACATAAGGTGTATTAACTTTTTTTAGTCATCACTTTTGGAAAGTTCTGTTACATTTAATAATGTCAATGTAAGCCACAAGGATCAGAATCATTACCCCAGGCAGAGTACTCATTTCATCCATTTATACCTGGCAACCCACTCCAGTACTCTTGGCTGGAAATTCCCATGGACGGAGGAGCCTGGTGGGCTGCAGTCCATGTGGTCGCTGAGGGTCGGACACAGCTGAGTGACTTCACTTTCACTTTTCACTTTCATGCATTGGAGAAGGAAATGGCAACCCACTCCAGTGTTCCTGCCTGGAGAATCCCAGGGACAGGAAAGCCTGGTGGGCTGCCGTCTCTGGGGTCGCACAGAATAGGACACAACTGAAGAGACTTAGCAGCAGCAGCAGCATACATGATAATTGCTTGGAAAACACATGAAATTCTATACACAGAGAAGAGAAAGAAAGCTTACTAGTTTTTTCCCTGTAATTGCCTGTAAATATATCCATGTAAATAAGTCTATGTTTGTATTCATGAAGATACTTTGCAATTTATTCAGTAGGTATTTCATAATGACAACAACAAAAAAATCCTGCAAGAAGTTAAATTTGTGACAATAGTTGAAATTGCAAATGAGGCCTTGATAGTCTTTTGGATATATTAACATTAATTTTCTTTATATTTCTGAATTTGGTAAAAATACTGGAAACATCATACTTGCTCTATCTGAAGAAGGAAGTGAGAACTGCAAGTAGAATGTAGAAGGAGCTACAATGAACAAAACATTCATGAGAAGGGTCATCTTCTCTCCCTTTTGAAAGATCACCATTATCTGATATTTTTGCAATTATTTTTATATCCCCCATTGAATTGTTTACCAGGAAGCTCTTCTCATCATTGTGTACTTCTGCCTGGAACTCTCAACAATATTTTCAATCATCAATTATTCTGTTCTAGCTGCTGTCTGGTACTCTGACACCCCTTAATTTGTACTCTACTACTACTCTGCTACAACCACTTCACTCTTGTCACCAAATGAAGAAAGCCACATACCTTTTTGATCTTATTTATTTATTCAAAGCAAAATCACCAACACAGCCTTTGTGTATGTCATAGATTTTACAGAATTTTAATTATTATTTTGGACAGTAGGAAGGTAAACAAAATTAGTTCTCAGACTTACTCCTTTCCTTTGGGTTTGACCTTCCTTTGAGGCTTTCAAGGAANTTGTACTCAACTACTACTCTACTACAACCACTTCACTCTTGTCACCAAATGAAGAAAGCCACATACTTATTTGATCTTATTTATTTATTCAAAGCAAAATCACCAACACAGCCTTTGGTGTATGTCATAGATTTTACAGAATTTTAATTATTATTTTACACAGTAGGAAGGTAAACAAAATTAGTTCTCAGACTTACTCCTTTCCTTTGGGTTTGACCTTCCTTTGAGGCTTTCAAGGAATCAGATGATCTGTCCTTCCAGTGCATAGACATAGATAGACACCAGTTCAGATAACGCCACTCTAAACATAGCAGTTAGTCTTCACTGTGAATGTATCTTGCCACAGGGATCAAAAGACACTGAGACCTATATCAGCTCATTTCTCAAGGTGTGAAGTATTTAACTGACAGTTTCACCTTGGGCTTCAGTGTGTGTCAAAAGACCATTAGATATATAGCCAGAGAGACCTTCAGATTTGAATCCCAGCTGTACCAATTATTACTCATGACCTTGGGCATGACCTTAGGGTCTATATATGAGATATATATATATATATATATATATATATATATGTATGTATGTATATATAAAGATACACATATATGTGCACTATGTATATATATATATGTAAAATTGAAAGTTAGTTGCTCAGTTGTTTCTGACTCTTTGCGACCCCATGGACTGCAGCCTGCAAGGCTCCTCCCAGGCAGAATACTGGAGTGGGTTGCCATTTCCTTCTCCAGGGGATCTTCCTAACCCAGGGATTGTCTCCTACAATGTCATATTCTTTACCACTGAACCACCGTATACAATGATGGTCATAGCATGAGCTGAAACAGTTCTACAGTCATCAAATGCCCTAATAGGTGAGGGTGTTGTTTGAAAATTATAGAGCAATTAATAAATTTTAAAGCATTTTGTTCTATTGATTTTTAATGAAAAGTGAGTTTAGGAAAGGGAGAAAGAGTAATATTTAGAATATTTATTTTTGTTCTTTTGTTAAAAATAAACTATATTAATATATGTATCATCCCCAAATGTGAATTCTATCACTTTTCTAAATGGGGATTTTCATATTGTTTCCACTTGAGTGCCCTTCTCATTGATGCCAGAACTCATTATCTGTGTTGATTCTCGCACATTGTCTGTTTGGATGCATAGGACTTTGTGTCTGTGTTCACTGTAGCTGGGCCATGATGAGATCCCCTCAGGCATTAAGCTTGGAGCACAAGCTGTTATTCTTTGCCTCCCATAACCTGGCTAAAGATGTCTGACATTGAGGAGATAATGTTTAGAAAAGCAGAATGTTGTTATGAGTCAGGTTATTCATGACAAACACATATCTAGATAAACCTAAGATGTTTGTTTTTAAACTAAGGAAGGACATTGAGATATGTCAACATGGTCCATTAAAAAAACATTGTTCCCCATCTCCCAAATGGCGAATGTTCCAATAATCATGATATCTCACAGATGGAAGAGCATTAAATGATATAGTGCCATAGACACCTCATTCAGTAGCTCTCTACTGAGAAGAAAATCCAGTGCCCGCATTTTGTTATCAGAGTACTAGCTCTCAAATATAGAGCACTGAACATGAGAAGGATAATCCAATGATTACTATGATTTCAGATTTTGTGTTTTGTTTTGTTTTCCATGTATAGCCCTGTGTCCACCTTCTACCTCCAGATACACATACAACTTTTCTTCCTATTTCAAATGAGGGGATCTCTCTTCCTGATGAAGGTTTAATTCCTCCACCTCTGGTCTTCCTTGTACCCCTATCCATCCTAAAACCTGGCTTGACTTAAGCATAGGTTAAATCTTAAGATTTAAGATCCAGAATCTGCACTTTAAACTAACTTATCCTATTTTCTCTCTTTATAAAGAATTCCTGCAGATTGCTAAAACACAGACAAATAAGCATAAAACATAAATATGTATTTCACCAAAGAGAAGGTACAAATGGTCACTAAACATATGAAAAGATGCTCCACTCTAGTGATCAGGATAATGCAGTTCAAAACACAGGCAGCTATTATTTGATATGAGATTGCTGGGCAAAAATTAAAAAGGCAATATCAAGTGTTGTCAAGAAAGTAAAACAAGCCATGAAAGTTTTTTTTTTTTTCCTCTTAGAGTGTAAATTGTTATAACAATTTTGGAAAATAGCTATGCAATAGTAAGTAAAACTGAGATGGCATAGGCCCTGTTATACCCTATGTTCCTCATTTTCATATTTTCTAGGAAAATAATTGCTTGTGTGTCTAAGAGTCATGAAAAAATTCAAAGCAGAGAGTTTATAAAACCTCTAAGCTAGAATTGCCCCAAATGTCAGTCAGTAGAAGAATGACTGAATGTGAGTATTCCCATAGCACAAAAGAAAAAAACAAATGTCAAACTTGCACACGGATTCCCTCTTTCAGCACACTCTAGCTCCCATTCTCTCTCCTCCCCTTCAGTTTTGACTCTTCCTTGTCTTTTCAAGGAATCACATAGTCTATCCTCCTAATAGAGTCCATCAAATAATGGGTGGTATATTCAACAGTGAAAATCATACATTAGTAAAATACATTAACAAGCAAAATAAACAATTTAGTTAGATAATGTGCAAAAGACATGAAGAGACTATAATGGATGGTAAAATAATTATGAATGTGTTTTCAATATTAGTAGCTGTTAGGGAAATACAAATTAAATCCATAAGGAAATATCACTATACACCTATCAGATACAAGTTATTATAAAATATTGAGTATTGTTCCCAGTGCTACAACAAAGACACTGTGGGTCTTTGTTGCTTATTTTAAACATAGAAGATGTGTATATGTTTTTCCCAAATTCCTAGTTTATCCCTCCTGCCTTTCTTCTTTGGTAAATGTAAGTTTGTTTTCTATGTTTGTGAGTCTGTTTCTGTTTTGTTAAATAGGTTAATTTGCATCTTTTTTTTTCAGATTCCACATATAAATGATGTCATAGGACATTTGTCTTTATCTGACTTAGTATGATAATTTCTAGATCCATCCATATTGTTGCTAAGGGCATTATTTCATTCAATTTCTTGGCTGATTAATATTCCATTGTACATATGTACCATGTCTTCTTCATCTATGCACTGCCAATAGACATTGGTATTGCTTCCATGTCTTGACTATTATAAAAATAATGCTGTAATGAACATTGGGGTGCATATGTCTTTTCAAATTATGGTTTTCTTCACATATATGCACAGAAGTGTGATCGTAGGATCATCATATGGTAGCTGTCTTTAGTTTTTAGGAAACGTCTGTACTGCATTCGACAATGGCTGCACCAATTTACACTCCACCACCACCCCCAACTGTGTAAGAGGGTTCCTTTTTCTCCACACCCTTTCCAGCATTTATTATCTGTATACTTTTTGATAATGACCATTCTGACTATGTGAGGTGGTGTACCTCGTTATAGTTTTGATTTGGACTTCTCTAATGCTTAGCAATCTTGGGTAAATGGTTTTTGATATTTTTTGCCCAAGTTAAGTTCAGATTTTTTTTAACCTCATTACAAGTCAATGTAAATGACCCTTGAAGCAGTCCTCATGAATGTCAAGTCTAGGAGACAGACACTTTTCTCACTACTTTAAAATTTGAGATGGAATAATTTGCACTTTGGGATTAAGCTGTAATCAGGCATTTCAAATCAAAAGAATGGCATAGTACAAGCCTGCCTCTTGACCTCTGGAAATCTAAATTAAATCTTTCAGTTAAGTGTGAACATTGTACACTTCAGGAAATAACCTTGGTGATAAAAGCAAGGAGAGAAAGAAATAGAAGCTAGTGAACTGTCCTTTTTTCCTTCATGCCTTCCAATATTTAGTGAGGACCTGTTTTTAACCAGCCACACTTGGGAATAACTGTTACATGATAGCAGCAAATTGATAATTTATTATTCTCTAAGAATTCCATTTAGCTTGTGAGATAGAGGTTACAGTCTTGAATTCTATTAAGAGCTGAATTTGGGTAAAAGAACATTAAAAGAAAGAACCTTCTTGGTGTTGATGTTTCCTAGCAAGATAGTCTCTCAGTATTATTTAACCATAAGGTTTTTTCCCAGGTTAATTTTATTAACTCTCTCTTTAATTGGACTTTTTTGGTAAATGTGCTACAATTTACTTTTGGAAAAGTATTGTCAATGAGTACATGATTTGGTGTTATATCACAGTGGACAGTTTTGGGTTTAAAAAGAAGATGAATATTGGATCACCCTCTTAGGCATGGTGAGTAGGAGAAGGATGTTTTTAAATGCCATAGCAATTGTCTATCATGATGTATGGACCAGCCCTTAAATGTATCAAATTCAGGGTTAGAAGGAGGTATTGTTTAGATTCCATCATCTTACTTTTCTCAGCTAAAATATGAAGAACATAACAAAATGTTTATGTTTGTGAATAGATAAAACTAATTCTAAAAGCCAGTAGTTGCTGCAGCTGTTAGCATTTACCAAAGCCTCTAATAGCAATATTATCCAGACACCATCTAACAGGGAATAGGAAATTGAAAAATGTGTGCTTAATGGAGCAATGAATGGTAGCTATTCTTATTCTCTTCCTACTAACTAAGCACCCTCTTAACTAAATGTGTTATATTGTTTATGCTTTTGTTTGTTGGTGGTGGTGTTTAGTCGCTAAGTCATGTCTGACTCTTTTGTAACCCTGTGGATTATAGTCCATGAGGCTCCTCTATCCATGGGGTTTTCCAGGCAGAAATAATGGAGTAGGTTGCCATTTCCTTCTTCAGGTAATCTCCCTGACCCAGGGATCGAACCCGTGTCTCCAGCATTGCAAGCAGACTCTTTAATGCAGAACCATCAAGGAAGCTAACTCTATGAAAAGGATATTACTGTAATACTCTTCTTTCGATAGCATAACTGCATTTGAGAGTACTCATTAACTTGCTATATTAAATTCTTGAGCCGGATTATAGATCCAGACAGTTCAGCTTGAGAACTCAACTCTTAACCATCACCTAAGGCTGCCTCTCAGTTTATAGAATGTAGAGATTTATGAATTCCACACAGTCTTCATTCAACATCTAACAGGCAAGAAACCAAGGGACTTTAAGTGCTTTCCTAGATTTCTCTAAGCATAATAGTGATTTGGAATTTCGTATGAGAAAATTTTGCTGTTTAATTATAAACTATATTAAATAATTTTAAAGACAGCATGACTTTTGTGGGGAATTGGTACAGACACGTTTTCAGATCTCTACTTCATATTGGTCATTGCATTAGTAAATTACATAATATGTGACTGTCTTAAGTTTAGAATGGAATCCAATCTTTTAAAGAAGGCCAACTGAGTTTGGACTCACAAAAATTCTGCTGCATAAATTGAGTCAGTAATTAATAAATACAGTATTAGAAAAACTCCATCAACCCTCAAAGAAAAGCAGCAGCAAAGTTTGCATTTTTCAAGAGTCTTGTGTAGGGCTGAAATATCTCTGAAATAATGTGAAAACTTAGATTTGCAAAAGGTTCAATGAGAAATCCCAGTGTATACTATCTTCATGATGGAGACATACTGAGCTAAGAAATTAGTGTGAAAGCAAGTGTAGGACAACCGGAACCTTAAGGGTTGAACTTAAAGCCCCATAGGGACACATTCAGAACTTAAACACACAGCCTCCTGCAAATGATGAACTCACAAATCAACAGTGTGAGCAGGATGAGTCAGCCATTAGAAAGCTTAAGAATTATCTTGTTACTTCTACTCCCAAGCTAATCTCTTGCCATTTTTCCCATGAAAATCCTCCTCATTGTNACACACAGCCTCCTGCAAATGATGAACTCACAAATCAACAGTGTGAGCAGGCTGAGTCAGCCATTAGAAAGCTTAAGAATTATCTTGTTACTTCTACTCCCAAGCTAATCTCTTGCCATTTTTCCCATGAAAATCCTCCTCATTGTCTAGGGAAATCCATGATTTGTGTATTACTATCCTCTCTGCTAGTAATGATAAGGGTAGACACTTAATGTATTGCATAGATTAAAAGTTATTCCTTTGTAAATCAAAGATTCCATTTTACAAGGAATAAAAGAGTCTTTCTAGGATGATGTACTTTAGAAGATAATTTTATTCTTGTAAATTGAACTCATTGCTATACATGGATTGAAACCTTTGGGAAAAAAGTAATGGTAAATATTAATTTTGGAGTATGTTCTATATGCTGGTATGCCATATATATGATGTATTCTACTTCTCTTAAAAATATTATGAAACAGTTATCCATTTTACAAATGAGGAACTTCAGCTCAGTTTTGGAGTCTCTCTTCATAGTCCATGATAACAGTGAACTGCCAGCAGGTAGTTTTGAAATTTGGGGGCTAGTAATAATTTTACACTGACTTTTTTTATGGCTTTAACTTTTTGTTGCTTTAAAACACTACAAATTTAGGTCTGAGACACCTATAGACTATGTTTACCCTGTGCTTCTTTTGCTGATTTCTTGCTTTCTATTAGATTGATTTTGAGAGATTTTCTTTTTATTTTAAATAGTTTTTCATCTCTGCTTTGAAAATTATAAATTAAATTTCTCTGTAATTAGTGGATACTAATTAGACTTTCATTTTTAATCATGAGGGATGTAAGAATTTTAGGAAAGATTAGTGTATATCCCCATATTTCACCTATCAACCAGATTATTATTCTCTACTTTCTTGTTTTCCTAAATAGTCAGTAGGTTTTTTTTTTTTTTTAATAGTGAGTTTCCAATTTCTTTCCTCACCTTTGCTCCTTCCCTCTGAGTCCAATTTCCTTTTAAATGTAGTACATCATTTAGTTGTCTTTTTCAGTAGAAGGTCTCCTAGTTCTAGACCATACAGAGTTATATAATAGCCTACAGTGTTTAGTAATTGAACTCCTGAATAAATTCTTTCTATTCCTTTACCAGAAGGTTTTTCCAACATTAATACATGGGATGAACTAGGTGGAAGGAAAGAATAAAATCCATTCAGATATAATTTTAAAAACTCATAAAGTAATAATTGATAAATTGCTTTGTCACAAATAGGTTGGAAACCATAGAGTACATTTTTGAAAATGCATTGTTAAATAAATGGTTTGTGACCTGGAACTGGGTGGCCAGGTAAAGAAAGAGATCATAGTCCTCAATTTTAGTTTGAGTGATTGGGGTAAAAATTTACATACAGGAAGAATAGAGAAATCAGGAAGAAAAAACTATTTGTGGGATGAAGAGGTATTAATTTTAGGTTGTATTTTACTGCTTATATAACACACAGCTTATAATTGGAATTACATAGCTATGACCTGGAAGATGTTGGAGTTTGAAAATAAAATTTGATAATACTCTCAGAAATATATTAAAGTTACAGGAAAAGAGGTAATAAGTACAATTTCAATATCCTTACACTTCAGTAGGAGAAGTGTAAGGATTTAATGACAGGTATTGATAGTCAGTATTTCATCCAGCATCTTCTGAGTCATCTCATCCCTGAAGAATTGTATAGGCTAGAAATTTTGTGAACCATTGGGTCCTTATGAAACATCTTGGAAGTTTTATATATGGCAATCCTTGCTTGCTAAGCCTTTCCAGTCATGTCCGACTCTTTGTGATGCTATGGACTGTAGCCTTACAGCCTCCTCTGTCCATGGGGATTCTCCAGTCAAAATACTGGAGTGGGTTGCCATACCCTCCTCCAGGGGATCTTCCCAGCCCAGGGATTGAACCCACATCTCTTTTACCACTAGTGCCACCTGGAAACCCCATATATGGCATAATTTTATACGTAAATATGAAAAGAGCAGAGAATATCTTGAATGCACCATAATTCTTCACTACAGGCCCAGTACATCAAAATTCATATCATTTTTCAGTTCAGTTCAGTCACTCAGCCATGTCTGACTCTGCAACCCCATGGACTGCAGCATTCCAGGCTTCCCAATCCATCACCAGCTCCCAGAGCTTATTTAAACTCAGTTCCATTGAGTTGGTGATGCCATCCAACCATCTCATCCTCTATCGTCCCCTTCTCTTTCTGCCTTCAATCTTTCCTAGCAGCAGGGTATTTTCCAGTGAGTCATTTCTTCACATCAGGTTGGCCAAACTATTGGAGTTTCAGCTTCAGCATCAATCCTTCCTATGAATATTCAGGACTGGTTGCCTGTAAGATTGACTGGTTGGATCTCTTTGATGTTCAAGGGACTCTAAAATTCTTCTCAATACCACAGTTCAAAAGCATCAATTCTTTGGCGCTAAGCTTTCTTTATAGTCCAGCTCTCACATCCATACATGATTACTGGAAAAACCATAGCCTTGACTAGATGGACCTTTGTTGGCTAATTAATGTCTCTGCTTTTAAGTATGCTGTCTAGGTTGGTCATAACTTTTCTTCCAAGGAGCAAGCGTCTTTTAATTTCATGGCTGCAGTCACCATCTGCAGTGATTTTGGAGCCCCCAAAATGAAGTCTGTTGCTGTTTCCCTTGTTTCACCATCTATTTGCCATGAAGTGATGGGACCAGATGCCATGATCTTAGTTTTCAGAATGTTGAGTTTTAAGCCAACTTTTTCACTCTCCTCTTTCACTTTCATTAAGAGGCTCTTTGGTTCTTCTTCATTTTCTGCCATAAGGGCGGTGTTATCTGCATATCTGAGGTTATTGATAGATCCAGACAGTTCAGCTTGAGAACTCAACTCTTAACCATCACCTAAGGCTGCCTCTCAGTTTATATCATTTTTAGGCAGCCCCAAATTTGTGAATGATTTATTTTCCAAAAGATCATGAATAAATCAGCTGGTTGAAACTTGCAACATATTTTTCTGTAGAAACAATATTGTAAATCATGGTTTGTTTCACAAACTAATCTATACAACCCTATTGAAACCATAATATATTCTACATGTGAAATGAAAATAATACGTATAGAAAACATCTTTTTTGTTCTTTTAAACAACAAAATTATAATTAAGCACATGGCACAGACAGAATAATCATTGGTAGATATGATGATTTTTAAATGTGTTGAGTTAGAGATAACACAACAAAGGGAATTCATGTCCTAAGTAAGATAAGTTTTTAGACTTACTTTTGAATGTTAACATGTGAGAGGAATTAAACTGCTGTGGGGAGTGATGAAGTAGATGGAGAGTGATGAATAATAAAGGGACTTCATGAGCATATTTGTTTGAATTTCAACACTCTTTTTCCCCCCTTGGTTTTTGTATATTTCTTACATAATTAGGTTCATTTTATTTATTTGGATTTTAATTGAAGGAAACATTTTTATTTAAAAACACAAAACTTTCCTAACTGCCTCCTCTAATCCTTCATATTTAAAAGTTTCTTCTTCATTCTCTCTTAGATTTATTTTCTCTGTCTTTTTTAAAATTAATTTTTATTGGAGTATAGTTGCTTTACAGTGTTGCATTCTGAGCCACCAGGGAAGCCCATGTTAGTTTCTGCTGTACATCAGTGTGAACAGCTATACAGCTGTACATCAGCTATACATATACATACATATACATATACATATACATACATCCCCTCTTTTTTTAAAATTTACTTCCCATTTAGGTCACCACAAAACACTGAGTGGAGGTCCTTGTGCTACATAGTAGATTCTCACTAGTTATCTATTTTGTCTATGGTATCAATCTTACTTTGCTATATTCTCCTTAATTTTTTGTTTTGTTTTCTCCTGCAGTGGAAGATCTTTTTTGACACATCAGTATCCTTTCTTTTTCTTTTACATATGTGTTTGTTTTTCTTTGTGTCTCTGGTCAAACCTCAGTTTTTAACCAGAAGATACCTGAGCTGAGTCCTGAACCTTCACCTACCTGTGTTCCTCCCTAAGGCAGGTGTCTCTCCCTAATAAACTCAGACTCCTGGCACTTCCCAACTCATGTTAAGGTTCCTCCACTTCAGAGGTATAAACTAAACCATAGGACTGAGACATTCTGCTTTCCAATGGCTCAGCAGGTAAAGAATCTGCCTGCAAGGCAGGAGACACAGGAGATGCGGGTTCAATCCCTAGGTTGGGAAATTCCCATGGAGAAGGAAATGGCAACTCACTTCAGTATTCTTGCCCCAAAACTGCCGTGGACAGGGGAACCTGGCAGGCTACAGTTCATGTGGTCACAAAAAGTTGGACACAACTGAGCAACTAGGCACACATTTAAGACATTATGGAGGTTCTAGAGACATGCTCTAAGGAACTGGGCATGGAACACTATGGAGTCTTACAAAAAATAGCATCGTATCTTCAAAACCAAAGAGATAGGATTGGAATGGAAAGGCGACTTCCAAATTATGTATGGTGGGCTCACTATTCTGCTGAGTCAAAGATCTAAACTTAAAAGATGCCCACCAGGAAATGGGCAAGGTGTGGGGAACTTGGGTGGACATTTTAAGACCTCAACCACCACCTGCATAACCTGCCAACCAGCTAAGCACACGTACCAATGCCACACAGCCAGAAAAGATTTTTTGTATTTGGGCATTGACCATTCCTTCAAATCAGTGTAAGATTTGTATTCATTTAAATGAAGGTTGGTTATATAAACTTTAAAAAAAAATGATATTGGGATTCTCTTTCTAAGTTATTAGACAAAATCAATAATTCAAAAATATAATCCTTCTAGTTCTTGAGAATCTGTTAAATGATTTGTATTTTCATAAATAATGTATTATTACACTATGTTAGGCTAATCAACTATCATATTTAAACATGATAAATGACAATCAAAATGTCATTTCTACATGTAGATCAGACAAGAAAACAGGATATTTTTTTTCAGTAGGACTTATAAAATTAGCAGATCATGGTATTGCTATTCTTTTCTTTTTTCCTTTTTTATTTATTTTTAATATAAATTAATTTAATTTAATTTGAAGTTAATTACTTTACAATATTTTATTGGTTTTGCCATACATCAACATGAATCCACCACAGGTATACATGTGCTCCCCATCCTGAACCTCCGTCGCTCCTAACATCCCTCTGCGTTGTCTCAGTGCACCAGCCCCAAGCATCCAGTATCATGCATTGAACCTGGACTGATGATTCATTTCAAATATGATATTATACTGTATCATAATATCAAAGCCATTCTCCCAAATCATTCCACCCTCTCCCTCTCCCACAGAGTCCAAAAGACTATTCTATACATCTATGTCTCTTTTGCTGTCTCACATAGAGGGTTATTGTTACCATCTTTCTAAATTCCATATATATGCATTAGTATACTGCATTGGTGTTTTTCTTTCTGGCTTACTTCACTCTGTAAATCGGCTCCAGTTTCATCCACCTCATTAGAACTGATTCAAATGTATTCTTTTTAATGGCTAAGTAATACTCCATTGTGGATATGTACCATTGCTTTCTTATCCATTCATCTGCTGATGGACATCTCGGTTGCTTCCATGTCTTGGCTATTATAAACAGTGCTGTGATGAACATTGGGGTACATGTGTCTCTTTCAAGTCTGGTTTCCTCGGTGTGTATGCCCAGCAGTGGGATTGATGGGTCACAAGGCAGTTCTATTTCCAGTTTTTAAAGGAATCTCCACACTGTTCTCCATAGTGACTGTACTAGTTTGCATTCCCACCAACAGTGTAAGAGGGTTCCTTTTCTCCACACCCTCTCCAGCATTTATTGCTTGTAGACTTTTGGATCACAGCCATTCTGACTGGCATGAAATGGTACCTCATTGTGGTTTTGATTTGCATTTCTCTGATAATGAGTGATGTTGAGCATCTTTTCATGTGTTTGTTAGCCATCTGTATGTCTTCTTTGGAGAAATGTCTATTTAGTTCCTTGGCCCATTTTTTGATTGGGTCATTTATTTTTCTGGAATTGAGCTGTAGGAGTTGCTTATATATTTTTGAGATTAGTTGTTTGTCAGTTGCTTCATTTGCTATTATTTTCTCCCACTCTGAAGGCTGTCTTTTCACCTTGCTTATAGTTTTCTTTGTTGTGCAGAAGCTTTTAAGTTTAATTAGGTCCCATTTGTTTATTTTTGCTTTTATTTCCA
>SJYW01024522.1:90483-105346 GCA_006410735.1 Raphicerus campestris
CCTAGCAATTCCACTCCTGGATGCTTACGCAAGTGAAATTTTAAAAATTCTCAAAAAGTCTTGCACACAAATCTTCAAAATAAACTTCTTTAAAATCATGAAGGATGAAAATAAAAGATATTCCCTGCCTATAAGAAAGCTTCCTAACAAGCATTACTAAGGCCAGCCCTGCCTAACTGGTGAAATCACACTAATCTCTTGTCTTCTCATGAGAAGGTTTTGCTTGCTAACATCTCCAGGTCTCCCTTCCCTAGATCATAGTGAGACATACATGAGTACCTGTCTTCCTTTTATATGTTTATCTGGGGTTTAGGGTCATATGTATACAAGCTAAAGGCAAAATATACAATAAAAATCTGTCTAAGCATTAAAATGAAAGTTTTCCCCAAAATGTCAAGACAAAATAAACAGAAAATTCAAAAGGTAGACCATCATGAAGCTTTTCCAGGGAAAGTTCAAAATTGCTTCTTTAATACACACACACACACATACACATACACACACACACACACACACATTTATATATGTGTGTGTATATATATATATATATGACATGTTTCCCAGAGTGGTTGTAAATACTTAGAGTTTCAGAAATGTATTTTATACTTTACTATTTGTTATGACACATAGCACAATGAGAGGGAACTATTTGGTGCTTAATACCTATTGAATTCAACTAGTATATCAGCATGACAGGACAAGTACAGCCTATAAAATAAATGCAGTCTCAGTTCTAGACAGAGAAACAAATTTACTTCTAAGTGATGTCATTAATTAACCTTAGTATAATAATTTATAGGAACACAAATCTCTAACTCTGTTTTTTAAGTAAGCCCAAATAACACATCTAAATGGATAGAATATGTTTTAAGAAATGTGTCTAAATGAATAAAATGTGCTTTTCTTAGACTGACATCAGTCATTTTTGTATATGCCTTGTTTAGCTGTAGAGTGCTATTTTTATTCATTCTACATAGTGTAGGAATTTTGAGTGTAGAGCTCTCAATTCACAGTGACTGTATACAGATACAAAATGTATATGTATAATGTATATCTAATATCTAATATATGTATATCATATATATGCATATGTATGTGTTAGAGATGTGTATGTATATAACATGCATTATATATCATATGATATAAATATGTGATATAAAGAAAAATCACTTCCTAATCTTTCAGCAAATGGTTGCTTATTGTGCCTGGCACTGGGGTTACAACAGCAAACACATGCATGGCCTGTGGATTCACTTTTTAAAAAACCTTTTACTTTATATTGGGACTTCCTCGGTGGTTCAGACAGTAAAGAGTCTGCTTGGAATGTCCCTGAGTTGGGACAATCCCCTTCAGAGGTAATGGCAACCCACTCCAGTATTCTTGCCTGGAGAATTCCATGGACAGAGGAGCCTGGTGAGCTACAATCCATGGGGTTGCAAAGAGTCAGACAAGATTGAGTGACTAAAAGTGGAGATAGCCAATTAACAATGTTGTGATAGTTTCAGGTGAACAGTAAGGGGACTCAGCTATACACATACATGTATCCACTCTCCCCCAAGCTCCCCTCTTGTCCATGCTGCCACATAACACTGAGCAGAGTTCTGATAGGTACTTATCCATTTTAAATACAGCAGTGTATAAATGTTCTTCCCAAACTCCTTAACTATCCCTTTGTCCCATCCTTCCCCCAGAAACCATAAGTTCATTCTCTAAGTCTGTGAGTCTGTTTCTCTTTTGTAAGTTCATTTGTATCATTTCTTTTTAGATTTCACATATAAAGGATGTTATATATTTCTCCTTCTCTATCTGACTTTCTTCACTGAGTATGGCAATCTCTAAGTCCTGGATTCACTTCTTTTAAGGCAAACATACTGACCTATGAAAAATCTTGACAGCATTCTTTGTATTTGTGAACTCATATGAGTTTTATCATCACAAAGAATGTAAAATCTTAGGATAAATGTAGATATCCAAGAATAACTATGTGCTGATAGTGAAAGTCGCTCAGTTGTGTCTGACTCTCTACAACCCCATGAACTGTATTGTATAGTCCATGGAATTCTCCAGGCCAAAATACTAGAGTGGGTAGCCTTTTGCTTCTCCAGGGGATCTTCCCAATCCAGGGATCAAACCCAGATCTCCCATTTTGCAGGCGGATTCTCTACCAGCTGAGCTACCAGGGAAGCCCAAGAATATTGGAGCAGGTAACCTATTCCTTATCTAGCGGATCTTCCTGACTCAGGAATTGAACTGGAGTCTTCTGCATTGCAGGTGGATTCTTTACCACTACTAGGAAAGCCCTTCATGCTAGCATTATATTTGTGCTTGGGAGAGTGATATATCTAGGTGGCTATGTCGTAATCTAGTTAGCTAGATAATATAGCTAGATAGATAGGTGAATGGATAACATCCACACCACTTCTCCCACCCAACATCACCACCCCCCACACACACATTGCTTTCAAACATAAATGCTATAGTCTAGAATATTCAGAACTATAAAGTTAAAAGTTATGTTTTTCCCCTTAAAACACTGCTTTTAGGGAATTGAAATATATATATTTTTTCTTACATAGAGATGGAGACCTCTCTCTGTGACTATGAAAGAAACTTTTGATTGTGTTTAATGTATAGAATGTGGCTAGTTCTCATTTTGCAGTAATTTCAATAATCAGGAATATACCTAAGTGTTACTTTCTCTGCCCTCTATTATGTGAAAGGATAAAAGTTTTAATATTCATTGTTATCTTCTCCTGTCACCATAGATGTTTCGGATGCCTCAGTGTGTGTTTGTGTATGTATGTATGTGTGTGTGTGTTTTAAACCTAAAATTTGTTATACTCTATGTTCCAGAAACTCTGCTAATGAGATCCAGAATTTGAAGCCTGACTCTCTAATGCATTCTAGTTCTAAGCACTGACATAATAATGCTGGCTGACTTTGGAGATGTGTAAAGAAACTCACTAGCTTAAATGAAGAATAATAAGTACTGCCTGATTCACCTGAAGTCATTGTAGGAAAAGGCAGGCAATCATAAAAGAGAGCATTTCAGTTCTTGATTAGAGACCACAGTGAAACGAGTACAAGGTGTTACAGACACCAAAGTTCTGTAATTATTGTGTCCCTGAGTAATTACTCCAGAATTGGAGAATGTTTAAAAGCTTTACACACTGAAGAGTGCAAGAAAGAACCACCTTTTATGATTTCAAATTTGACCAAATGCAGTAATGATTAATTGCTGCTCTAGTGAAAATATTTCTATATATTCCACTGAAATTAATACAGCTAAAAATACCATTTATGCTTTTGCCAGGGCTTGTATGGCTTGTCAGTAATCCAGAAAGAATATTTTGATAATTCATCTTATCCTTCTCTAGTCTTCAATGGCATTTTATTATTGTATTTTTTTTTTGTTTTTGACTAGGACAGGGTTAAACCCTTAACTTGAAAAACATGTCCAGAGTTTGGCTTAGATACAAGGATTTCAAAGATGAGAGCCAACATGAGTATGCTTGTGCCAAGAAGAAGGATGGAAGGAGCATATGACTGGACCCATCTGTAGCAAATTGCCTTTGATGATGAAAAAAAAAAATAATTGAAACACTACAAAAAACAGTGAATGATTTCAGTAATGAATAAAATCCTCTGGAAGACTGATAAAGATACTAGTACAGAAAAAACAGCATTTCTTCCAGCAAGAAATTTTGAAAAGGAAAATCCATTTCTCTAACCTTTAAAGTCTAATGGCTTCTCTGTGGTCTCTTTCCCATTTATATTGTTTCCTAACTTCATGTTGGCACCAATACTATTTAGTAAAATTGACTGTGAAGTCCTATGATAAAATGCCACTCTGCAGTATCTTTGTAATTTTATGATCAATAAAATACCCTGATGCCATAGCGTAGTAATCAATGTATGAGAAATGAATTTCAAAGAAATAATAAAAGTATTAGCCAGATAAATACTTTTTAAATATTAAAAATGTCATTTACAGAAAATAAGCATAGCAATGCATAGACTAAAACCAAGACAGCTACAATTTTGAGGAAAAGTCATGAAACAAAAGCTTGAATGCTTCCAAGCCAGCATACTAGAGAAAATTTAAGACTGACAATGATAATTATTACCACATAATCTTTGTGCATAGAGTGGTGATTGCCTTCTGGCTCCAGAGCTACAGATTCAAAGTGAAATGTAACAAATGAGAATTGCATTTTTTATACCTAGTGATAAGACATAGAATGGATCTATGGTTTATTGGAACGATATAAAATAATTACTGCATTTTATAATCTTAGAAAGTCAGGTTTCAGTTTCTATTTAGAATGCTTTCCTGAAGTTTATCCATCTGAATTTTCATTTTCCCTTCCATGTGGGAAGTTTATGAAGCCTCACTAATTGGGCTGGACATTTCTATGAGAAATGCAAAGTGCAGAATAATGATAGCATTTTCATTCTTCACCCATGTGCTCCAAGAGGGCCCCCAAGAGGTGTTGTCTGGGTCTGCGCTCATTTTCTGTCCCACTTTCAGGCATTTCCATCAATAATCAGGCTCTGCTTCTGCTGGTGGTGTTTGTAACAAATCCACTCCTGGGCAGCGGAGCCATTGATGATATTCTTGAGCCCATGCAGTACTAACTCTGCATTCCTGGTTGCTTGGGCCATGCTGTTAAGATAGAAGATGACCCTTACAATGGAAAGACTGAGAGGAGTCTCCTGAAAAAAAAAAAAGCTTATTCCAATTGAAGTTTTCTGAAGTCTTATAATTGCTATAGGAGGATCAGCTAAATATTCCTTAGAATATTTTATAAAATTGTAATTGTTCCAACAAAGCAGAGATCTAGATATTTTATATCATCACCATTCTATAGTAAAATGAAATCCTGTTCACTTATTTTTACTCTAAATCTGTTTCTTCAGGAGTTAGACATTTAATACTACTCTAGGCATAAATATCATAGTAATTATTTCTATTATCTTTAAGATAGTTTGATTAAAATGGTCATGATTTAGGAGTAACAGACTTTCAAGTTATATGATACTAAAAATCACCCAAAAGCACCCTATAATGAAGGTCTCTATGCAAATAATGATGCTGAAATATAAACTAAATTCATTAAGCATTGAGTCATTCTTCCTGTAAGAAGTATAGTACAGGTTGCACTTTCAGTGTCGTGGAAGACTATCAAAGTAATGAGGGATTCCAGTGGCAGGTCGTCATGTGTTTAGAGGGATGAGAAAAACAACCTTGGTGTCAGTAATGNGTCTAGAAGATTCAGAACTATAAAGTTAAAAGTTATGTTTTTCCCCTTAAAACACTGCTTTTAGGGAATTGAAACATATATATTTTTTCTTACATAGAGATGGAGACCTCTCTCTGTGACTATGAAAGAAACTTTTGATTGTGTTTAATGTATAGAATGTGGCTAGTTCTCATTTTGCAGTAATTTCAATAATCAGGAATATACCTAAGTGTTACTTTCTCTGCCCTCTATTATGTGAAAGGATAAAAGTTTTAATATTCATTGTTATCTTCTCCTGTCACCATAGATGTTTCGGATGCCTCAGTGTGTGTGTGTATGTATGTATGTAGGTGTGTGTGTGTTTTAAACCTAAAATTTGTTATACTCTATGTTCCAGAAACTCTGCTAATGAGATCCAGAATTTGAAGCCTGACTCTCTAATGCATTCTAGTTCTAAGCACTGACATAATAATGCTGGCTGGCTTTGGAGATGTGTAAAGAAACTCACTAGCTTAAATGAAGAATAATAAGTACTGCCTGATTCACCTGAAGTCATTGTAGGAAAAGGCAGGCAATCATAAAAGAGAGCATTTCAATTCTTGATTAGAGACCACAGTGAAATGAGTACAAGATGTAACAGACACCAAAGTTCTGTAATTATTGTGTCCCTGAGTAATTACTCCNGTGTGTGGATTTATCTCAGGGCTTTCTATTTTGTTCCATTGATCTATATTTCTGTCTTTGTGCCAGTACCATACTGTCTTGATGACTGTGGCTTTGTAATAGAGCCTGAAGTCAGGCAGGTTGATTCCTCCAGTTCCACTCTTCTTTCTCAATATTGCTTTGGCTTTTGGAGGTGTTTTGTATTTCCATACAAATTGTGAAATTATTTGTTCTAGCTCTGTGAAAAATGCCATTGATAGTTTGATAAGGATTTCATTGAATCTGTAGATTGCTTTGGGTAGTATACTCATTTTCACTATATTGATTCTCCCAATCCATGAACATGGTATATTTCTCCTTCACCAGTGTTTGTTTTCTATATATAGGTCTTTAGTTTCTTTAGGTAGATGTATTCCTAAGTATTTTATTGTTTTCGTTGCAATGGTGAATGGAATTGTTTCCTTAATTTCTCTATTTTCTCATTATTAGTGTATAGGAATGCAAGGGATTTCTGAGTGTTGATTTTATATCCTGCAACTTTACTATATTCATTGATTAGCTCTAGTAATTTTCTGGTGGAGTCTTTAGGGTTTTCTATGTAGAGGATCATATCATCTGCGAACATTGAGAGTTTTGCTTCTTTTCCAATTTGGATTCCTTTTCTTTCTTTTTCTGCTCTAATTGCTGTTGGCAAAACTTCCAAAACTATGTTGAATAGTAATGGTGAAAATGGGCACTCTTGTCTTGTTCCTGACTTTAGGGGAATGCTTTCAATTTTAAAGCATGCTTTAAATTTAATGCTTTAAATTTTTAAAAAAATTCATAAATCTACTTTTTAAAGAAATAGATCCTAGAGAATGGATGATTTCTGCAGACTTTCACTGAAGTGCTTTTATAAGATCCTAGTTTAGTTTTCATGTTTTATAGGGAGAGTATAAGAATTTTAAAGAAAGTGAACAACCCTGGCTAAGTAACATTGCCAGTAGAAAAAGGGTGTGTTCATGGTCTTTGTAATTTCTGAACAATAAACCTTATTTTGTAGTAGTCAGGGACTTTTGTCTGTTTTGTTCACAGATGGATTCCAAGCACTAAGAACTGGTCTTGATTAAATAAAGGCACTCATATAGTGAGTTACTAAATGAAATGGAGCTTTTAAGGAAAAATAATCTAAGTAAGGGAAGTCTTATGGCTTGTTTCTGGCTGTAAGCAATTTATTTGTATGTTTATAATATAGCACTGGTTGCAGGTCAAGGAATTTGTCTAAGGGAACAAGGCAAGAGTCAGAATGTCTTAACAACTAGCCTCAGAAGTTAACCACTATCATTTGCATGATTACCCATTGGTTATATAGGCCATCATCTTCAGTGTGAGTAGTCTATTAGGCTAGAACTCAGTAAATACCAGACAATGGGGAGTGGGCCATCTTGGCTGGCTGTCACAAGGACATCCTGATAGCCACTCCCAGCTTAAACTTCGTTGGTGTTTACATGTTCTCTTCTTGTTACATGTTCTTTTATATATATATATATATTTTTTTTTCAGTAGTTCCTCATTCCCAGCTTTTAAAAAAATCCAAACATGGAAAGCTTGCATATTTCTCTCAACTGTTGGCACCAACCAACTTTGACATCACTGTGCATACAATTCCTCTCCAGTATGTCCTCAATTATAATCTCTCTCTCTCCTCCTGTACTTGCTTCCACATAATGTTCTATCTCCTGTTTTTGGTCTCACCCTCTCACTGTATCATCCACTCCACTTTTAAAATCCTTTAAAACTCCTTTATCTGTCTCGTTTCCTGCTTTAGTTATCGCCTCTTTACTTGGCTTCTTTTCCTGGAAAAACTTGTTAAAAATTTGTAATTCTTGCACTCCCATCTTCAAATTGTGTTCACTCCTCAACCAACTGATATTCAGCCTTCAAAACTCCACTGAATCTTCTCTTGGAAAGTTTACCAGTTTCATCTCACCAGTGCCACTTAACACTTTTCTGGGCCCAAGTTGTTTGGCAGCTCAGCAGTATTTGGCATCTGTGACTGCCCCTCTTAGAAACACTTTCATTTCCTTGTCTTAGCTTATGGGATACTCTACCTTCATGGTTTTACTCTAACTTCTCCATCTTTTCCTCTTCATATCTTTTACTAACTCTTCTTCCAGACAGTATCTTTGCCTCCTTATTCTCCATCTTTGAATTTCTTTAGGTTATTTCATTCCTCACACAGCTTTAAATACCAACTGTTCTGTTCCTTGCCTCATATCGAATTACTTAATGAACTGGATTTCCAATAAGTTTAATATAAATTAAACTTTGATTCTGGTGTATGCTTTTAAGTTCCATGATTTTATAATGGCTTCATAGCTTCATATATATATATATATATATATATATACACACACACACACACACGCACACACACACACACATTTATATGTGTGTGTGTATATATATATATATATGACATGTTTCCCAGAGTGGTTGTAAATACTTAGAGTTTCAGAAATGTATTTTATACTTTACTATTTGTTATGACACATAGCACAATGAGAGGGAACTATTTGGTGCTTAATACCTATTGAATTCAACTAGTATATCAGCATGACAGGACAAGTACAGCCTATAAAATAAATGCAGTCTCAGTTCTAGACAGAGAAACAAATTTACTTCTAAGTGATGTCATTAATTAACCTTAGTATAATAATTTACAGGAACACAAATCTCTAACTCTGTTTTTTAAGTAAGCACAAATAACACATCTAAATGGATAGAATATGTTTTAAGAAATGTGTCTAAATGAATAAAATGTGCTTTTCTTAGACTGACATCAGTCATTTTTGTATATGCCTTGTGTAGCTGTAGAGTGCTATTTTTATTCATTCTACATAGTGTAGGAATTTTGAGTGTAGAGCTCTCAATTCACAGTGACTGTATACAGATACAAAATGTATATGTATAATGTATATCTAATATCTAATGTATGTATATCATATATATGCATATGTATGTGTTAGAGATGTGTATGTATATAACATGCATTATATATCATATGATATAAATATGTGATATAAAGAAAAATCACTTCCTAATCTTTCAGCAAATGGTTGCTTATTGTGCCTGGCACTGGGGTTACAACAGCAAACACATGCATGGCCTGTGGATTCACTTTTTAAAAAACCTTTTACTTTATATTGGGACTTCCTCGGTGGTTCAGACAGTAAAGAGTCTGCTTGGAATGTCCCTGAGTTGGGACAATCCCCTTCAGAGGTAATGGCAACCCACTCCAGTATTCTTGCCTGGAGAATTCCATGGACAGAGGAGCCTGGTGAGCTACAATCCATGGGGTTGCAAAGAGTCAGACAAGATTGAGTGACTAAAAGTGGAGATAGCCAATTAACAATGTTGTGATAGTTTCAGGTGAACAGTAAGGGGACTCAGCTATACACATACATGTATCCACTCTCCCCCAAGCTCCCCTCTTGTCCATGCTGCCACATAANCTGACTCTCTAATGCATTCTAGTTCTAAGCACTGACATAATAATGCTGGCTGACTTTGGAGATGTGTAAAGAAACTCACTAGCTTAAATGAAGAATAATAAGTACTGCCTGATTCACCTGAAGTCATTGTAGGAAAAGGCAGGCAATCATAAAAGAGAGCATTTCAGTTCTTGATTAGAGACCACAGTGAAACGAGTACAAGGTGTTACAGACACCAAAGTTCTGTAATTATTGTGTCCCTGAGTAATTACTCCAGAATTGGAGAATGTTTAAAAGCTTTACACACTGAAGAGTGCAAGAAAGAACCACCTTTTATGATTTCAAATTTGACCAAATGCAGTAATGATTAATTGCTGCTCTAGTGAAAATATTTCTATATATTCCACTGAAATTAATACAGCTAAAAATACCATTTATGCTTTTGCCAGGGCTTGTATGGCTTGTCAGTAATCCAGAAAGAATATTTTGATAATTCATCTTATCCTTCTCTAGTCTTCAATGGCATTTTATTATTGTATTTTTTTTTTGTTTTTGACTAGGACAGGGTTAAACCCTTAACTTGAAAAACATGTCCAGAGTTTGGCTTAGATACAAGGATTTCAAAGATGAGAGCCAACATGAGTATGCTTGTGCCAAGAAGAAGGATGGAAGGAGCATATGACTGGACCCATCTGTAGCAAATTGCCTTTGATGATGAAAAAAAAAAATAATTGAAACACTACAAAAAACAGTGAATGATTTCAGTAATGAATAAAATCCTCTGGAAGACTGATAAAGATACTAGTACAGAAAAAACAGCATTTCTTCCAGCAAGAAATTTTGAAAAGGAAAATCCATTTCTCTAACCTTTAAAGTCTAATGGCTTCTCTGTGGTCTCTTTCCCATTTATATTGTTTCCTAACTTCATGTTGGCACCAATACTATTTAGTAAAATTGACTGTGAAGTCCTATGATAAAATGCCACTCTGCAGTATCTTTGTAATTTTATGATCAATAAAATACCCTGATGCCATAGCGTAGTAATCAATGTATGAGAAATGAATTTCAAAGAAATAATAAAAGTATTAGCCAGATAAATACTTTTTAAATATTAAAAATGTCATTTACAGAAAATAAGCATAGCAATGCATAGACTAAAACCAAGACAGCTACAATTTTGAGGAAAAGTCATGAAACAAAAGCTTGAATGCTTCCAAGCCAGCATACTAGAGAAAATTTAAGACTGACAATGATAATTATTACCACATAATCTTTGTGCATAGAGTGGTGATTGCCTTCTGGCTCCAGAGCTACAGATTCAAAGTGAAATGTAACAAATGAGAATTGCATTTTTTATACCTAGTGATAAGACATAGAATGGATCTATGGTTTATTGGAACGATATAAAATAATTACTGCATTTTATAATCTTAGAAAGTCAGGTTTCAGTTTCTATTTAGAATGCTTTCCTGAAGTTTATCCATCTGAATTTTCATTTTCCCTTCCATGTGGGAAGTTTATGAAGCCTCACTAATTGGGCTGGACATTTCTATGAGAAATGCAAAGTGCAGAATAATGATAGCATTTTCATTCTTCACCCATGTGCTCCAAGAGGGCCCCCAAGAGGTGTTGTCTGGGTCTGCGCTCATTTTCTGTCCCACTTTCAGGCATTTCCATCAATAATCAGGCTCTGCTTCTGCTGGTGGTGTTTGTAACAAATCCACTCCTGGGCAGCGGAGCCATTGATGATATTCTTGAGCCCATGCAGTACTAACTCTGCATTCCTGGTTGCTTGGGCCATGCTGTTAAGATAGAAGATGACCCTTACAATGGAAAGACTGAGAGGAGTCTACTGAAAAAAAAAAAGCTTATTCCAATTGAAGTTTTCTGAAGTCTTATAATTGCTATAGGAGGATCAGCTAAATATTCCTTAGAATATTTTATAAAATTGTAATTGTTCCAACAAAGCAGAGATCTAGATATTTTGTATCATCACCATTCTATAGTAAAATGAAATCCTGTTCACTTATTTTTACTCTAAATCTGTTTCTTCAGGAGTTAGACATTTAATACTACTCTAGGCATAAATATCATAGTAATTATTTCTATTATCTTTAAGATAGTTTGATTAAAATGGTCATGATTTAGGAGTAACAGACTTTCAAGTTATATGATACTAAAAATCACCCAAAAGCACCCTATAATGAAGGTCTCTATGCAAATAATGATGCTGAAATATAAACTAAATTCATTAAGCATTGAGTCATTCTTCCTGTAAGAAGTATAGTACAGGTTGCACTTTCAGTGTCGTGGAAGACTATCAAATTAATGAGGGATTCCAGTGGTAGGTCGTCATGTGTTTAGAGGGATGAGAAAAACAACCTTGGTGTCAGTAATGAAGAGAGGAAAAAAATAAGTTGAGGGGTTGAGGTACTGGGTAAAAGGCTGAGTGTTCATTCCCTATGTGATGTGAAGAACCTAACAATTATCAAGGCTANGTCGTCATGTGTTTAGAGGGATGAGAAAAACAACCTTGGTGTCAGTAATGAAGAGAGGAAAAAAATAAGTTGAGGGGTTGAGGTACTGGGTAAAAGGCTGAGTGTTCATTCCCTATGTGATGTGAAGAACCTAACAATTATCAAGGCTAAAAAGGACTCATATAATTGGCAGCCTCTTGTCACCCCAAAGCACTTCCTTCTGTCATTCATCCTGAAGATCAGGATGTACCAAGAAGCCTAATTGTAATCAGCAGAAGGATGACCATTCTAACAATAAACACAGTTTGACCTAGGAACAGGCTGAAAAGAGTGAAATGAGATGATTGTGTCATATGAATCATTTATGTTAGGCATTCATCTAACATAGATGACATAAAAATATGGATGAAACTGATCACAGAAGAGATTGATGTAGTATGCATGGCTAAATTAAGACAAAAATAAGAAAAACAATTTTTAGACTATTACTGTATATTCAATTAAATGAGCCAAGAGTTTGGAAATCTAGCTCATATTTTGGAACTATGCCAGTTGTTGCTTAACATACTCTTAACTCTTTAAAACTAAAAAAGAGGTTTTACTGACTGTCCTACACAGAAGCATATATGTTATCATGAGATTTGCCTCTTTACTTGGGACCCTTCAAAAACCAGAGCTTAAGTAACTTGCAGTGCTACAATTAAACTATTACACAAAGATGTTTATTGCATTTATGAAATGAACAATTCACTACAACCTGCTTCTGTATTCAGAAACTCCCCCGATCGTGTTGGATTTTTAAGTGCTTTAAAAATCACTCTCTGAGTGATTGCTTTCTGAGTATGGAAATGGACTTTATTGAAAAGTGATAAAATTCTGAGCTTAGTTTGCTTGGCAGCCAATACCAGCCACCAGGTTAACATCAGGTACCAGAAAAGTCTGGGCCTCTGAGAATAAAATTGACCATCAAGAGATACAAAGATACACAATTTTTAAAAAATACAACAAAGGTTAAGAGGGTAGGATTGGAATAGAGGGACCACTTTTCCAAAAGTGTATTGATAGTTGACCTGAATTATTCTGAGCTCTGTCATCTTAAATATGATAGTTATATATTTAATCACATCATTAAAAAATGATTGGGGGCTATTTCCTCCCTATCTTTTCATCTGCCTGAGGTGCTTTCCAAGCAAATGGAGAGCTGCCCTTCAACAGATATTAAATGACAATGTGCGATAAACCTCAGCCCTTTTTGTTAGTTTTAAGAATGAGTCTTTCCCTTATTCTTAGCTTTACTAGTACAGTTTTGGCTGTTTATTTTGATTTTTACCTGAGTTTGAACTTCACCTGTTATCCATGATTTCTTCCTTCTTCCCTTTATCTTTAGTGCATCACAGTTATGGGAGAAAACAATGGCTTCTGGTGATGCTCAAGAAATAGTAGGGACTTCCCTGATAGTCTAATGACTAAGACTCCAAGCTCCCAAGATAGGAGGTCAGAAAACTAGATCCCACATGCCACAACTAAAGATCCTGTGTGTTGCAACCAAGACCTGGCCTAGCCAAATCAATATAATAATAAAAATAAAATATTTTTTGAAGTTACATTACAAGGTTAAAAAAAGAAATAATAGCATTGAATAGGTTTTGGTAGATACACATATGTGTGTGTATATATGTGGGGCTTCCTAGGTAGAGCCAGTGGTAAAGAATTTGTGTACTGATGCAGGAGACACAAGTGATGTGGGATCGATCCCAGGATTAAGAAGATGCAGTACTACTTGCCTGGAAAATTCCATGAACAGAGAAGCCAGGAAGGCTACTGTGCATGGGGTTGCAGAGAGTCAAACTCAAGTATGGTGTTATGTGTCTATACTTGTACATACCTATATGCATGTGGAGAAGGCAATGGCACCCCACTCCAGTACTCTTGCCTGGAAAATCCCATGGATGGAGGAGCCTGGTGGGTTGTAGTTCATGGGGTCACAAAGAGTCGGACATGACTGAGCCACTTCACTTTCACTTTTCACTTTCATGCATTGGAGAAGGAAGTGGCAACCCACTCCAGGGTTCTTGCCTGGAGAATCCCAGGGATGGGGGAGCCTGGTGGGCTGCCATCTTTGGAGTCACACAGACTTGGACACTACTGAAGCTACTTAGCAGCAGCAGCATATGCATGTAACTATATATATGTGTGTGTGTGTGTGTGTGTGTTGGTGTGTGTATGCTGTGCATGTCTGACTCTTTGCAACCCCATGGACTGTAGCACCCCAGGCTCCCCTGTCCATGGGGATTCTCTAAGCAAGAATACTGGAGTGGGCTGCAATGCCCTCCTCCAGGGCATCTTCCCAACCCATGGATTGAACCCAGGTCTGCCCCCATTGCAAGCAGATTCTTTACCAGCTGAGCTACCAGGGAAGCCGTGTATGTGTGTGTGTGTGTATGTGTGTGTGTGTAAGCCACAGGTTGACAAGTGTGTAACTGGAAGAAAGGTGTGATTGTGATGGCTTGTAGTGAACTGTAAGAGTGAAACAAAAAACAAGTGATTCTGTGCCTCTCTGTCTACTGTATAAGAAAAGCTTTGTAATACTCCATTGTGTATATGTACCACAGCTTTCTTATCCAATCATCTGTTGATGGACATCTGGGTTGTTTCCATGTTCTGGCAATTATAAATAACGCTACAATGAACATTGGGATACATGTGTCTCTTTCAATTCGGGTTTCCTTGGTGTGTATGCCCAGCAGTGGGATTGCTGGGTCATAGGGCAGTTCTATTTGCAATTTTTTAAGGAATCTCCACACTGCCCTCCATAGTGGCTGTACTAGTTTGCATTCCCACCAACAGTGTAAGAGGGTTCCCTTTTCTCCACATCCTCTCCAGCACTTATTGCTTGTAGATTTTTGGATCGCAGCCATTCTGACTGGTGTGAAGTGGTACCTCATTGTGGTCTTGATTTGCATTTCTCTGATAATGAGTGATGTTGAGCATCTTTTCATGTGTTTGT
>SJYW01024522.1:108567-150599 GCA_006410735.1 Raphicerus campestris
GGGAGGGGGCTTTGGCATGGGGAGATCGTGTACACCTGTGGATGATTCATGTCAATGTATGGCAAAACCAATACAGTACTGTAAAATAGAATAAAGTATTAAAAGGAAAAAAAAGAAAAAGAAAAAAGAAAAGCTTTGTGCATTGGCCTGAGTTGTTTAGAATGAAGAGGAAAGTAAGAGTGGAAAGACCGCTAGTGAGTATTTGCTCTACTTGTTGACAGGACAGATTTCATGTGAAGACCTCTGAGATCCAGGGCGTTGTGGAGTGTAATGATTGCAGACTATTTTCCTTAGAGTCTTCTTTGAGCCACAAGTAACCAGCCCATTTGTTAATCTCCCCTCTTCACTGCATCTTAGGGCATTAATCTAATCATTGAGTATAAAGATATCTTGGGTTAGCCAAAAAGTTCATCTGGGATTTTCAGAAGATGTTACAGAAAAACTGCAATGAACTTTTTGGCCAACTCAAAGTATATATATATTTTATTATTTTTATTTTTCTTCATTTCACTCCTAGAACATTTCCCTGGAAAGAAAATAGGGTGAGAGATAATGCATTTAAACAATTATGATTTATGTTTTAGAAATATATTTTTTATTTGCTATAGATCTTAATAATAAATGTTTATATGTGAACATATATTGGTAAAATGTAAATGTCTTCTATGTCAGAGATGGTATTAGAAGCTCTAAACAATGGATCTCCATTCCTTACAAAAAAATGATAGTTCTCATTTTTTTCAGGTGAGGAAAGTGAAACTATAGTTGAGGCAAGTTTGCAAATAAGGAGAGATTTTAGTTTAGTTATCACTACTGTGTGGTTTAAGGAATGGAAAATACCTACAGAAAGCAGCACTGTAATTCTAGTTAAGCCTTGTGGAAGCTGTGACTTTCTTTCTTTCTTTTTTTTTTTTTTTACATTTTTAATGCATTTATTTATGTTTTTAATTGAGGGATAATTGCTTTACAATATTGTGTTAGTTTTCACTGTATAACAAAGTGAATCAGCTACGTGTATATGTATATTCCCTCCCTCTTGAACCTACCTCCTTTGCCCCCATCCCACCGCTCATGTCATCACAGAGAGCTCCTGTGGTATGCAGCGGCTTCCCACTAGCTAGCTATTTTATGTATAACAGTGTATATATGTCAATGCTACTCTCTCAATTTGTCCCACCCTCTCCTTCCACTGCTGTGACATTCTTGACTGCTAAACCCACATTCATTTTTGGAACTTTAGTCTTTGATAGATGAGAGGAAATGATGGTACCTCCAGTCTATGAATAGAACGTGATATCTTTTTTATGATTTAAATATGTTCAGCCTTTTCTAACTACCCTCCTATTCTAGACTGTGTGTGTGCATATGTGTTCTTTTTGCTAACACATGCAGCTCTGAGGAGTATCTGTGGCCAACATCCAGGCCAGTGTACTAGAATTTGCATAAGTTTTACCACATGAGTTTTTCCTAAACTACATATTTATCACTTAGTTTCATCTTATTATACTCTTGTATCCTTACCTTTCATCCTTGGAACAAGGACATGGATAAATAAATCCAATAATTATTCCTTATTCTTGTCCTTAGTAAACTTCTTACTATTTATTGCTGAGTAATTAATCCACCACTTGTAAGCATTTGGGTCTCAGTGCTGCGGCCCAAGGCTTCAAAGGACATGCACAGTTCTTCATGATATTAAACCTTAATGAGTATAGCTCTCATATTCATTTTTATATACATAATAAATTGAAAGGCTAAACCAAATCAAACTTTCATTTTTTAGCTCTTACCCTGCATTTCAGCAGTTAAAATGTCCAGATAATAAATTATAGAGTTGAGAGTTGTTATTACTGTTTTAAAGAGAAATATTCCATTTGGCTTAGCAGAGGCTTAAACCATATTTTGTCTACAAATTCTTGTTAGCATGGGTCTCCTGTTTCAGGCAGCAGGCAGTGGCATGGACATTAGATTCAGATAAATCTGGGTCTAACCTCTGATCTATCCTAATATTTTTTGCTATGTATTCTCAGTTTCAAATTTCTTAAGTATTCTGAGCCTGTTTCCTTATTTACTAAATAGATTAATAATAGGTTGTTTGTTGTTTTAGTCACCAAGTCATGTCCAACTCTTTTGTGATCCCATGGACTATAGCCTGCCAGGCTCCTCTGTCCATAGTATTTCCCAGGCAAGAATACTGGAGTGGATTGCCATTTTCTCCTCCAGGGGATCTTCCCAACCCAGGAATCAAACCCACTTCTCTTTGGTCTCCTGAATTCACAGGCAGGTTTTTTTTTTTTGTTTTTGTTTTTTTTTTTAACCACTGCACCACCTGCGTACCTTTAACACTAGGAGCTATGAAGACTTGACCTGTTTCTNGTTAGTTTTCACTGTATAACAAAGTGAATCAGCTACGTGTATATGTATATTCCCTCCCTCTTGAACCTACCTCCTTTGCCCCCATCCCACCGCTCATGTCATCACAGAGAGCTCCTGTGGTATGCAGCGGCTTCCCACTAGCTAGCTATTTTATGTATAACAGTGTATATATGTCAATGCTACTCTCTCAATTTGTCCCACCCTCTCCTTCCACTGCTGTGACATTCTTGACTGCTAAACCCACATTCATTTTTGGAACTTTAGTCTTTGATAGATGAGAGGAAATGATGGTACCTCCAGTCTATGAATAGAACGTGATATCTTTTTTATGATTTAAATATGTTCAGCCTTTTCTAACTACCCTCCTATTCTAGACTGTGTGTGTGCATATGTGTTCTTTTTGCTAACACATGCAGCTCTGAGGAGTATCTGTGGCCAACATCCAGGCCAGTGTACTAGAATTTGCATAAGTTTTACCACATGAGTTTTTCCTAAACTACATATTTATCACTTAGTTTCATCTTATTATACTCTTGTATCCTTACCTTTCATCCTTGGAACAAGGACATGGATAAATAAATCCAATAATTATTCCTTATTCTTGTCCTTAGTAAACTTCCTACTATTTATTGCTGAGTAATTAATCCACCACTTGTAAGCATTTGGGTCTCAGTGCTGTGGCCCAAGGCTTCAAAGGACATGCACAGTTCTTCATGATATTAAACCTTAATGAGTATAGCTCTCATATTCATTTTTATATACATAATAAATTGAAAGGCTAAACCAAATCAAACTTTCATTTTTTAGCTCTTACCCTGCATTTCAGCAGTTAAAATGTCCAGATAATAAATTATAGAGTTGAGAGTTGTTATTACTGTTTTAAAGAGAAATATTCCATTTGGCTTAGCAGAGGCTTAAACCATATTTTGTCTACAAATTCTTGTTAGCATGGGTCTCCTGTTTCAGGCAGCAGGCAGTGGCATGGACATTAGATTCAGATAAATCTGGGTCTAACCTCTGATCTATCCTAATATTTTTTGCTATGTATTCTCAGTTTCAAATTTCTTAAGTATTCTGAGCCTGTTTCCTTATTTACTAAATAGATTAATAATAGGTTGTTTGTTGTTTTAGTCACCAAGTCATGTCCAACTCTTTTGTGATCCCATGGACTATAGCCTGCCAGGCTCCTCTGTCCATAGTATTTCCCAGGCAAGAATACTGGAGTGGATTGCCATTTTCTCCTCCAGGGGATCTTCCCAACCCAGGAATCAAACCCACTTCTCTTTGGTCTCCTGAATTCACAGGCAGGTTTTTTTTGTTTGTTTTTGTTTTTTTTTTTAACCACTGCACCACCTGCGTACCTTTAACACTAGGAGCTATGAAGACTTGACCTGTTTCTCACCACCTGTCCAGAAGCCCTGACCAGTGTCAACTGTTCTAGGTCAATGTCCCCATCTTGTGGACAGAATAAAGAATAGTTTGACCTAATATCACTTTCCATTACTGTCTTCATGTCTTCTTGGGGTAGGGAGAGAGTCTTTAGGAGATTAATACTGGTGATTGGGAGGGGAATGGATGAATAGTCTCTGGAAGTTTTACCTGATTCTCACTGTAGGCTATGCTTTTTGTTAATTTCATCAAAGTTATTCTTTCTTTATAAAACACAAGCTTATCTTTGCCTACATCCTCTTTTTCCTTTTCTGTGAAATCCCAGCTTGGCAACAACTCCCCAAAACATTTCTTTACATGAATTTGCTCTAATTCTAGTTATTGATTTTGGGCTACTGAGGAAACCATGTATTAATACTTATATTGATCAGTTCCATTAGGAATTTGAATTCTAGTTTCAACTAGATTTTTCAGTGGAGTCTCTTAAGCCTCCCATTCATTCCACAGTAATGTCTACTCCTAGATGACTGAGGCTTTGCTCTCTGCATGTCACACCTTTTGATGATACGTGTCCTGTCTCAATCCACTTGCATATTGCATCTCTTTCTTTCCTCTAAAGCTCCTCTAAAGCTCCAGGATTAGTTGTCATGAATCCACCCTGCCCACTGTCTACAGCTCTTTCTACTAAAGAACAGATCTTTCTAAAGCAGGTCTGATCAGGTTACTCCCTTATTTAAAAATTGTAGGTGGCTTTATATTGGCTATAGGATTGGGTTAAACCTTCACAATGAAATTAAAGATACTTTCCATTGTATGGTCTTGGTCTCTATATCTGAGTTGTACATCCTCAGTCTTTATTATACTTTTGATATTCTAATCACATCAGACTATTAAAGGTTCCCAAAATATTTCAATACTTTCATAGCCTACTGCCTACAATCATGTGATTTTCTTTACTTGGAATGCCCTCATATACTTTATGCCCTTGGTGATATTCTGTGAAGTTTCAAAGCCTGATACAAATACTACACTCTTTACGACACCTTCCTAATTTCACACAGATCCTTAATTTTACTGCAACTCCACTCAAGTACTATATTATTTTTCTGTAATATAATGGAATTTGCTCACACTCAAGCTAAATAGTTACATGGTGTTTTTGTTTCTATTTATTTGTGAGTCCTTTAAATAGTAGCAATATATAGCCTAGACATACTCCTTTCCCTATTTGGAACCAGTCTGTTATTCTGTGTCCAGTTCTAACTGTTGCTTCCTGACCTGCACACAGATTTCTCAGGAGGCAGGTCAGGTGGTCTGGTATTCCCATCTCTTTCAGAATTTTCCACAGTTTATTGTGATCCACACAATTCATTGTGATCCACACTTATTTAGCTTATATGCAGAGTACATCATGAGAAACACTGGGCTACAGGAAGCACAAGCTGGAATCAAGATTGCCAGGCGAAATATCAATAACCTCAGATATGCCAATGACACTACCCTTATGGCAGAAAGTGAAGAACTAAAGAGCCTCTTGATGAAAGTGAAAGAGGAGAGTGAAAAAGTTGGCTTAAAGCTCAACATTCAGAAAACTGAGATCATGGCGTCTGGTCCCATCACTTCATGGCAAATAGATGGGGAAACAGTGGAAACAGTGGTTGGCTTTATTTTTCTGGGCTCCAAAATCATTGCAGATGCTGATCACAGCCAGAAAATTAAAAGACGCTTACTCCTTGGAAGGAAAGTTATGACCCACCTAGGCAGCATATTAAAAAGCAGAGACATTACTTTGCTAACAAAGGTCTGTGTAGTCAAGGCTATGGTTTTTCCAGTGGTCATGTATGGATGTGAGAGTTGAACTGTGAAGAAAGCTGAAGAATTGATGCTTTTGAACTGTGGTGTTGGAGAAGACTCTTGAGAGTCCCTTGGACTGCAAGGAGATCCAAGCAGTCCATCATAAAGGAGATTAATGTGGGTGTTGATTAGAAGGACTGATGTTGAAGCTGAAACTCCAATACTTTGGCCACTGGATGGGAAGAGCTGATTCATTGGAAAAGACCCTGATGCTGGGAAAGACTGAGGGCAGGAGGAGAAGGGGACGACAGAGGATGGGATGGTTGGATGGCATCACCGACTCAATGGATGTGGGTTTGGGTAGACTTCAGGAGTTGATGATGGACAGGGAGGCCTGATGTGCTGTGGTTAATGGGGTCACAAAGAGTCGGACGCGGCTGAGCAACTGAACTGAACTAAATAATAACAGCTTCTTATTGTTCTTCTTGACACTGTCTCAGTTAACAGCATATACAAGAACCTAATAATGATTGATTTAAATGAAAATTTAGCATTCCTGTGAATCATAGTTGTTCATTTCCTTCATTACTTGCAGTAGGGAATGTTGCAATGTAGTGAGCACATACCTGCTTTGAGGTTATGTAAAACAAGCTGAGTGTTTCTTATCATTATAACATTTTATCAGCAATTAGAAGAATGTGTGACCTATTCTTAAAACTCAATATATGAGTTAAGTAAGTAGAAAACTGATAAATTCATTTTATCATATTGGGATTCTAATCTTTAATAAACCAGTTTTTTCCTACTTAATTCCTATCCCAAGTGATTTAATGACTAGACTTATTCTATTGTTATTGACTTAATTCTCATCCTAATGTTCTTTTTTCATGTTTATACTCAGATTTTAGGCTTATAAGGCTTCCCTGGTGGCTCAGAGGTTAAAGCGTCTGCCTCCGATGCGGGAGACCCGGGTTCTATCCCTGGGTCGAGAAGTTCCTCTGGAGAAGGAAATGGCAATCCACTCCAGTATTCTTGCCTGGAGAATCCCATGGACAGAGAAGCCTAGTAGGTTACAGTCCACGGGGTCGCAAAGAGTCGGACACGACTGAGCGACTTCACCTCACCTCACCTCTTTAGGCTTATAATTATTTCTGAAGTGCACTTTTTATTTTAGTAATATATTTTGAGTGTAAAAGTGTGGATATATTTGACTTGTTTGTTGAATACAAACAGCAATACTGTGTTGGTGAATTACATTGTATACTTGTGTCTCCTTTGGAAGAAAAATTTGTGCAGGAATCTTAGCTTGAAGTTTGTCATTCCTTTGTACACATATGCTGTTTCACACGCATATATTTGTTTTATTTTCTCTCTCATTATTTCCCACCTCTGGAGGAAGACAGGGAGCTGAGTTATGTCCAATGATTTTGTCATAAAATGCTGTTCTTTTGTTCGCATCAAGTGGTTATCAACCCTGGTGAATGGCAGTGTGCCAAGGGACAGATACAATCATTCATGACTGACATTCTGCCTCAGACCTGCTGCCTCCTCTTATTATTCTTCCTGTCAGATGCTTCCTAAAGACTCCTCAGTTTTATTTTTTTCCCCATTGTTCTTCTATGTTCACCCATATGAATGTTTTTCTCCTTCAGGAACCAAATGTAGTGTGAAAGACAGCAGAAACAAGCCATCAACCACTAAGGAGGATATCACCTTGAATATCATAGATTGGGAATTTTAATTGGGTTAGTCAGCCCTTTCTTTTAAGTGAGTAAGGACCTTGCAAGAATCATTCTGAATGTAACTTTGTAAGAACAATCAGCTCTATAGTCTAGTCCTTGTTATAAATAATTCTTCCCCCATTTTGTTTCACCTGAGTGAAACAAACTTATTATAGTTATTAAAATAACTATAATAAGTCTCAGGAAATTATAAGTGTCATGACTCCCTGTTGAGAGAATTTATCTGCTAGTCAATTTTTAAATGTTTATTTATCAAGCTCTGCAATTTACTTTTTTTAATTTTTTTCAATATGAATTCATTTATTTTAATTGGAGGCTAATTACTTTACAATATTGTATTGGTTTTGCCATATATTGGAATGAGTTTGCCATGGGTGTACATGTGCTCCGAATCCTGAACCCCCCTCCCAACTCCCTCCCCATACCATCCCTCTGGGTCATCCCAGTGCACCAGCCCCGAACATCCTGTATCATGCATCGAACCTGGACTGGCGATTCATTTCACATATGATCATATGCATGTTTCAATGCCATTCTCCCAAATCATCCCACCCTCACCCTCTCCCACAGAGTCCAAAAGACTATTCTATACATCTGTGTCTCTTTTGCTGTCTCTCATACAGGGTAATCATTACCATCTTTCTGAATTCCATATATATGCATTAGTATACTGCATTGGTGTTTTTCTTTCTGGCTTACTTCACTCTGTATAATAGGCTCCAGTTTCATCCACCTCATTAGAACTGATTCAAATGTATTCTTTTTAATGGCTGAGTAATGCTCCATTGTGTATATGTACCACAGCTTTCTTATTCATTTATCTGCTGATGGACATCTAGGTTGCTTCCATGTCCTGGCTATTATAAACAGTGCTGTGATGAACATTGGGGTACAAGTGTCTCTTTCAATTCTGGTTTCCTCAGTGTGAATTCCCAGCAGTGGGATTGCTGGGTCGTATGGCAGTTCTATTTCCAGTTTTCTAAGGAATCTCCACACTGTTCTCCACAGTGGTTGTACTAGTTTGCATTCCCACCAACAGTGTAAGAGGATTCTCTTTTCTCCACATCCTCTTCAGCATTTATTGCTTATAGACTTTTGGATCACAGCCATTCTGACTGGTGTGAAATGGTACCTCAGTTTTTACCTTTTCAGAGAATCTGAAATCCAGTAGAATTTTTATAAAGAGGCACTGAACCTATTTTCAGCCAGTACTAACAATTTCATGCAACATCTTAATTCACCATTTTGAATTAAATATTTCTTCACTGATTAAGAAGAAGGATTTTTTAGTGCCTAAACTATGCCAAACTCTGTCTTAAGCATGGGAGATCTAGAGATTAATAAGATAGAGAAAGCTCTTGTCATCATGGACTTTAAATTTTGGGAAAGACAGACAGTGAAGATTTACTAAAATAATTAAAATATAAGATAATATTGGAAAATGAGAAATGAGAGTGCTATAAACATTAAAGCAGGGTGATNGCCATGGGTGTACATGTGCTCTGAATCCTGAACCCCCCTCCCAACTCCCTCCCCATACCATCCCTCTGGGTCATCCCAGTGCACCAGCCCCGAACATCCTGTATCATGCATCGAACCTGGACTGGCGATTCATTTCACATATGATCATATGCATATTTCAATGCCATTATCCCAAATCATCCCACCCTCACCCTCTCCCACAGAGTCCAAAAGACTATTCTATACATCTGTGTCTCTTTTGCTGTCTCTCATACAGGGTAATCATTACCATCTTTCTGAATTCCATATATATGCATTAGTATACTGCATTGGTGTTTTTCTTTCTGGCTTACTTCACTCTGTATAATAGGCTCCAGTTTCATCCACCTCATTAGAACTGATTCAAATGTATTCTTTTTAATGGCTGAGTAATACTCCATTGTGTATATGTACCACAGCTTTCTTATTCATTTATCTGCTGATGGACATCTAGGTTGCTTCCATGTCCTGGCTATTATAAACAGTGCTGTGATGAACATTGGGGTACAAGTGTCTCTTTCAATTCTGGTTTCCTCAGTGTGAATTCCCAGCAGTGGGATTGCTGGGTCGTATGGCAGTTCTATTTCCAGTTTTCTAAGGAATCTCCACACTGTTCTCCACAGTGGTTGTACTAGTTTGCATTCCCACCAACAGTGTAAGAGGATTCTCTTTTCTCCACATCCTCTTCAGCATTTATTGCTTATAGACTTTTGGATCACAGCCATTCTGACTGGTGTGAAATGGTACCTCAGTTTTTACCTTTTCAGAGAATCTGAAATCCAGTAGAATTTTTATAAAGAGGCACTGAACCTATTTTCAGCCAGTACTAACAATTTCATGCAACATCTTAATTCACCATTTTGAATTAAATATTTCTTCACTGATTAAGAAGAAGGATTTTTTAGTGCCTAAACTATGCCAAACTCTGTCTTAAGCATGGGAGATCTAGAGATTAATAAGATAGAGAAAGCTCTTGTCATCATGGACTTTAAATTTTGGGAAAGACAGACAGTGAAGATTTACTAAAATAATTAAAATATAAGATAATATTGGAAAATGAGAAATGAGAGTGCTATAAACATTAAAGCAGGGTGATGTGATGTGAGTGAGAATGAAACCCACCCTGAAGGTCCTATGAATGCTTCTCCAAGGTGACATTTGAAGAGAAAAAGACAGTTGCTTATTTGGGGGGAAAATATATATATGTGTGTGTATATACATATTATACATATATATAAATATATATGTATATATTAGATTTGTGTGTGTGTGTAACTGAAAGAGAAACTAAACTTTCTCTCTTGTACAGTATAAATGGGGTTGTGATTTGGAATCCTGTTTCCCCAGGAAATCCTGGGAAACAGAAAGATCGGAATGCTAAAGAGAAAAAAAAAAAGTGATTGTAAAAAATTATATAACTTCAGCTTTATTCATCTCGATACTTTGCATTAAGCTGCCTACTTTGCCTGAGTCGCATGTTAGTTGCCTAAAATTTTAAAGAAAGTTATCAAGAAATAAGTGTTTTGAATTTAAATAAACATTATTCTACAAAACATGAGGACATACTGTTTAAAATGTTTTCATGGAATATATGTCTAAAACCACACATGACTGTTCAGTGAATATATTAATCTAAACTTCAAAATCATTTTGTTAGGACAGAAATCCTCTTGTAAATATAAGAGCCACTGGTTACAGATTTTACTACCAGTATAACAGCCATTTGCAAGATATTTCTGTGGAAGAGGTTTTATGCACTTTTAAAAGAGCCTATGTTTTATTTCATCCTATTTTGGAAAATTCAAAATAGGATTAAACTATAAATTTTAAACATTTGAAAATGTTTAGAATATTAAAGAATATAAATTTCTAATATTTAATTTTTTAAGACAATATTTAGATGATTTAGAGAATTATATATATTGGGTTAGCCNAAGAGCCTGTGTTTTATTTCATCCTATTTTGGAAAATTCAAAATAGGATTAAACTATAAATTTTAAACATTTGAAAATGTTTAGAATATTAAAGAATATAAATTTCTAATATTTAATTTTTTAAGACAATATTTAGATGATTTAGAGAATTATATATATTGGGTTAGCCAAAAATTTCAGTTGGGTTTTTTTATAAGAGCTTACACAGAAAAATCTGAACAAACTTTTTGGCCAGCCCAGTATTTATCTGCTAGATACAGATATTATTCTAAATCGTAGCTATTCCTTTCCATTTTAAAAAAGATATATAAAAATATTTTATTATGGCTATGAAAGAGTTTAATACTACATGGCATCATTAATCAATATTTTAGTCTTGTCTAGAGTCAGAAGACAAAACTTGACTGCAGTGCCAGTAATTAGGGCCAGACATGTATTAAATGACTTTTTCGTGTTGTTTTTGGTTCAGAATTTTTCCTGTATCACATTGCATCTTTTTTATCCTTTATTTGCTCAATGTGCTTTATCCTTTATGTGCTTAATCTTTTGTAGGCATTATATTTATTTAAGCATATTTTAAGTTTAAAAAATTGCTGAAGTTTCAAAAAGTATTAATAGCAGAAATAATTCTTTATATGCCAAACATAGAAAGTTTAATTGGAATATTTGGAAGCTTTGCTCTATTATCTTAAAAATGAATAAAGCTCAAATAATTTTTGTAGTTCTTATTTTTTCTGACTTTTTCAAATTTGACTTGATAATCTTTAGTTAATTTTAGTTATATACAAGATATATATTTTATATACATATACATATTTATATATTTTAAAATTGTGTGTACTAAATGTTTTAAAAGTCCTGTTTTATGTTTCTAGAGTAATTTTATATTAATAATTTTTTTTTTTGCTCACCTCTATTAAATGATTACCATTATAGGGTAGGCTCCCCCTCTCTTTTGACCTTCTTATTCCTGGTGTCTAATGTCATATATGGCAACTGTATGAGCATCAAATATTTGCTGAATAAATGGAGGACTGTCTGAATAAGTCAATAAATAAATCTCCATTGCACATTTGAATGGCTACTTTTGATAATTAAGGGGACATGATTTAATATGTTATATCCAGAGTTGAATGAGAGCAAATATATTAAAATGATATACTACAATAACCCATCATCAGGTCAGTCCATTAACCCTCATTTTCTTTTCCTATCCTATAAAATGAGAACAAATATATTAATTAATTCTCATTTGTTAGAAGGCCTGCTGCCAGAGTAAAGAAATGATGTGCATTTTATTGGTTAAAGTGATCACACAACCTTCTTTAGTGGCATTTGTTGGAAAACTCTTTTGGTAATTGGCATAGTATGTAAGTGGTTCTATAAACTTCTGAAACTAACAGGACAAATTAGCAATACATTCCCAGGTGGCTCAGTGGGAAAGAATCGGCCTTCCAGTGCAGGAGACAGAGGATGTGGTTCAATCCCTGGGTTGGAAAGATTCCCCTGGAGGAGGAAATGGCAATCCACTCCAGTATTCTTACCTGGTTTCATGGACAGATGAGCCTGGCTGTCTACAGTCCATGGGGTCCAAAAGAGTTGGACATGACTGAGCACTGAGCTCAAATTAAGTTTGGAAATTAAAACAGACTTATATCATTATCTGTGCATGTTATGCTGTTAAGTGTCAAACACTTTCTACTTTAATCTTTAATTTAACTAATCATTCCTTTGGTTCCAAATCGCTAAGACATTGGTGATAGTCAGAGACTAACCTTGAAAAAGCTTCTCTT
This sequence comes from Raphicerus campestris, assembly GCA_006410735.1. Taxonomy (NCBI): domain Eukaryota; kingdom Metazoa; phylum Chordata; class Mammalia; order Artiodactyla; family Bovidae; genus Raphicerus; species Raphicerus campestris. The sequence continues at coordinate 121,096 of SJYW01024522.1, forward strand.
CCTTAATCATTAGAAAGATATGAATTTCCATTAATTAGGTGTGAATTTCCCATCCCCTTCAATGCAGAAGCTATAGGAGTCTCTGACTGTAAAAATTTGTTTGTTATTTTGAGGAGGATGTTGAAAGATCTATCTGTGTACTGTTAGTTGTTTTACAAAGTTAATTTTAGAGTAACTAATATAGAGTTCCACTTTCTCTCTGTAATTCCCCAGAAGAGCTGCTTGACTGACTGATCTGTGCCTCCCTCAACAGAATGAGGTGTCAGCCGCCTCATTTATTAACAGTAGTTTCCCAAAAGGGTGAGACTATGAATGTATAACTCCTTTGGATCTCCTCTTTAAGCAATTCTTTTTTTGTTCAGTCCATATTTTAAAAAATCTGTAAAATATTTATTTCAGTTATATGCAATTGGAACATCTTATTTGATTTTCTAGATGTCATTCCATTAAATATTCTCCTCTATTCCACCTTTTTGATTATAAGTTTCAGTGACCAAATTTACTTGTGAATTTGTCTTAAAAACACAATACCGGACCTTGAAATATTAAGTTTGGGGACATAAACATAATTATATATATTTTCCCTTTTTATTTGCTATATATCCGTTGTTACGATTTGTTAACCTTGAATTCCCAATAAGATTATGGCCGGAATAACAAAGAGCAACACATAGAGTTTAAGCCTTGTCCTTGTGATCAACTGACTTACATTCTGTTTTACTGTTAGCATCATTTTTTTTGCTGTTGTTATTGTTAAGATTCTGCAATATGTTACATTATGTCTTGTCATGTCAGGTCATGTTATATTTGGATTATTCATCTATTGGAATATTGAACTGCTAGCAGACCAAACTTTGATGTTCAGAATATTACTAATTTGGGTTCTTGAACTTTTTAACCAATAGAAATAGATAAGAGGGCAGACAAGAAATTCGACCAAGATTTCATTGGGACTCGTGCTACAGCATCAGGGAGCAAAAACAAGTGCCAGTTTCCCTTGCTTGGTCCCTTAAGTGGGCTGAGGAATTGCGCGGGTGGTCTGCCCACTCCCTTGGTGGTACTGTGGTGCAGGAATCATGCACTGTCCCTTCTTTTGCTCCTGGCACCTCAGAAGTGGCAGTTGGGTTTTAGCCTTTTTGTAGCTTGTTCATAATTTACTCCACCTGTGCCTGGGTGCAGTTATTTTTAGTCCCTTGTAGTTTCTTTATATTCCCTTGGCCAAGGAAACATTTGTCTTGAGGGGAGATATTTAAATGTTTTCTTAGAAAATTAATTTTTCTTTTACAGTTTGAAGAATTTGCTCTAACATACTGTTAAGCCTCATGTAATAATCATAGTAGAATTTTATAAATAGCCAAAATCATATAATCATCTAATAGAATTTTTGAAATACCATCTTAGAAGTAATCACTTTCCATTTGAAGTGAAGTGAAGTGAAGTCGCTCAGTCGTGTCCGACTCTTTGCGACCCTGTGGACTGCAGCCCTCCAGGCTCCTCCGTCCATGGGATTCTCCAGGCAAGAATACTGGAGTGGGTTGCCATTTCCTTCTCCAGAGGAATCTTCCCAACCCAGGGATCAAACCCTGGTCTCCTGCGTTGCAGGCAGGCACTTTAACCTCTGAGCCACCAGGGAAGCTTCACAATATCTTATATCTATCAGGGATCTGTGATTTCTCCCACCTGTTCCTCCTTTCTTCTCTCTTCTCTTTCCTTATTTCAGGTCTGTAAAGAAAGGTATTGGGTTGGACAAAAAATTTCATTTGGGCTTTTCATAAGATGTTACGGAAAAACCCTAGTGAACTTTTTCGCCAACCCAATACAGTATCAATGACTAAAGAATGGGCATAGAAGGTTGGTGGGGAAGGTACCTAGAGCAGTAAAACCAGGGCTTCAGTAAACTGTTCAGAGTCCACCAACTATCCATTGAGAACTTTGCATGCAAGCAAGAAGAAGTGGATTTAACTGAATATTCACTTGCTAATAATGATGTCTCTGAAAATATTGAAACAAGTTTACAAGTCTTGCTCATATTTCTTTTGGGAATACTTTAGTAGATTAATGGGCCTCTGTTTCAGTGGGGTAAAATATACCATGACTATTATCAGCTTTAATCAGTTTTCACTGGTCAAATGCTTGTGTTCTAAATAATTGATATTTTTTCCTTCTTTTGTGTTAAATTATTTGCTTAATGCAAACTTCTTTATATTTAGACAGAGAAAGGACTATCAAAAGTATGGGAAGAAAATAAGCAGAACTCTGGTGATCGCTGGCAAAAGGCTGTCATCCTTCTAGGAAAGTTAAGGAATTTTGAAGTCATATTTCAAGGTCTGCGTACACGGGATCTGGGAGGAGGGGCTGCAATTGATGACATTGAATTTGAAAACTGCATGACTGGTAAGTTTCTGGAAGGCTCTGCTGTTTGGAAGCACACATAAAACCTAGCCATTTATCTTTGCTTCATGTGTATAAAATGTTGTGCAGTTACCTATTTTGTATGTACATAAATATCAATTGAAAGAGGTGATTTTATGATGGTTGAATTTACAGTTCCATGTTAACAGATAATAGTTTCTCCATCCTTTGATTATATATTTTTTCATCCTTTGATTATAAAGATAATTCCTCTCTTCCTTCTATGTTATTGTCTTTTTCTAACATGTAGAAGTGTTTTTCTTTGAATTTATTTTTCAACACAATTTAAACCATAAGCCTAATATTCACATACACTTATGTAATTAATTTTAAACGAACCAGTAGAAAGGGTTGGAAAACAGGAAGTTAGTGGCTGTATAAAATATATATACAACTAGGCATAATTCAAGCAGAACTTGAACTGAGAGCTATACTTAAGGCATCTAAAAAGCTACTCTAGCCAGTGAACAATACTTTGAAAAATATATTATCATTTATCATGCTTCTAAATCTGAAGTATAATTACATTTAGATTCTCTTTATGAAACTACCCAGAAAATGTAAAAAATAAAGTTTCTTTCTGAGAAGTTATTCCATCTGATTTACAAAATAGTATAGTGTGATATGTCCTGCCCATGAAAGATATGTCTTCTGTGGTTTCCTATGCTGATTCCCTTGGAGGCAAGTCCCTGGGACTGAAGAGCTAAACCTGAGTGCTGCTTAATTCTATTGCTGCTTTCATATTAAAATATCACTTCACTGAGACATTTTGAAAATATGACTTTGGTTTTTGGTGCTGTTAGAGAATTTGCTTTCTTTATGAAAAGCCTTCTGCTTAGATGTCAGTCTTTTGTTGAGTCCCCCACCCCCCTGCTGTGTTTCCAGCAAAGGCAGCTGATACTCAGCTATTATATGTATACACATACACAAACACACACACACACACATATTATGTAAAAGCAGAATGTATGCACCCTAGATAATCTAGGGAGCAGAGAATCTGAAAACAGGGTTTGGGTGTGGAGGTGTTTGGAAGAGGATTCCTGGACCACAGAAAATGGGATCTGAAAATATAATCATGAAAAGGTATCTTAGAAGTTAGAATGTGCTTCTTTAATGCTTTTCTAGTAACTTCCTAGTAATATGCTGCTGCTGCTGCTGCTAAGTCACTTCAGTAATGTCCAGCTCTGTGTGACCCCATAGACGGTAGACCGCCAGGCTCCCCCGTCCTTGAGATTCTCCAGGCAAGAACACTGGAGTGGGTTTTGCCATTTCCTTCTCCAATGCATGAAAGTGAAAAGTGAAAGTGAAGTTGCTCAGTCATGTCTGACCCTCAGCGACCCCCTGGGCTGTAGCCTACCAGGCTCCTCCGTCCATGGGATTTTCCAGGCAGGAGTACTGGAGTGGGGTGCTATTGCCTTCTCCCAGTAATATGCTAAATTTCCATTATGGTNAGTCATGTCTGACCCTCAGCGACCCCATGGGCTGTAGCCTACCAGGCTCCTCCGTCCATGGGATTTTCCAGGCAGGAGTACTGGAGTGGGGTGCTATTGCCTTCTCCCAGTAATATGCTAAATTTCCATTATGGTTTGTTACTGAATTTATAAGTGATTCTGGCAAGTTCAAAAGGAGAAACTCTTCAAAGCTTTATCTAAGATTTTTAGAAAGAAGCTTTTATTAAATTGGAGAGATTCTTTTCCTCTCAAGGAAAGCAGAATGATTCTTGGATGGGTTCATTCAGTACAGAAAAAAATTTGAGAGTTATTATTCCAGTTTTGCCAAGTTTCATGTTGAAGTTCTTTTTATTCTCTTAAAGTCCTGTGAAAATTTACATGATTATAATGCATTCAAGTCAATTAAACATTCATTCACCTTACTGACTAACACTTTATTGTCTTATATTTAGTGATATAGTACTTTTAAGTCTTTCTATATCATAAATAAAGAGGCAATTTTGGTTAATTGTAGTGAATATGGTTAATTGTATGTCAAATGTAGTTTAGGAAAAAGTAACCATTTTTCAATACCCAGGCTGTTGCATATGTCTGAAACTAAAAAAAAGCAATAATTTTTTGTCTTCTTAGTTTTAAATTGTTGGAGAAGGTGATGGCACCCCACTCCAGTACTCTTGCCTAGAAAATCCCATGGATGGAGGAGCCTGGTAGGCTCCAGTCCATGGGGTCACGAAGAGTTGGACACGACTGAGCAACTTCACTTTCACTTTTCACTTTCATGCATTGGAGAAAAAAATGGCAACCCACTCCAGTGTACTTGCCTGGAGAATCCAGGGGACGAGGGAGCCTGGTGGGCTGCTGTCTATGGGGTCGCAGAGAGTCGGACACAACTGAAGCGATTTAGCAGCACCAGTTTTAAATTGTATGCCAATAAAATAGCGGTGCTGTGAAAAATCAGTAACAAGAAGCAAATTAGTGTATAAGTTGATCTAGGTTGTTTTCTACTATTGCTAATTTAGAAGGTAATGGTATCTGACAAAACATCAGAGAGACAGTGTAGAATGGTGGTTAGGAGCAAGGAGTGGAGTCAGACTACCTGGGCATGGGAACTGGCTCTGCCACTGACTGACTTAGGTGAGCTTATTTCACTTTTCCTCAGTTTCTTCATCAACAAAATGGGTACAACAGTAATAACACTTCCGTCATAGATTTCTGTGAATACTATGTTACTATACATAAATTGCTTAGAATACTCTTGACACATAGTAAAAAATTTATGTATTGCAGTGTATTGTTTTACCTACCATCATTATATTAACTAAATCGTACTTTTAAATGGTACTTTGTTGCTCTATTAAGAAACCAGCTTCAGATCCTATAAGGAGTTCATGATCTGAACCACATTCAGCTCCTGGTCTTGTTTTTGTTGATTGTATAGAGCTTCTCCATCTTTGGCTGCATAGAATATAATCAATTCGATTTCGATGTTGACCATCTGGTGATGTTCATGTGTAGAGTCTTCTCTTGTCAATTCAGACTGAAATTGAAGAAAGTAGNAAGCCTCACTTGTTCAGTCGTGCTGTGGGGAAGGAGGGACACTGCAAACAAATAATACTGGCATGTGCTCCCAGAGCCTCAGCCACGCTGGGCCTGCCCCCGATCACGGTGCATGTACCCTCCCTGCCCACACTGCTCAGGCTCTAGGTTGCTCTACCAGGAACCGTCCGAGGCTGGCCCTGGGCTGCATGCACCTCCCAGGTCTAAGCTGCTCAGGTTCAGGCACTCAGGTAGTCCTCAGAGGAACAGATTTGGTTGAGCCTGCGTTTTGTGCTCTTCCCAGGTGTGAGCAGCTCAGGTGATGTGGTGTTTGGCGAGCGTGGTCACTGCAACTTACCGCCTCCCCCCGTCCTTGCCGCTTGGTTTTCCGGGTATACACCCGGTGCACCTTCTCAGGTGGATGTTGACTGTCCAGAACCCCAAGAAGTCTTAGTTAGCAAAGAAGCCTGCTTTCAGTTTGGTAGATAATGTCTCTCTCGGGCTGTGATTGTCCCCTTCCAGCTCTGGCTGCCTGTCACTGGAGGTGTATGGTCTGCAGCTGACTAGTTCTGTTCAGTCCTTTGTTCTGTGCACGGGCCTGGTGGTGTCTTTGGGCTTTTCGCAGGGTCTGGTTTGCTATCCCAAGTTAGTTCACTCAGATTGCCCTCAGGGCGTTCAAGCCAGATCCTTACTCTAAGCAATGCAACCCGCGCCTCCCTGCCCAGCCCCTGCTTGTCAGCGGCGGGTGCAGGTGTCTGTGCTGCTTCTCCGCTGGGGGAGTTACCGTTGGGCTCGTAATCTGTGGGTTTTAATTATTTATTTATTTTTCCTCCCAGTTATGTTTCCCTCTGTGCTTCCAAGGCTCACCACAGACTCAGCAGTGAGAGTTTTTCCTGGTGTTTGGAAACTTCTCTCTTTTTAAGACTCCCTTCCTGGGACGGAGCTCCATCCCTACCTTTTTTGTCTCTTTTTTTTTTGTCTTTTATATTTTTTTCTACCTCCTTTGGAAGACAATGGGCTGCTTTTCTGGGTGCCTGTTGTCCTCTGCTGGCATTCAGAAGTTGTTTTGTGGAATTTACTCAGCCTTTGAATGTTCTTTTGATGAATTTGTGGGGGAGAAAGTGGTCTCCCCGTCCTATTCCTCTGCCATTTTAGGACCACCCAGATCAGAACATCTCCTGTTGCCTCAGGGTGGTCTAGTCTCCTTTTAAATTGCGATGCAGTGCATGGAATTGCTCTCAAGTCCCTTCAAGGGAAAGGGCATCATCTCACATTGAGTTNATCATTTATTATCCAGTCATTCAGCTGATACTTATTGAGCTGACTATTAATACTAAATATCAGTTATGTCAATTTTGCAGGAAGGACGCTAGGTGCAAATCCTAGTTTGACCACTTGCTATCTACTCTGTGGTTTTAGGCAAGTTTCATAATCTTTCTTCGTATTTTTTCCTCAGCCAGAAAATGATAGGAATATTGTTTCCATCTCAAAGAGCTCTTACAAGGGTTAAATCATTTACTTTAAACAAATTCTTTGAAGGAATATGTGGGGCATAAAAAGCACTGAATATTTGTTGGCTACAAGTATAGATGAACAACAATGACAAAAAGCTTGACATTGTTCTAGGCACAACACTTTCTGTAGCAATGCTTAAAAGCTGGTTCTGTCCATTCCCAAGTTCAGTCAGTCTTTATCGCTCAGCTACTAGGCTACAGAAAACTGCAGCGAACTATGTGCATCTTTTTGAAGCAGGGCTGAAATGCCTGTGGCTCTCAGTGTTTGGCTTTCCTGATTTTCCATGTCCCCTTTCAGTTCCCCTTTCTTGATGCCCGGCATTTCCTCCCCTTCCCTGTGCGCCCCTCCTGTGTCTTCCGTTGCCAGCACTGCTCTGTGAGCGGTCTCTAAGACACTGGTAAGCCCAGGACCTTGGGATAGGAGCCAGTAACAGTATAAAATGTTGCTTTTTCCACTGAAAAATCTAAAAGATCCAACTGAATCATGACCAGTTTTCCATTGAAGGAAAAGAAGGAAATAGTTCAGGGATTGCAAATGCCTCCAGAAGTCAATAAAGTCTTCTAAGTAGACAGGAGCCCAGTAGCTACACCATCTCTCTCTTGATTCATATAGAGGAAAACACCTCATGCTCCCATAAATAGTCCTTAATGTGAAAGAAAGGAAGCAACCTTGGGGAGAAAGTAAGAGAAGATAGCATCATTATAATGTCAGATATCTAGTACATGGTCTTCACACATCACCTAAAAAGATTATAATGACTCTCGCATCTTTTGTTTTCCCCCTTAAACACTGTATGTATGACTCCTCAGTGTCCTGTAAGCAGTAATTGATTTGGAGTGAAAAATAGTGGTTTATGCTAATGATTTCAGCGCAGCCTCACTCGGAATTCAAATTGAACTTGGGAGATCACAAAACAGTGATTGCTCTATATAGAGTTCACATTTACCTAAATCTATACACACTACCCTGTGGAGTGACTTTAAAACTTTGCTTCTTCACTTAGTTAATCTGAAAAACTGTATTTCTGCTCAACACAGGAGTGTTCAAGTAATTTTCTCTTATAGTAAATGTCAGAAAGGGGAAAAAAAGGAAGATGATAGTCAGTAGAAAAAATATTAATTTTCTCACCATAGTGAAATAATTAAAAGTGACTTTTATTTTTAATAACTAATGGCTAGATAATATGTAGTGCATTATAATGTAAGAGTACATAAAAGATGAATGAATGAGTGGATGGATGAATGGGTGGATGGATCAATAGTTGCACAGACAAATGGATTAATTGAAAACATTTATTCAAATCTTATTATATTTGAAAAGAACAGACTTTCATTGAGTTACAGTCTACTGACAGAAGGAGACAATAAGCAAAGTACTGGGTAGTATGAATGGTATAGGGAGAAAGTATTGGAGAATTATTACCCAGATTAGAGTAGTAAAAGTAATCTCTGAAAGTTACAGATGGGCAAAGGCTTGAATGTACTAAGAGGCAACCACATGGGATTTCCCTGGTGATCCAGTGGTTAAGACTCTGTTTCAAATGCAGGGGCCATGGGTTCAATCCCTGGTCAGGAAACTAAATTCTGACATTCCTCACAACATGGCCAAATATTGAAAAAAAGGAAAAAAAAAGGGGCAATCACACCAACACCCTGGGGAAAAGCACTCCAGGCCTCAGGCACAATGAGGCAGACTCACTGGGAGGGAATGCACTCCTGAAGCAGAAGGAGGCGTGGGGAGATGGCAGTGCCCCTCAGGATGCAGAGCTCTGTCCTCAGCTGCTTTGTGCTAGGATCATCTCACAGCCCAGAGGGGAAGCGAGCAAACTCTGGAGTCAGCCTTCCTAGGTTTAAATTCTGTCTCTGCCACTTAGTTGCTGTGTGACCTTGAATAAGCACTTATCAACTCTTTACCTCAGTTTTTTATGGCAATGAAAATCAGACCTACTTTATAGAGCAATTTGTGCAGATTTAGCAACTTAATATGTGCCAGAAGCTTTGAACAGTAACTCTTTGTAGTAACTACTCAGTAAGTGTTAGACATGATTATCATCAAAATCCTCACCATTATGTTTAATTTAATCATCACTGCAACTCTGGAAAACTGTGGGATCTAGAGGTTATACTAAATAATTCCAACCTGCTTGATTTCTTTACTGATGCTTAATGGCACAGAAACAGCCATGTTGAACCATAACGGCATAGAGTACTATTAAAATCATGATGAATACTCTGGAGTAAAAGCAGTTGTGCAACACCTGCCACATCTAGTTTGTCAATAATTTCAAATGCTCCTGGCGGAAAGGCAGTATCAGACATATCATTTGTATTCCTAACAGTAGTGTGTTTTAGTAACACTTGAAATATTTTCAACATTATAAATCCTGTTTTTTAACAAATTTCATGTTAAACCAGTCTTCATTGCTACAGACTTGTTTTATTTTGGATTCAGAATATTTTTCAGTAAGATGAGGGAGGGAAACACACTTTGTGAACAAATGTTATAGGACTTGAATGAGATTCAATTCACAGCTGTTTCTTTATCTGATTATATACGACTGTTACTATTTTAGGTTTTCTTAAACTGCAATGCACCTTTTGTGCATAAAGCTAAAAATTTCTGTGAAGAATTGATATAATTCTTTAAACATATTCTGTGTGTCAGAGCCAATTCATATCTTTAAATTAAACCTGATACTTTATATTGAACTTTATCTGTTGGCTGGTGAAATTTCCAGTGATTCTCAAGCAGTTCTGAAAAAGACTATGAAAAAGTACTTGAAGTAACTACTTTACATTTCTGCAAATATCTTTTATGGGTTAACAGAAGGTATCAAGGTCATACTTGAAACATTTTGTTATAATTAATATATATCCTGATTATATTCCTCTCCCAACTCACATATCAATAAGATATCCATCCATTCATAAATACATATTTTACTAGGCATATAATTTATATATTATGCAAAAATTAAACATTTTGACTTTTCAAAGAAAGGTAACTAGTTTTTATTGATTAAAAAATGTTTCTTTATCAAAAGGGAATAATGGTGATCTCAAGTCATTGATTTTTGAACAAATACTACAAAAATTTTAAACCTACCATTGTACATTAGAGATATTTACTATTTTGATACATCCATTTTCTCCTCCAAGTGTCCCTGAACCTTTCAGATAGGTAGATCCATGTAAAAAAGATGTGGCCAGAGTGCTATGAGGATATGAAATGTCATTTCCAGGCTGAAGCATTTCCAAGCCGTTGCACAGCTCACCTGGTCTCCTGCTGCTGCTGTGGTTGAGGATGCCTCATTTTCTAGGCAACATGTCTACATCTGCCTGGTCCCCTTGAATTTGCAGAGAAAAATCTCTACTTTCAACTTGTTATAGACCTAGATAGCAAAGTGAACGAAAAAAAAATGACGTTTTTGAGATTTGGAGATGTTTTAAGTTTCATATAATCTAGTGAGATCTAATGAACACATCATGCATTTTCCTGTGTTAAATTCAGTAGTATATTTTTACCGTTAGGGCTATTCTGTAAAAAATATATTTACTGTTACTATACTAAAACTTTAAATACGTTAAGAAAGAACATCCACAGCATTACTGGCTCCAGTCTTATGAGGAGAGTGGTCAGAAAATTAAGTTAACACTAAGCAAAATTCAAAACCAAGAGGTGGAGAGACTCCTTGTGGCATCAACCGTCTCCTTCCAGACAATGACAGCAGTACGCTCACTTTGCCTCACTGCTTGAATTAATTTTAGCCAGGCCTCAGGGGAGAAGTCTCCTTGTTATAGTCAGCCAACAACATTATTCTTCATTCTCTGAGAGCCAACTTATTTGCTTCTTGTAAAATCAGGGAATAGATTTTTATTCCTGATTCCATGTCCATGTTTTAGACAATAGGACTAAGTAATTGAGTTTATTATATCTTTAATCAGCTATTTTAAATTAAAGAATCAATGCTATGAATGGATCTAATTATTTTAATGTTGCACTCAAGTCAACCACTTATTATGTACCTAGAAAATATCAAATCTTAATTTATCTTTTAATAAATTTGATAAAATTATCACTTCAGTGTCAAAAAAGTCTACATTTAAAGATGTAACTATAATTGTATCATCATGACAAACTGAATATTATAATTAGTGTGATTGTACTTGATTATAATCAAACACAATAATATAACTTGGTTTGTTCATAATATTAAAATATAATTACTTGAACATACATTTTAGTAAGCGTTCAATAACCCTTGAAATATCCATAAGTTCAAATGATAGATCTGAATACTAACGTTTTCCTCAGAATTTGTTTCAATTACAATGAACATTTCCCCCTTTAATATCTATTAGGTCAGTAAGACCATTGCTTAGAGAATTTGTGATAGTATGGCATTTCAACTTTTACTTAATTGTATTTTTGCTAATTTCTAATCAAAATGAATATTAATGTTTATGAAACTTCCATTTTACACTGATATATATGTGTGTGTGTGTGTGTATATATATATATATATAAATTTCCATTACACAATGAAAGGTAAAGTCTTCAGTCCTGAAACAAATATAGGATAGGATATGCATATATATATAGGATATGCAAGATAGAATGAAGTGTATGCAAAATAAGGAGATGTGGAACTCAAATTTATATCCAGTTAGTTCAAACATAAATAGGTTTCAACAAAATCCATAGGTATTTACACATTTACAAATATTAGGCCAGGACCAGAAACTAATTTTTTGTCTATTTGATGAAACACACACACATGTACTTGNAAAAAATGTTTCTTTATCAAAAGGGAATAATGGTGATCTCAAGTCATTGATTTTTGAACAAATACTACAAAAATTTTAAACCTACCATTGTACATTAGAGATATTTACTATTTTGATACATCCATTTTCTCCTCCAAGTGTCCCTGAACCTTTCAGATAGGTAGATCCATGTAAAAAAGATGTGGCCAGAGTGCTATGAGGATATGAAATGTCATTTCCAGGCTGAAGCATTTCCAAGCCGTTGCACAGCTCACCTGGTCTCCTGCTGCTGCTGTGGTTGAGGATGCCTCATTTTCTAGGCAACATGTCTACATCTGCCTGGTCCCCTTGAATTTGCAGAGAAAAATCTCTACTTTCAACTTGTTATAGACCTAGATAGCAAAGTGAACGAAAAAAAAATGACGTTTTTGAGATTTGGAGATGTTTTAAGTTTCATATAATCTAGTGAGATCTAATGAACACATCATGCATTTTCCTGTGTTAAATTCAGTAGTATATTTTTACCGTTAGGGCTATTCTGTAAAAAATATATTTACTGTTACTATACTAAAACTTTAAATACGTTAAGAAAGAACATCCACAGCATTACTGGCTCCAGTCTTATGAGGAGAGTGGTCAGAAAATTAAGTTAACACTAAGCAAAATTCAAAACCAAGAGGTGGAGAGACTCCTTGTGGCATCAACCCTCTCCTTCCAGACAATGACAGCAGTACGCTCACTTTGCCTCACTGCTTGAATTAATTTTAGCCAGGCCTCAGGGGAGAAGTCTCCTTGTTATAGTCAGCCAACAACATTATTCTTCATTCTCTGAGAGCCAACTTATTTGCTTCTTGTAAAATCAGGGAATAGATTTTTATTCCTGATTCCATGTCCATGTTTTAGACAATAGGACTAAGTAATTGAGTTTATTATATCTTTAATCAGCTATTTTAAATTAAAGAATCAATGCTATGAATGGATCTAATTATTTTAATGTTGCACTCAAGTCAACCACTTATTATGTACCTAGAAAATATCAAATCTTAATTTATCTTTTAATAAATTTGATAAAATTATCACTTCAGTGTCAAAAAAGTCTACATTTAAAGATGTAACTATAATTGTATCATCATGACAAACTGAATATTATAATTAGTGTGATTGTACTTGATTATAATCAAACACAATAATATAACTTGGTTTGTTCATAATATTAAAATATAATTACTTGAACATACATTTTAGTAAGCGTTCAATAACCCTTGAAATATCCATAAGTTCAAATGATAGATCTGAATACTAACGTTTTCCTCAGAATTTGTTTCAATTACAATGAACATTTCCCCCTTTAATATCTATTAGGTCAGTAAGACCATTGCTTAGAGAATTTGTGATAGTATGGCATTTCAACTTTTACTTAATTGTATTTTTGCTAATTTCTAATCAAAATGAATATTAATGTTTATGAAACTTCCATTTTACACTGATATATATGTGTGTGTGTGTATATATATATATATATATATATATATAAATTTCCATTACACAATTGAAAGGTAAAGTCTTCAGTCCTGAAACAAATATAGGATAGGATATGCATATATATATAGGATATGCAAGATAGAATGAAGTGTATGCAAAATAAGGAGATGTGGAACTCAAATTTATATCCAGTTAGTTCAAACATAAATAGGTTTCAACAAAATCCATAGGTATTTACACATTTGCAAATATTAGGCCAGGACCAGAAACTAATTTTTTGTCTATTTGATGAAACACACACACATGTACTTGCATACATACATACATATACACAGAGGCAAGCACGAGTTTATGCAAAAACCTCATAATTTGGATAATCATACAAAAAAGCTTATGGGAAAACAGGATTGGGACCAGCTTATATATCTAAGCATAGATAACTAAGTTATACAGTGCTAGTATAAATAGCAACCTTACAGGCACAGTTTAAAACATTTTAAAAATCCTACTAAAGGAATCCTAATAGAGGAACTTTTCAGCAAACGTGCTACTTGACCTAAAAAGGTGTGTGGGGTAGGATGCAAGGAATCTTGATGAACGGGTGGTGTGAAAAAGAGTTTAAGGCTTTTGAATTATGGCAACATGAGAAAGTGGCAAAAGAAAACAAACGAGAGCGTGTGGAGAAACAGAGCAAAGAAACATGGGATGAGGTACATCCTTAACAGCCCTGTATCTTTTTGTTGCTCTCNGATGAAACACACACACATGTACTTGCATACATACATACATATACACAGAGGCAAGCACGAGTTTATGCAAAAACCTCATAATTTGGATAATCATACAAAAAAGCTTATGGGAAAACAGGATTGGGACCAGCTTATATATCTAAGCATAGATAACTAAGTTATACAGTGCTAGTATAAATAGCAACCATACAGGCACAGTTTAAAACATTTTAAAAATCCTACTAAAGGAATCCTAATAGAGGAACTTTTCAGCAAACGTGCTACTTGACCTAAAAAGGTGTGTGGGGTAGGATGCAAGGAATCTTGATGAACGGGTGGTGTGAAAAAGAGTTTAAGGCTTTTGAATTATGGCAACATGAGAAAGTGGCAAAAGAAAACAAACGAGAGCGTGTGGAGAAACAGAGCAAAGAAACATGGGATGAGGTACATCCTTAACAGCCCTGTATTTTTTTGTTGCTCTCTGGGTGAGCTGTGATAGAGTACTTCCCTCTCTTCCTCTGCCTTCTCTGGAGAAGACTTTATCATAGAGGGAAAAAAAATGTAAGAATCCATACAAATTCTGTGCTTTATTGACTGAATTCCTTCATTGTTTAGCTGCATACAAACTTCATTATTTTACAGAAACCTGCATTGCATATGCGATCATCAAGACAATGAAAGGAAGCTAATATATTTTGAACACCTAGCATCGTGGGTGGCATGGTGAAACCAGACCCAGTGCATACATAATGTCTTTTAAGACAGGAATAGGATATTTAATACAGAAGAGGTTCTTGAGGGATTTGAGCAAAACGAGTCAAACAAATTGTTTGGAGAGTTGCCTCAGAGGAGTTGGGAAATAACAGTTTTAAATTGTAGATTAAATGGTCAGGAAGGAGTTCAGCAGAAAAAACAAGTGTGGTTGGATTTCTTTCCTCTCATTTACTCCTTGGGCTGTCAGTCTTACATCCTCATGATCATTTCTGAGAAGTCTCTAGGTTAATTAGGTCTAGTTTAATCGCCAAAAACATCAAACATAAAGAGTTTATTTAAGGATACAAGGAAGCTCAGGAAACCCAAGCTTGGGAGAGCAGTCCAGCTTCAGGAAGATTCTAAAACCAAGAACTGGAAAGAGGGAGACTGAGCTGTACTCTTTCTGTGCCTCTTTGCTTCCCTCTGTATGTCTGTTTTGGGCTCTTCTACTGTGGAACCAGCTTTCTTTGCTTCACCGTATATGGCAAAAAATGCTACTACACCACAGGATTCAAGAGCCTCAAAACGCCATTGCAGAAACCTGTTAGTTAGATTTTTTAGTTCTCTGGTAGGTGACTCCAACTGACCTATCTTGGGTCAAATAGCCATCTTCAGACCCGTTAACTACTCTGATGTCAGAGGCATGTGCAAACATGCCTCCTCAGCCCCTACTTTGGTGACCATGTGGCCAGGTGAATGATGCGGAGTCATCAGATGAAGGGAGTGGGGTAAACAGGTCCACTCTTGGCTCATTGATCATGTATTCTTAGAATAGTATTCATTCAACAAATATGAATACAATGTCTCCACAAGTAAGTACATAGATGAGTTACTTATTCCAATGGATGGCTAGTCTGATGGCATAGGTGAAAAGTAATTAGCTAGAGTATTGCCATAGAAATAGAGAAGGGGAGATAGCTGTATGACGTATTGGCAGGGAGAGGATAGTTCAGGATGAATGCTTTAGCTCCAGTCGTAATATTTCCCTCCCAGCTGGCAAGAAAAAAATGGAAGAAAAAGACAAAGAGCCCATACCAACTGTTCTTTAAAAAGTTTTCTTAAAGCTGGTGTATTAAAACTCCACTTATAACTAATGAGCCAAAATTTTGTTTCGTAGTCAAATCATAAGGAAAGTTAGGAAATATGTTTATTCAAAACTAAGGAAGAGGAAGGGAATGGATATTTATTTGGAGAATGATTAGCCTACCACAAGTTCCTACAGGCAATATCCCAGCCTAAAGGTGTACAGAATGATGAATTTAATATATATTGTCAGTAAGAATGATGAATAAAATGCAGATTTCCACTGGCAACCCTTAATTGTTTGCTGTTTCTTCTCATGCTATCTGTTAAGGTTCCTTATTGCTCAGTTCTTCTCAGCCTTTGGTCATATTTCCCTTGTCACCATAATTCCACACATTAAACCTTTCTTAACCTCCTACCTTTTCCATCTAGATTGCTCTCCCTTTTTAGTGTAGGTAAACTATCTATATCATTAAATCTTCATTGCCCACTTGTTTTTCATTAAATTTCTGTAAAGAATTATTTCCTAATTTAGTAGGTGAAATGGTATATCTACATCTGTACTTAATAATGCACATAATTTTTTTTTTTACTAAAATGCCTTTTATTGGTCATTCACATTTCTTCTTTAGAGATTTGTCCATTCCTTTCTTTGTCAAAAATTTGTTTTGAGCTGTTTGCTTCTTGCATTGATTTGGACATGTTCTTTCTTCACTAATTATATAAACATTCTTTTATAAGATATATTGTAAATATGTTTTTCTTGCTTTTACTGTTTATTTCATGTTGTTTATGATGAAGTGAAAGTGTAAATTGCTCAGTCATGTCCTACTTTTTGCCACCCTATGGACTGTAGCCTGCCAGGCTCCTCTGTCCATGGGATTCTCCAGGCAAGAATACTGGAGTGGGTAGTCACTCCCTTCTCCAGGGTATCTTCCTGACCCAGGAATTGAACCCAGGTCTCCTGTATGGCAGGCAGATTCTCTACTGTCAGAGCCACTAGGGAACTTTTAATGAAAGCATCCTCGTTCAATTTACTTAATCTAATTTAATGAAGGTTTTGTTTTATACATGTGCCTTTGCTATATAGCTCAAGAAACACCAGAGGTTAAATAAATACATTTTATTCTGTTTTCCATCTTTACATTTTAAAGCTTATATTTAAATATTCTTGAACATACTACTTCATCACCATTTGGATTTTTTCTAACTTTAATTATGCTTTATATTTTTGGTTGTTGCTTATTCTCAAGCCCTCTATCCAAAAAAAATAAAATCACTGTTAGATTGTTTTTTTCACTTACAACATGCTGGTGCATTTTATTATACTTTCCAAGTATTGTAATCTACTCTTTTCTTTTTTAATCTGTTGTGCTTTGCACTTGGGGAACATTCTGCATTGATTTTACATGTTTATTTCTTAGTGGTTAATTAGAATTCTCTTAATTATCCCACTCCAGTGGAAACTAAAATATGGAATTAGGTGATTGTCCTGATTATCAAGGACTCATAGGAATTCATTTAGCAGGGTCATACTTTCATTTTCTTAATTGCCTTAAATATAAGCATAGTATTATTATTAAAAGGTTCTTTTAATCTGTAATAAGTTAAATGTGTTGGTTGAACTAATAAGAAAACAAAAAATGACAGTAAGAAATTAATGATTTTATTATTCATTGATTTTTTACTCTTGTTAACATTTCTAGATCACTTTAGTGTGAATTATTTTATGCCCAGCTATACCTTTATATGTTGGATCACTGATTGAAAGTCATCTCTGATATATTAAATATTATAAACACATTTAAATGAAGTTGAGAGGCATACAGCTCTCTTTGGGTATTGGATGCAATTGCCCAATAAGTTATGGAATGTTTTATAGAGACTATGAGAACATATGCTCAATAAAACATATGGAGGCCTTCAACAAGCCATAAACCATATCCCCTGTGTTTAGATGATCCAAAAAATTCAAAATCTCCAATGTTCCAGAATTTTCTCTTTCTCTCACTCTCTTTTCCTCTACTGTTTCTTAAAAGCAGTATTTACTTCCTTGTAAATCAGCTAGAGGAAAATAAATATCATATATTAACACATTTGGTCCATCTAGTCAAGGCTATGGTCTTTCCTGTGGTCTTGTATGGATGTGAGAGTTTGATTGTGAAGAAGGCTGAGCGCCGAAGAATTGATGCTTTTGAACGGTGGTGTTGGAGAAGACTCTTGAGAGTCCCTTGGACTGCAAGGAGATCCAACCAGTCCATTCTGAAGGAGATCAGCCCTGGGATTTCTTTGGAAGGAATGATGCTAAAGCTGAAAGTCCAGTACTTTGGCCACCTCATGTGAAGAGTTGACTCATTGGAAAAGACTCTGATGCTTCTGGGGGCAGGAGGAGAAGGGGACTGAGGATGAGATGGCTGGATGGCATCACAGACTCGATGAACATGAGTCTGAGTGAACTCTGGGAGATGGTGATGGACAGGGAGGCCTGGTGTGCTGTGATTCATGGGGTTGCAAGGAGTCAGACACAACTGAGCGACTGAACTGAACTGAACTGAACACATTTATATGAAATCTGAAAGATTGAAAGCATGGGGAGAAGGGGTCGACTGAGGATGAAATGGCTGGATGGCATCACCAACTCGATGGACGTGAGTTTGAGCAAGCTCTGGAAGTTGGTGATGGACAAGGAAGTCTGGTGTGATTTAGTCCATGGGGTCACAAAGGGTCAGACATGACTGAGTGATTTAACTGAATATAAAGTCTAGAAAAAGGTACTGATCTGTATATTTGCAGGGCAAGAATAGAGATGCCGACATAGGGAACAGACTTGTGGACACAGCAGGGGAAGGATAAGGTGGGGTGAACTGAGAAAGTAGCATCAAAACATATATATTACCATAGGTAAGATAGATAGCTAGCACGAAGTTGCTATATAACACAGGGAGCTCAACTGGCTGTTCTCTGGTGACCTAGAGAGGAGGAATAGGATGGGGGTTGGGAAGGAAGTTTGTGAGAGAGGGGGCATATGTATACTTAAGGCCAATTCGTGTTGATGTAAGGCAGAAACCAATGCAATATTGTAAAGCAATCATCTTCCAATCAAAAATTTTTAAAAAGAAAAAACTATATTCTCATGAAAAATTTAAAAAACCAATTATTTACTTTCTACTGTGAAATGGATCTGTGCTGTGGCCTTTATCTCTGGTCTCACACTGAAATATCTTGGAGAGCTTAAAATAATATCTCTTCCCAGGCCATTCCAGACCAGTTAAATCATTAACTCTGGATGTGGGTTGCAGGCATCGATAATTTTTAGAGTTTCAGATAATTCTAATGTGCAGCCAGTTATATAGGCCCTTTTGCGTGTGTGTATATGTGTGTGTATTTTAAGTATGTATTTTTAGCTTAATATGAAAATAAAATGATTCCCCAAGTTACTCTACACAAAATAAGCATATTGCATGTACTTTGCAAATCCTTATATGCACTTCTCCACTCATGTAATGTTCTGCTAGAGGAAATCAATACCCTGACTTTTATGATAATCATCTTCTTGAATTTACTTTTAGCTTTGGCACAACTGTATTCCTAAATCCCATTATTTAATTTTTTCAGGTTTTATACTTTATGTAAATGGAATCATACTGTAAAATTGTGTTTCTATTTTGCTTCTTATTTGGCTAAAGTTTTTTGAGTCTTCACTCTGCATGCAACTGTCATGAACTAATGTTGACATCAATTGTTTTCTGTGTTCATGAATGAATATTCCTAGAATAAGAAAGAATCTATTTCTACTTTTTGCTGTTATTAAAAGTAAGTACTAAGAAACCATATGAACATAAGGTTGTGATGATTGTTAAGACTGAATTTTCTTACAGCATTGTCCTAAAAGTACTTGAACTGGATTATGTGCCAAAATATAAGTTTTAAAAAATCATAGTATTTTATAATCAAAATTACTTTTTGATCTAATATCTGAAAACTATCCTGAATTTTTGGAAGCAATGGATTAGAATCCACCTGACTTATAAAAAGCATTATTATAATATAGTCAGTAGAATTTTTCATTCTCTTAATTTCTAGGAATAATATCCAAGAAAGATTTCCCTAACAAGACTTAAAAAGATAATAATATTTTTACTCTTCCATTTAGTGGCTCCTTTTAAAACATAATATACTCATAGTATGTAAAAAATTGGAAGCATAATTTTAGCATAACTTTGTCAATTGTGTGTGATAAAAAAGTTGGTTTTGTCACATGACTCCTGCATACTTTACATATTACTAAATAACCAGTGAGTCACTGAGGAAATCAAAGAGGAAATATTTGAGACAAATGAAATGGAAATGCAACAATCTAGAATGTATACATCATTTATAGTGAGCATCATTTTAAGTTGCTTCTTGGGCGTTTGTATGAGGGCTAAGGAATATCTATTCAATTCCTTTATCCATGTTATTTGTGTGTGTGTTTTATTTTTTGCTCTTGATTTTTAAGTACATACTTTTAAAATTTATTTTTAATTGAAGGATAATTGTTTAACAATATTGTTTAGTTTCTGCCATATATCAACAGGAATCAGCCATAGGTATACATATGTCTCCTCCTTCTTGAACCTCTCTCTCCTTCTGGCCTGTCCCAACCCTCTAGGTAGTCACAGAGTATGGCTTTAAGCTCCCTGAGTCATACAGCAAATTCTTATTGTCTATTTTACAGATGGTAGCGTATACATTTTCAAATGTCAAACAGACATTTCTCCAAAGACTTACAGATGGCTAATAAACACATGGAAAGATGCTCAACATCACTCATTATAGAAAAATGAAAATCAAAACTACAATGAGATATAACCTCACACCGGTCAGAATGGCCATCATCAAAAAAGTCTATAAGCACATACTTTTAAAAAGAGTAAAGAGATGAACATGAACAAGAAAAGAACCCTTCGATTTAGTCATCAAGCAGTTCCTTCAGGAAATAGAAAACAATGTAAATTCAAATGTGTCAGTTCAGTTCAGTCGCTCAGTCGTGTCCATCTCTTTGCGACCCCATGAACTGCAGCACACCAGGCCTCCCTGTCCATCACTAACTCCCAGAGTTCACTTGGACTCACGTCCATCGATTCAGTGATGCCATCCAGCCATCTCATCCTCTGTCATCCCCTTCTCCTCTTGCCCCCAAACCCTCCCAGCATCAGAGTCTTTTCCAATGAGTCAACACTTCACATGAGGTGGCCAAAGTACTGGAGTTTCAGCTTTAGCATCATTCCTTCCAAAGAAATCCCAGGGCCGATCTCTTTCAGNAAACTCCAGTACTTTGGCCACCTCATGCGAAGAGTTGACTCATTGGAAAAGACTCTGATGCTGGGAGGGATTGGGTGCACGAGGAGAAGGGGATGACAGAGGATGAGATGGCTGGATGGCATCACTGACTCGATGGAAGTGAGTCCGAGTGAACTCTGGGAGTTGGTGATAGGCAGGAAGGCCTGGTGTGCTGCAATTCATGGGGTCACAAAGAGTCGAACACGACTGAGCGACTGAACTGATATTGACTGATTGAATCTCCTTGCTTGCTTTCTAATTCACTTCAGTTGTGTCCAACTCTGTGTGACCCCATAGATGGCAGCCCACCAGGCTCCCCCATCCCTGGGATTCTCCAGGCAAGAACACTGGAGTGGGTTGCCATTTCCTTCTCCAATGCATGAATATAAAAAGTGAAAGTGAAGTCACTCTTTCGTGTCTGACTCTTAGCGACCCCATGGACTGCAACCCACTAGGCTCCTCCATCCATGGGATTTTCCAGGCAAGAGTACTGGAGTGGGATGCCATCGCCTTTTCCAATTGACTGATTTTATCTCCTTGCAGTTCACCCATATTAACCTGAAGACTGTTTAGACATGATAGTCCTTTCTTTACCTTCTGATCTGCATGCCAAGTCTGCCAAAAATCAAATATCTAAACACACGAGGTTCAGTTCTAGGTCTTTTATTGTGTTCTCTGGTCTATGAGTCTGTATCTGCTATTCCTTACCTCTTATTTACTATAATGTTTAAATAAGTTTTGATATCTGAAAATCAGGTTGGCCAAAACGTTCATTTGGATTTTTCTACAACATCTTACAGAAAAAACCAGAACAAACTTTTTGGCCAATCCACTATACTGGCTCTTGATTTTGATCTTCTTTCTTGGTTGTGTCTTTGCTCCTGTTAGCCTTTTGTTATTCTGTATCAATTCTAGATTTAAATGATTGATCTCTGACTCTGTTTCCGTCTCTCTAGTTATATAGCTATAGAGTTAGGTATAGGTATATATCTATGGAGATGGATGTTGTTATTCAGTCACTAAATTGTGTCTGACTGTTTGTGACCCTGTGGACTGCAGCATGCCAGGCTTTCCTATCCTTCACTGTCTCCCTGAGTTTTCTCAAACTTATGTCCATTGAGTCAGTGATGCCATGCAACCATCTCATCCTCTGTCACCCCCTTCTCTTCTTGCCCTCAGTATTTCCCAGCATCAAGGTCTTTTCCAAAGAGTTCACTCTTCATACCAGGTGGCCAAAGATAGAAACACATATAGAGATCGATCCCCAGGTGGTTCATTATGGCTATATCTACATCTCCACCACTCCTGAGAGGCAAGTTTCTTTCTCATTTAATCTAATGCCGCAAATATAAACCCTATTGAACCAATTTTGTCTGGGAACCTCCAATAAATCTGCCCTGGGTAGTTCTTAGCCCATGAAGTTATCTCCAGATTTTAATAGAAATTCCAGTTGGCTGAGTTCATTTCATTTTTTACTTTGAAGAGTCTTGCATTTGAAAATATAATTCTGTATTTTATTACAGATTGTAGATATTTTCTTTCAGATGACCTTAATACAGTGACTAAAATCTCATACCGCCGAAAATGGAAGTAAAAAAGTGGTTTCTGTCAATAATACTTAAAATATTCTGAAATTTAAAACACATGGCTACCAAAGTCTTTTCCAGTGTTTTTATTTTATGGAAAATAATATCATCATTTTTTAAATCCTACTTTAGATGTATATCTTTTCCCAAGATGTCAATCCTGCTTTGTTCTTTAGGATGTAGTGTTCTATTTGATGAGTTTGTCTTTAAAGTAACTTATGCAACATATTAGCAATCTAAGTATTATGTTGAGCTTGAAAATGAATCCAGTGAGCTTCTAGCTGTTTCTAGTCTAAAAGATAGTATCTTATATTCTAAGAAAACCTTTATTTTTAAATATGTTAGATATTTTTCAAATTTCCTTAAAAGTGTAGAACACACAATTTAATTTTATTCTTTTATCACTATTTTGATTTGAAAAGCAATATCTTAGTGGTTATGTAACAGGGTAGACATTGGAATCTTTAACTCAGTTTGAATTTTAACATCATTGTTTCTCAGGTGTACGACCTGGAACAAATCACACCTAATCTAGGCATCTTCCATACAATTGGATTATTGTGGAGGCTATTGATTAAATCCTTGCAAAGTGATTCAACCAGTACCCAGTCCATTTTAAGTGAAGAATTAATATCGTCTAGTAATACTGATGATATTAATTTTAATTAATATCAAGTAAATGATGAAGCATTTTCTAACACTATTTAGAAAGGAAACAGTAGTATAAAATATTACTAATGTTTTCTCAAAGCAGCATTTTGTTGTAGAAAGAGTGCTGGCCTAGGATGACTACAAAAAAATTAGGACTCTCATCTACAGTCAAGGACAGTTTCCCAGATTTATATATTTTATCTTCATTAAATCTTACAAGAACATATTTTATAGATAAAGAAACTAAGGTTCTTAATAGGGCAAGTAGTCAAGAATCAAGAAAAAATTGGAAAAAAGTGACACTAAAGAACTAACTGCTAAATGTCAAACGTGTACTGAAAACATTGCAAACGTGATTTCTAATGTTCATTCACCTCTCTTATTCAGATGGGCCCTTCAGTAGCTCCATTTGTTGGATGAGGAATCTGAGCCTCAGAGAGACTGGTTTATTTAGCCAAATGACACAGTTTTTAGAGAGTTTATTCAGGGACATTTGAAGATTTTGTTTAAAAATATCTTTAAGTTTCTTTGTTATGGATAAACTCTTTGTAAACAGTTATGAAATGCATCAAAATATGTTTCTGTAGACCACAGTAAACTGATTAAATTCTGAAGATTTGAATTAAATATTTGATCAAAAATGGAGTGCAGATTAAATTTTTATACATCTCACATATATGAAAGAATTCAGTGGAAAGGATAAAAGATAATATTATACTGTGGTTATATTTATTTGTATTCATTTTATACAGAAAAACATAACTTGATCACTGATGCTAAAATTTGCACATAAATTGCAAATTATGTAACAGTGTCCCAAATAAGAGACAAGACAAACTAATTAAGAAAACTGAATCAGATTGATCAGCATTTCAAAATCTCTTATTCTTCATTAAAATCCATTAATGGCATCAACAACAGAGAGGTTCTAGAGTATTACATTTTTAGGAAGGCCATATATTTCCTTTAATGTGGAAATATCTGACATATGATCATTTTTCTATATTATACATATCATTGATTATTGTTGAAGCATTCCTACTTCTAAAGAGGGGCCAAGATGGGGTAATAATAGGTCTGATTAACAGTTTATATCCTCATTTAGAAACCAGTTTTACCAATCTTAAATCAAGGTCATTTCTTCTAAAGAATTGAAGGTTGAATGAGGCTTACTGATTCTCAATTTAGTCTGTCATTCCAATTATTCTGTAATTCCATAGCAGGTGTAGGAGAAAAAGAAAAAAACATACATGGTAATTGCTGACATGATGAGTAAAATATATACAAATAGTTGCTTTCAGTTTGGTTAAAATATATCAACTACTTATTATATATCTAAATAAACATATATGCCTACTATATATTAATATTTTGAACCAATCAGCAAATGCTTCAGTATAATTTCTATACAAAAGGTACCCAAAGGGAAAAAAATAGTATTCTGAGACAAATGCTAAAAAACAACTGAATCTGCCTCCTTTGCATTTTCTATCATATATGTGTATACATATATACATATGCTTTGATATGAAAATTTCCTCTTATACCTCATCTCCAGTGGACTGGAGATAAACTTAAGCTGAAGTGTGCACTCCCCTCTTAATACAACAATTTTAGAAAATTTTAAGTAGGTCTAAACAGATGACATATTTCTTACATTATGAGTTATCTTCAAGTTAGAGTTGGAATTTGGCATGTAGATAGATATCCTTAATAAAGGACCGCTTGTGAATGATGATTACAATTTCAAGGGTGAGTTTCTTTCTTTCCTTACAATTTTATGTCTAACACCAAGTTCATCATTCTTCAAAAGAGTATTTACTATCTCAATACTCCTGGCTGCTTTTCCTCACTTCTCTTTAGCTTATCTTTGCTTTCTGCCTCACATCATCACACACCATGGAACTATGTCTGTGTAACAACCAGAAAATTGCATCATGACCTGTGTTTATAGATGATCCAGCTCACAGTATATTGTACGTCTCAGAAATTATCTTAGGCAGTGACAATAATTATCCTGCAGATGATTTATCCTATAAATAGTTTATAATATTTGACAATTTTCCTATAACCATTTTAAATGCAAAATTTTATAAGAATGATTTTGCCCAATATATTTTAAATTCATTAAATGTAATTCATAGCATGTTCAGAATTTTAGGTTTAATTTACCACCTATTCTGATTATTGTGGTAAAGAATAGGCAGTTTTACCAAAGTTAAACACAGTTCAACAAATGTTAACCTAATCACCAGAAGATACTTGGACTCTGTGATAAGTATTAGGGATGTAGCAAATAATACAATACAATTCATTCCTTTAAGGATTCTTTTATTTTTTTCGCAGAAGAAGCATGTCTAGTTTTCTATTGTATAGTGGATAAATCCAACAGGATATGTATCAGTGTACTGTATTTCAATACCATGTGCTATAATTAATATTATCCAGAGCACTAAGATAGCTGGATGGGTAAACCGGACTTGGAAAGAGTAACACTTAACTTACAGTTTATGGGATTAGACATTTGAGCAGAATGAGGGGAGGGATTGGGGTTTATAAAAGTAAAGACTGTAGTCAGAGCATGAATTCTGGCTTTGCTATGAGGTAGTTGTGTGACCTTCAGTAGTTCAAATCATATGGAAATTTATAGTACCTGCTTTGTGGAGCTATCTTTAGAGTTAAATGAGTTAATATATGTAATGTGCTTAAACAGGATGAGGCATACAATCCATTGCCTCCCCCACCTCCCCTTTCTCCTTAAGAATTGTTGTCACCACCATCATCATCAGAATCATCCTCATTGTATCCTGTTTGTAGTTGGCTAAGCAACAGGCATAACATCACAGTTCAAGTTCATTTTTTATTCACCTTGCAGAAAAAGGGAACATGATGAGCAGGGCGTGGAAGTTTGTGTGCCTTCAGTTGGAGGTGGTATCTCCTCCATTCACACTCCTTGTGTTAGAGCTTACTGTCGTGACCCTACCTAGTTGCACGTGGAGCTGAGAAGTTAAACAGCTGCTACCCAGCAACAGTGGTCTGCTGTGGAAATTTGAGGGTATATGTTGTAAGCAGTTAGCCATCTCCACCATATGGATGAGACAGGATGAGGGTGTAAAACAAGAGTAAAGACCAAAGTAGATGATGAAAACTGTTATGCTTTTGTGGACCATCCACAGATGGGCATTTTGAGGTTTGGTGGGAGGCACAAAATAAGGAAAGAGAAAATGGAAAAAAAAAAAAAGGAAGAAGAAGAATATGCATTGTTGGTCAGGTTTAGTGTGTCTGGTGTGTTAGTGAGAAATCCATCAGGAAATGTATCCTGTTTCTAAACTCAGGCAAAGGGACAGATTGGGTTGCAGACATCATGTCACCAACTCCCAGATGGCAGGTAAAACCATGATCATGAATATGATGTCCTAAGAGAGCAAAGGGTCACAATTTGCTGCCAAGGCATTAAAGACCTGGATTAGGAAAGGAGCCAAGAGAGGAGAAGGGGGTCAAGATGTGACAGCAGTAGAAAGATGGTGGCCAAGAGCTAAAGGAATGGAGGGTTACAAGAAGGAAGACATGTTTGCCATGTCAGATGCAGGAGTAAAATCCAGAGTGGAAAGGGCTGACATTTCTTTAAAAATGGTAGTTAGGAAATCATCAGATAACTGAGCAAAAGTTCTTTTAGTAGAGTGTTAGCATCACCAACTCAGTGGATACAATTCTGAACAAACTCTGGAAGATGGTGAAGGACAGGGGAGCCTGGAGGGCTTCAGTTCATGGGGTCGCCAAGAGTCAGACATAACAGTGACTAAACAATACCAACAAGGACCTGAAAAGACATGAGGAGTAAATGAGGACTTTTGAATCACTGCTGCTGCTAAGTTGCTTCAGTCGTGTCCAATTCTGTGCGACCCCATAGATGGCAGCCTACCAGGCTCCCCCGTCGCTGGGGTTCTCCAGGCAAGAACACTGGAGTGGGTTGCCATTTCCATCTCTAACACACTAAAAATGCGTTCAAGCATAAAAGCATAGTGGCCTTCGTCATATACATCATTTCTGAATTTTGTTGTTGACTTGTTTTACTTTTTTTTTATTATTTCCTTTTCGTTCATCATAGGCCTTCTAAAAAGACTTCTTGTCTAAACCTTTAAACTTGATGTGTCTAGAGCCCAGAGTTTAGCAATCTACTGTACTTAATTATATGGAGAATGCATAGGAAAATCATACATTTAAAATATAATCAGATCTAAACAACACTAAAGATACAAATCTGAGTTTCATGTCTTAAAGGAGAGATTGATATAGAATCAGTTTATAAAGTCCCCTTTTTTTATTTAAAATCTTGAAAAATTGGTCTTGACAACTTTGTATACACCTTGGCTCTGTGTAGTGAAGTCACATTTTTAATATTTCCCTAAGCTCTTGCTGTATCTAAGACATGGTACATGGTCCAGTAATTCCGATAACACTTCTGATAATTTTGGCACAAGTTGAACTTTGCTGTCACTGAGCTCATGAGGTTACTATGTTAGATACGTTGTACTGAACTGTCTGATATGTGCAGTGACCTTAAAACCTAGCAATTTTTCTATCATAATACAGATTTAAATGTTCACTCTGAATAGAAAATATGAAAAGTATTATTGTTATTTTCTGGACATTTAAATATTCTGGTCATGAGAGATGTAGTTGTCAGCATTGCTGAGATTTCTTTATATTTGCAAACTTGCCCCTGTTAGTGTTTCTAGAACAAGAGAGCACTCAGGTGAAATAATCAATTCTGTTAAGGAAGAATAACACCTGTCAAGGAAGATTTCAGGTGTATTATCTTTCCCCAAATACTTTTTCCTTGAGCCCATTTCCCTTTTTCAAAAAGCCAAATGTTATTCTTGAAATAAATCTGAATCTTCCATATTTGCAACATGTGCCCAAACTTACTTGATAAGGAAACAGAAAGAATGGCATTTTGTAAAGGACTCACTTCCTCTCAGTTGAGTAGTCTAGCCCATCTTTCTGACTGACTAAATGACAAGCTGAGATGATAGGCATTTTGAAAGGTCAGCAGCTGAATAAATGTATTAAATATTTATTATCACACCAGTGCAAACTAGGGCTACATTTTAGTGTCCTCTGACAGCAAGTGATTTAATACCTTCAATTATAGCCCTGAACATCCTGTTTTACTCATATAAGTCTTCACCACCAGACTGTAAATTCTTTGATGTTAAAATCTATCCACCCTGGTGTCTGATAATGGTTTGATATATGTTTCTAGGATGAATAAGTAAAGATACTACATTGATTACATCACTAGGTGTAAAGGTACAGTCCTTTATATGAGAGTTATTATCATTATTTTCATTTGGAAATCGATATTAAATGACTTCCCTAAGGTCACAGAGCTTTTATGAGAATGGAGGTTCAGCACATTACATTGGCCTCACATATTTGGACTTGCCGTTGACAATCAATATCTACTGTCCAGTAGTACCAACTTTAACTAGAGAGAAATTTTTGCTTAGCATGATGAAATGTTTGAAACATACTTACAATAAAATCTACCCAAAGGCAATTATCAACAAATTAAAATGGACAAATGACAAGGTAAATTTATATCTTAACAACAACAAAAAACATGTTTATGAAAAAGTTCTCTCTTCTAGCCACTACAAATATATTTTAATGTTTCTGTTTCAGTGAATGCATTCAAATGTTCATATCTGTTTACTTTGATAGAAACACAAAATAAACTGATTTATGCCAATTTCAGAGGTTTTCCTTTTAAAGCATAGATTGGACAAAATCCAAGTAATGTTAAATGAGGAGAGTGATTTGGAGGAAATTGCTTTCTGGGACTTTCTTGAGATTATTTTTAGAATTCATGATATATTAGAAGTTTTAAAATATTAAATTCATGTTGAAAATTAGACTGTAGAAAAATTAGCAGAATTGTATCATACAGTAAACTTTGGAAAATTCTAAAAGAGATGGGAATACCAGACCACCTGACCTACCTTTTGAGAAATCTGTATGCAGGTCAGGAAGCAACAGTTAGAATTGGACATGAAACAACAGACTGGTTCCAAATAGGAAAAGGAGTATGTCAAGGCTGTATATTGTCACCCTGCTTATTTAACTTCTATGCAGAGTACATTATGAGAAACATGGAAGAAACTGGACTGGAAGAAACACAAGCTGGAATCAAGATTGCCAGGAGAAATATCAATCACCTCAGATATGCAGATGACAACACCCTTGTGGCAGAAAGTGAAGAGGAGCTAAAGG
>SJYW01024522.1:162663-174124 GCA_006410735.1 Raphicerus campestris
TGAGAAGAAGAAGAAGGTGAGAAGTAGAAGAAAAAGGTGAGAAGAAGAAGAAGAAGAAGAAAAAGGTGAGATGTAGAAATGAAATAAGAAGAAAAAGATTAAGAAGAAGAGGAATAAGAAGAAGGAGAAGAAAATGAAGGAGAAGAATTGGAATTAGAAGAGGAAGACATAGAAGAAGAATAAGGTGAGATGAAGAAGAAGAAGGAGAAGAAGAAGGTGAGAAGAATAAGAGGGTGAGAAGAAGAAGAAGGTGAGAAGACGAAGAAGGTGAGAAAATGAAGAAGAAGGTGAGAAGAAGAAGAAGAAGGTGAGAAGAGGAAGAAGAAGAAGAAAGTGTGAAGAAGAAGTTGAGAAAATGAAGAAGAGAAGGTCAGAAGAAGAACAAGCAGGTGAGAAGAAGAAGAAGAAAAAGGAGAAGAACAAGATGAACAAGAAGACGGGAGGGAAGAAGAAAAAGAATAAGAAGAACAAGAAGAAGGTGAGAAGAAGAAAAAGAAGAAGAAGAAGAAGACGGTGAGAGAATAAGAAGTAGGTGAGAAGAAGAAGAAGGTGAGGAAGAACAAGAAGAATGTGAGAAGAAGAAGAAGTTGAGAAGAGGAAGAAGAAGTTGAGAAGAAGAAGCAGAACGTGAGAAGAAGAAGAAGAAGAAAGTGAGAAGAAGAAGAAGAACAATAAGAAGGTGAGAACAAAAAGAAGAAGAAGTTGAGAAGAAGAAGAAGAAGAAGAAGAAGACTAAGATGAAAAAGAAGAAGTTGAGAAGAATAGGAAGAAGCTGAGAAGAGGAAGAAGAAATTGAAAAGAAGAAGAAGAAAACGAAGAAAAATAATGAGAAGAAGAACAAGAAGAAGGTGAGAAGTAGAAGAAAGTGAGAAGAAGAAGAAGAAGAAGGTGTGAAGGAGTAGAAGAAGAAGAAGAAAAAGAAGAAACAGTAGAAGATGGTGAGAAGAAGTAGAAGAAAGTGNTCTAACTGTTGCTTCCTGACCTGCATACAGATTTCTCAAGAGGCAGGTCAGGTGGTTTGGTATTCCCATCTCTTTCAGATTCTTGCACAGTTTACTGTGATCCACAGTTTACTATGATGCCGAAGTCAAAGGCTTTAGCATAATCAATAAAGCAGAAATAGTTGTTTTTCTGGAACTCTCCTGCTTTTCCAATGATCCAGCGGATGTTGATAATTTGATTTCTGGTTCCTCTGCCTTTTCTAAAACTAGCGTGAACATGTGGAAGTTCATGATTCACGTATTGGGTATATGAAAATGAATAAGATGAATAAGACATTGTATTAGGTTTCAGAAATTGACTTTCTACTGTGGAAAAACAATTAGAGGTGAAAATATATTAAAATATGAAGTTCTTTGCTTTTTAAAGAGTTTGTAAATGAAAGGATCCCTGGTTATTTTCTTTAAATGTAACAGGTACTTTCAGGAATAAAGTTACCACCAGTTATTTGGGGAGTATATATGAAGAATAATGTGTATGCATGTGTACATCTGTAGACGAATTATAAAAATAGACTTTAAAACATTAGAAAGAGTTTCAAGTCCTTTGGTTTTTCAGGTGTAAATGCTGCCTCTGCTCTTTTTTTTTTTTTTCTTCTCAGAGAACTTTACATGATTTTTATTTTTCCCACAGCTATGTGAGTTACTGATGTAAAACACACAAAGGCATTTTTGATTTTTAAAAACTGAGTGAGTGAAGAAGTCGCACAATCGTGTCCGACTCTTTGCGACCCCACGGACTGTAGCCTACCAGGCTCCTCTGTCCATGGGATTTTCCAGGCAATAGTACTGGAGTGGATTGCTGTTTCCTTCTCCAGGGGATCTTCCCAACCCAGGGATCAAACCTGGGTCTCCCGCATTGTAGACAGACGCATTACCGTCTGAGCCACCAGGGAAGTAAAGTCCATTATATACCCATATCTGTTAGTGTTACCCATGACTTTGATGGACAACACTGGAAAATATTTGAATTCATTAAGCTAAAACCACTATGTTGAGAAGTGAATAGTCACTTTTCTTAAAAAATCTTGATAGATTTTGTTCATATCCAAAAGGAACATTGTGAAGCACACAGGGATATTCAGGTGACTTTTTTGATTCTGCAAAGTCTTCCCAGTGGCTTACATGGTAAAGAATCTGGCTGCAATGCAGGAGACCCAAGATCAATCCCTAGGTTGGGAAGATCCCCTTAACAAGGGCGTGACAACTCACTCCAGTATTCTTGCCTGGAGAATTCCTTGGACAGACAAGCCTGGTAGGCTACAGTCCATGGGGTCATAAAGAGTCGGATATGACTGAGCAACTAACACTGATGCTTCAGATTGACTCCCTCATTATTTTATATTGCTGATCTTTTGGATGTAGTAGAGACATCAGCATTGGATTCCTGCAGGCAGAGAATCTACTGTGGAAAATGGAACATTTTCAAAGTGACCTTTGAAGAAATAAGGAAAGAATTGACCTTTGAGATTATTAAACTGAAGTCTTCGCTTTTACTTTGAGCATCATTTCTTGGGCAATTATTTAAATTCTTAGAGACTCACTTTTCTTATCTATACAGTAGATATAATATCATACAGAGTGCTTTGAGAATTCAATGAAATAATGTAAAGGATATATTTGCTCAGTCTTTAAAGATTAATGTTAGCTTCTTTCATAATGTTGTTTTTATATTCTCTTGAAATTTGTCAGTCATTGTGAATACCTTATTTACATGTCCTTTATACTCATCAGACAATAAATGCAGCTATTCCTTATGACTGTTGACTGTAGGTTATGAGCAAATATAAATCTTTCTTTTGCATCTCTACCTCTTGTTGCAAAAATGCATAGTTGATAGGAAAGGAGAGCAATTCTTTTTAAAAGAAACAGTTACATTAGAAAGGATGTCTTTTTTTGTGGAAGGAAGTTATTACTTGAAACATGTATTAAGAGTGCTTCATATTCTAGGCTAGGGAAGCAGAGAATGGGGCAGCTACTTTCTCTCCTGTCTTTTACACTGATGAGCATCATTATCAACAGTCTTTCCCACTGTACCCATATTCTCCAAAATTATTTTGAATGCAACTTTCCAAGAAGTCATGTCACAATGAGGAGAAATTATTTAATCGTCCTATGTTATATATTGTTGTGTTAGTCACTCTAGTCGCGTCCGACTCTTTGTGACCCCAAGGACTGTATCCAACCAGGCTCCTCTGTCCATGAATTTCTCCAGGCAAGAATACTTGAGTGAGTTACCATGCCCTTCAGGGGATNTGTCCTATGTTGTATATTGTTGTGTTAGTCACTCTAGTCGCGTCTGACTCTTTGTGACCCCAAGGACTGTATCCAACCAGGCTCCTCCGTCCATGAATTTCTCCCGGCAAGAATACTTGAGTGAGTTACCATGCCCTTCTTCAGGGGATCTTCCCGATCCAGGGATAGAACCTGGTTCTCCCACCTTGCAAGCAGACTCTTTACCAAGTGAACCACCAGGGAAGCCCATGTTATATACTGTGGTGTTGCAAAATAAGGTGGCTACATGGATGTGAGAATTAAAAATNCGTCCTATGTTATATATTGTTGTGTTAGTCACTCTAGTCGCGTCCGACTCTTTGTGACCCCAAGGACTGTATCCAACCAGGCTCCTCTGTCCATGAATTTCTCCAGGCAAGAATACTTGAGTGAGTTACCATGCCCTTCAGGGGATCTTCCCGATCCAGGGATAGAACCTGGTTCTCCCACCTTGCAAGCAGACTCTTTACTAAGTGAACCACCAGGGAAGCCCATGTTATATACTGTGGTGTTGCAAAATAAGGTGGCTACATGGATGTGAGAATTAAAAATAATTAATGATGGAGCCATCTGTATAATATAAGTGAGTTGATTAACGTTTGTACTGACCATACAACCATACAGCTGAATATTGTACCAATGGAAAAATGCCAATTGTTTAAGAGTGTTAGTAATTCTTTGAACTCATTCAAGGAATCATGATAAAGTTCACAATTTTGAAATTATTTTTTCTAAAGCTGTAGCCATTTCAAAAATATTGATACGTATTAATCATCAAGAAATATTACAAATTGTTCATATCATCTATCATTCAATAATTAGTGTGGAATCATTATGGCTTATGTAATGCAGTTAATAATAATACCTGATCACATGGAAATGGTTATAGTAATTCGTTGGTTGATGTTCAGTCACTGAGTTGTATTCAACTCTGCAACCCCATGGACTGAAGCACACCAGGCTGCGGTGGTAAATAACAATTAGGGTGACAATGCAAAACCAAGAAGTAATAAGTTGCCAAATAAATAGTAATAATTATAATTACTGTTGAAAAACACTTCCCCCCACCCACCGAGAACTGAACATGATCTGGAAAGAGAAAGATAAGACCTAGGTTGGACTTTCAAGGAAGAGTATTATTTGCTAGATGGAATGGAGCAAATAAGGTAAATTAATATACTTGTAGAAAATTTGAACCTTGACAGGTTTAGACGGCAGAGCAATCTCTGCTATTTGCTTATCCATGTTTTTGTTAAAAAACAGAATTCCAGTTTTACTTGGGGCAGCATTATAACCAGCCGCGGATACTATCTTCTACAGCTTCTTTGTAGCCACTAGAGGCCCATGAGATATACATGGGAACCGGGGGCAAGTATCACTTTCAAAAAGAAAAAGCAACAGAATGGGCAAAAAGCTTTTCTCTTCTTTTCTCCTCCCATTGCTTTCAATGCCGTGAATATTTGTGGCTCTGGGAAGTACAGCATCATCTTGCAACTATGAAAACATGAGGATAACAAGATGACAGTAAGGAAGGATGGAAGATGTGTGCTTCACACTGCACACTGGAACGACAACCACAGTGCTCCAGTACCTTGGCCTGATGCAAGGAGCTGACTCGTTGGAAAAGGCCTTGATCCTGGGAAAGACTGACAGCAAAAGGATAAGGGGGCAGCAGAGGCTAAGATGGTTACATAGCATCACTGATTGAATCGACATGAGTTTAAGCAAACACTGGGAAATAAGTGAAGGACAGGACAGCCTAGTGTGCTGCTGTTTATGGGGTCACAAAAAGTCACACGTGACTTAGTGACTGAACAACAACAACAGGATGCCAAGCTTATACTGACACCTTCCTGACCTATTATTAATTGAGATAAATGAATTCTTNTACTGTGGTGTTGCAAAATAAGGTGGCTACATGGATGTGAGAATTAAAAATAATTAATGATGGAGCCATCTGTATAATATAAGTGAGTTGATTAACGTTTGTACTGACCATACAACCATACAGCTGAATATTGTACCAATGGAAAAATGCCAATTGTTTAAGAGTGTTAGTAATTCTTTGAACTCATTCAAGGAATCATGATAAAGTTCACAATTTTGAAATTATTTTTTCTAAAGCTGTAGCCATTTCAAAAATATTGATACGTATTAATCATCAAGAAATATTACAAATTGTTCATATCATCTATCATTCGATAATTAGTGTGGAATCATTATGGCTTATGTAATGCAGTTAATAATAATACCTGATCACATGGAAATGGTTATAGTAATTCGTTGGTTGATGTTCAGTCACTGAGTTGTATTCAACTCTGCAACCCCATGGACTGAAGCACACCAGGCTGCGGTGGTAAATAACAATTAGGGTGACAATGCAAAACCAAGAAGTAATAAGTTGCCAAATAAATAGTAATAATTATAATTACTGTTGAAAAACACTTCCCCCCACCCACCGAGAACTGAACATGATCTGGAAAGAGAAAGATAAGACCTAGGTTGGACTTTCAAGGAAGAGTATTATTTGCTAGATGGAATGGAGCAAATAAGGTAAATTAATATACTTGTAGAAAATTTGAACCTTGACAGGTTTAGACGGCAGAGCAATCTCTGCTATTTGCTTATCCATGTTTTTGTTAAAAAACAGAATTCCAGTTTTACTTGGGGCAGCATTATAACCAGCCGCGGATACTATCTTCTACAGCTTCTTTGTAGCCACTAGAGGCCCATGAGATATACATGGGAACCGGGGGCAAGTATCACTTTCAAAAAGAAAAAGCAACAGAATGGGCAAAAAGCTTTTCTCTTCTTTTCTCCTCCCATTGCTTTCAATGCCGTGAATATTTGTGGCTCTGGGAAGTACAGCATCATCTTGCAACTATGAAAACATGAGGATAACAAGATGACAGAAAGGAAGGATGGAAGATGTGTGCTTCACACTGCACACTGGAACGACAACCACAGTGCTCCAGTACCTTGGCCTGATGCAAGGAGCTGACTCGTTGGAAAAGGCCTTGATCCTGGGAAAGACTGACAGCAAAAGGATAAGGGGGCAGCAGAGGCTAAGATGGTTACATAGCATCACTGATTGAATCGACATGAGTTTAAGCAAACACTGGGAAATAAGTGAAGGACAGGACAGCCTAGTGTGCTGCTGTTTATGGGGTCACAAAAAGTCACACGTGACTTAGTGACTGAACAACAACAACAGGATGCCAAGCTTATACTGACACCTTCCTGACCTATTATTAATTGAGATAAATGAATTCTTGTCTATTTACACTATTATTTGGGCTTTCAGTACCTGAAACTAAATGCATCTCTGATACAAACAATAAGGAAAATGAATTTTCTGAAATGACAAGAAGTCCAAAAGCGATTTTAGAGTTGGTTAATTTAGCAACTTTTGTCATCAAAAGTATAGAACTGTATGCCCTCCATAATTCTTTAAGTTTTGCCTTCTTCAGATAATGAATGGTCTTATAAAGTCAGCTCTCCTTACACATCTTTGCAATGATATCCTGAGAAAGAACAGATAGATTTTCTTCCTTTTGACTTATTTTTAAAAATAAAAAACATTTTCCCAGTTGTCTTTTTCCTAGCAAGTCTCATTGTCAGAAATATATCCCAAGACTGTCTTAAACCAGTGAAGACAAGGGAAATTTGAACATTGCATCATGATTGCTTAGATAAACTGTGAGGCACCTCTGGAGCTGTGATAGCAGCTGATTGACTCTTCAGACACTTTTGACTCTTCAGACACTCTTCATAAAACTTCAGTCCTTCACTCTTAATAAAACTGCAGTTGTGTCCTGAACAAGAGAGAAAAGGAAGGA
Organism: Raphicerus campestris; assembly: GCA_006410735.1. Taxonomy (NCBI): domain Eukaryota; kingdom Metazoa; phylum Chordata; class Mammalia; order Artiodactyla; family Bovidae; genus Raphicerus; species Raphicerus campestris. The sequence goes on from SJYW01024522.1 coordinate 169,775, forward strand.
CTGACAAGTAGCATCCAATTGCTAGAGAGAGTATGCAAAAGACGAGAGTAGTTGAACATAAAAGTTGAAAAAAATGTCAATTTTATTCAAGAGATAATTTACTGAAAAATTTTGTAGAGACAGTTTGAAGATAAGACAGATTTCAGCCTTAAAAAACTGCATCAACAGAAAGGTTATTGTACTCAGGACTAGAAGTCTTGAGGGCATTTTCAAATAATATGAACACCTGAATATTTTGAGCAAGGGAAATAACAGAAGAGAAGTCTGAAAGATGATTGATGGAGTTTGAGTTTATAAGGTTGATAGAACGAAGGTTACAGTAAAGAAAGAGGCTTCTTAACTCAGCAGCTTAAACCAATGGAACTAGAACAGGGACTATGGGGCTGCAAAAAAGGAGTGAATTAAACAAATTCTTGAAGGGAGATTATACAGATGTTGGCAGATTAGATACGTAAATAAGAAGGTAAAATCAAAAGATAACTTCAAAGTTTGAATCTTTAGAAAGAGAAGATTCATGCTATGATATAAATCAATCTCAGAGAAGAACCCATTTGGAGGGATCAATGACGAGATCATTTTAGGATTGTTGGCTTTGAGATGACAATTGCATATTCCAAGTAGAATATTCAACAAACATTTACAGGAAAACACCTGCATTTTATTGTGTCTGTGGATTTGTAGATCATTTGTACAAAAGTATGAAAGCCATGGGGAAGAATGAATGAAGGTATACAGAATGAGACTTTTAAATTTTATGTGATTTTTTTTTTAACATGAGGGGCACCCTAGCTACCTCTGCAAGGTGAGAAAGGAATTAGTAGAGAATGTGTATTTGAAAGATGTGGAAATTTGTGTAACTTTGAAATAAATGAAGCCTTGGAATGCTAATAGCAGTGCCTGATAAACAATTGAAAAGGGAAAAGCAAAAGTGACATAATTTGAGTTAGAGAGGCTGAAATGTAACAGAATGAATCCTGATCATGTAGATATCTTGAGGGTCAACTATGAAATTTAATATTAAACAGAGTAGAAGAATTAGGGCAAGGGTGATCACAGAGAATAAAAAAAGGATGTAGAATAATTATTGCTACAGAAATACAGCAGAACCTGTATGAGACTTCATTCTAAGAAACACACAATGGCTGTCTTTTCTGTAACCTTGGAAGATTCTGGATGTTTGTAGTTGGTTAGCTAAACACTTGGAGAAACAAATTCCTCACTTTTATCCATATTGCATAAATATGGTATATATCTAGGCAATGGCACCCCACTCCAGTCCTCTTGCCTGGAAAATCCCATGGATGGAGGAGCCTGGTGGGCCGCAGTCCATGGGATCGCTAAGAGTTGGACATGACTGAGCGACTTCACTTTCACTTTTCACTTTCATGCGCTGGAGAAGGAAATGGCAACCCATTCCGGTGTTCTTGCCTGGAGAATCCTAGGGACGGAGGAGCCTGGTGGGCTGCCGTCTATGGGTCGCACAGAGTCGGACACGACTGAAGTGACTTAGCAGCAGCATATCACATAATCCTGGCATGTAAACATAAAAAGGATATACAGAGCCCATAAATAAACATGTAAAAATCAATGGATCATAAGTCATGGAGAATGAATGAAAGAAATGTACATAATTAAAAATGATTCTAGTTTATAGAAATAAGATGCAATCATGCCAGAGAAGTAAAAGGCTGATATTTTATGAAAATACTCTCAGAGATTCAGAAAGTTTTCTATAAAAATAGTAAAGCTTTGAATACCTAATGTTTGGCATCCATTTTAACAGCAAGTTTTCCTGTGACAGTGTGTTTATACATGCTCATAATAGTTTTATGTTAAGAAAAAGTTTGGAATGAGAAACCACCTGGAGAAGAAGTGTTAAAATAAAACAAATTTCATCTTTCAAAAAAGAAAAAAAAAAGTCAATGACAGTCTCAGTTGATTCATACTGATTAAACCATCCAATAATTCATTCTGTCTCTGTAACACAGTTTTTACAGTGAATGCTCAAAAATAATAACTGCTATGAGAAAAGAAAATTAAAGAAAAATGAAAGCAGATATCAGCGTGTTGTGATGGCACTTTTCACAGATGACTAACTAGTAGACAATCAGTTATTACCTAGTAATTTTTCTCATTGTGAAAAACTTAATATTTTAATGAGTTATCAATCAACACTTTTAGAAGAGAGCTTCTTTCATTATGTAATGACTGGCTCTGGAATGTTTGTGTGGGTGATGGGTGTGGTAGCAGAGAGAGTGTGTGTCCTGTACTGTTTACTACTTCTCCCAAAGGCAGCTTTTCTTTAATTATTGACTTTTCCTCTCTAATGTTCCTTGCTGTTCAAGGACAGAGGGACTAAATTAATCATCCAGACAACTGGAAATATTGAATTATTTGACCTGAATTATCTGCATTATCATAATGTTATATTCATTCTTCATGTATAGATACAGTTTTATCTATCATCTAAAATGTTACTAGTCAATTCATGTAAATTCTTAATGGCTAAATGACAGTATTCATGCACTTCTAGATTCTGTGATAAAAAATAATTCGTCTTTTTTGAAAGATGAAATTTGTATTATTTTAACACTTCTTCTCCAGGTGGTTTCTCATTCCAAACTTTTTCTTTCATATAAAACTATTGTGAGCATACAACTGATATTTCCAATGAATACAAATGCCATGATTCTTTAAATTTTAAAATAGGATATGCACATAATAATTTTAACCATCACAACTGAAGTGTAATATCAAGTGTGACATACATTTCCAGAACACTCCATTAATATTTTTGTTTCCTTAGGCCAATATACAGGCACAGCAGGAAGCTGCAATTTTGAAACAACTTCAGGAAACTGGACCACAGCTTGCCATCTTACTCAAGATTCTCAAGATGACTTGGATTGGGCCATTGGCAGTAGAATTCCTACAGAAGCATTGAGTCCAGACCCTGATCACACACCAGGTAAATCTAGGAGAGAGAGCCAGGCCGAAGAGTCCACTGCTTTAACTATTTGAGTGAACATCAGAGTGCCTTCTTTGTGTCTTTGTGGAGATAGAACTCAGTATCATTAATGAAAAGAGAGTTAGTTCCTTCTGGTTATCCCCTGAATTATTTAACAGACCTAGAACTAATATTGCTACAACAAAGAAATCCATGACTCATATTTTAAGAAACTCAGATTTTATTTATGGTACCCTAAAGGCCCAGGGCTTCTCTGGTGGCTCAGTGGTAAAGAATCCACCTACCAATGCTGAAGATGTGGGTTCAGTCCCTGGGTTTTGAAGATCTCCTGGAGAAGGAAATGACAACCCACTCCAGTATTCTTGCCTGGGAAATCCCATGGAGAGTGGAGCCTGGTAGGCTGCAATCCATGGGATTGCACAAAGACTCAGACACGAATTAGCAACTAAATAACAACAATAAAGATGACCTTAAAATTTCTTAATTGGGGCAGGGACAAATGGGGGTTGTTCAGATTAATGCATGCAGTAGACAAAAGAATATAGTTGGAATGCTACCACAGTGATAGCTAGCTGGCCATCAGTTTCATTCTAGACCCTCTGAAGTGCAGAAGCAGTGATTTAAAAGGTAAGCTATGATAGAAGAAATGAGCATCAGTGAACCCTGAACAAGTTTTGCTTCCTGCTGGTGGTTTGAGAGTAAGGTGATCTGAAATGGTTTTACAAGTAATAGAGTCAGAGCAGAAGTAAACTTGTATTCTTATTTGTTTTTAACCTGAAATTTTGCCTGGTGCTTAACACTTTTCTTAGGAGTCAAACTTTCTTAGGAATTAAAAATAACTTTTTTCAGTGATAAATTTTCTTAGGGACAAAACTATTCTTAGGGATAAAATCTAGCTTTTCTTTGAGGTAAAAAAAAAATCATCTTAAATATTGTGATGATTACTTTTATGTATCATCTTGAAGGGTGTTTTGGGATGAGGTTAACATTTATTTATTATTATTATTTTTTTTACCTAGGTCTAATCTGATTTTTTTTTCTTTTTATTTTTTTAATACTTTATTCTACTTTACAATACTGTATTGGTTTTGCCATACATTGACATGAATCAGCCACAGGTGTACATGATCTCCCAATGCTGAAGCCCCCTCCCACCTCCCACCCCACACCATCTCCCCAGATCATCCCATACACCAGCCCCAAGCATCCTGTATCTTGTATTGAACATAGACTGGCACTTCGTTTCTTATATGATAGTATATATGTTTCAGTGCCATTCTCCCAAATCATCCCACCCTCCCCCTCTCCCTCAGAGGCCAAAAGTCCGTTCTAATGAGGTTAACACTTAAATTGGTGACCTTGGAGCAGATTACATGCCATAT
>SJYW01024522.1:186505-199757 GCA_006410735.1 Raphicerus campestris
TGAGAATCAGAAAGTGAGAAAATTGCCTCTGTTATCTCATTTCATCCTTTTAATACAGTGAGATGTAGAAGATACTTAATTCTTTAAAAGGTTGAAAAAAACTTGACTAAGTCACTGGAGAGACTGGAATATTGAGCTCTCTGACTAAAAGGCTTTCTTTTACAGCCTACACTGTCCAAATGTGGTAGCCACTAGCCACATGGAACTATTGAACCCTTGAAATGTGGCTGGTCCGAGTGTTAAATACACAGCTTCAAATATGTCATACAAAAGAAAATACAATTTAGGAAAATCTCATTAAGAATTAAGAATTTATTGATTATATGTTGCAATGATAGCATCTGGGAACATTCAGTTAAATAAGTTGCATTACTAAAGATTAACCTATTTCCTTTTACTTTTTAAAATGTGTTGCTAAAAATTCTAAACCTACATATGGGATTCACTGTTTCTGTTGAATGACTCTGTTCTATAATACCCTGGACACATAGAGAAGGCTTTCTTGTCTCTCGAGTGAAAAAAACAACACTTGAATTAACTAAAGAAATACTGAAAAATATCCATCTCTTTGAAGATGGGCAGCTTTTTTTTAAATATAAATTTATTTATTTTAATTGGAGGTTAATTACTTTACAATATTGTATTGGTTTTGCCATACATCAACATGTATCCACCACAGGTATATATGTGTCCCTATCCTGAACCCCCCTCCCTCCTCCCTCCCTGTACCATCCCTCTGGGTCATCTCAGTGCACCAGCCCCAAGTATCCTGTATCCTGCATTGAACCTGAACTGGTGATTTGTTTCATATACGATATTAAACATGTTTCAATGCCATTCTCCCAAATCATCCACCCTCTCCCTCTCCCACAGAGTCCAAAAGACTGTTCTATACATCTGTGTCTCTTTTGCTGTCTCGCATACAGGGTTATCGTTACCATCTTTCTAAATTCCATATATATGCATTAGTATACTGTATTGGTGTTTTTCTTTCTGGCTTACTTCACTCTGTATAATAGGCTCCAGTTTTCATCCACCTCATTATCACTGATTCAAATGTATTCTTTTTAATGGCTGAGTAATACTCCATTGTGTATATGTACCACTGCTTTCTTATCCATTCATCTGCTGATGGATGTCTAGGTTGCTTCCATGTTCTGGCTATTATAAACAGTGCTGTGATGAACATTGGGGTACACGTGTCTCTTTCAATTCTGGTTTCCTTGGTATGTATGCCCAGCAGTGGGATTACTGGGTCATAAGGCAATTCAATTTCCAGTTTTTTAGGGAATCTCCACACTGTTCTCCATAGTGGCTGTACTAGTTTGCATTCCCACCAACAGTGTAAGAGGGTTCCCTTTTCTCCACACCCTCTTCAGCAGTTATTGCTTGTAGACTTTTGGATCGCAGCCATTCTGACTGGCATGAAAGGGTACCTCATTGTGGCTTTGATTTGCATTTCTCTGACAATGAGTGATGTTGAGCATCTTTTCATGTGTTTGTTAGCCATCTGTATGTCTTCTTTGGAGAAATGTCTATTTAGTTCTTTGGCTCATTTTTTGATTGGGTCACTTATTTTTCTGGAGTTGAGCTGTAGAAGTTGCTTATATATTTTGAGCCTCTTATTTTTGAATTCACATACTTGCCACTAGAAAATGCAAAAATGACCTTCTTAACCCTGGTGGCTCCGACGGTAAAGAAAGAAGGGTTCTATCCCTGGGTTGGGAAGATCCTCTGAAGGAGAGCATGGCAACCCACTCCAGTCTTTTTGGCTGGAGAATCCCCAGGAACAGAGAAAACTTCAGAGTGTAGTCCATGAGATCACAAAGAGGCGAACACAGCTGAGTGACAAGGATAGCACAGCACAACTTCGTCTACTTTATGCAAAAGGTACTTTGAAAAAAAACATATAAAAAGTAAAGTGGGGTGATTATAATCTTATCTGATATGTTATCTTTATAATATTGTATTGTGTATGTTTCATCCCAATACTTAAACCCTAGCATGCAGTTTTCTTATGGTATCAGCAATTTCTATGGCTAAAAATACTGCTTTCTGAATTATTGCCCAACTATTGTGGCTCCTCTTTCAATAATTTTCAAAGAGAAGAATCAGTCTTTCTTTATATCCATATTTTCTTTCATTTGTTTTTTATATATTTTTCTTTTTCTAATATGTAGTTAAAGTTCAAAGTTGATATGTTATTGATTTTGTGAAAGTACAGATTTGGAAAACACCAATTAGACAAGAGTTATTACTGTATGATAACATCTATATGATGACAGGTTGTGTGTTGGTATTTTTTCTCATTTTCTCCTATTTGTACCTCCTCTGTCCCCTTTACTTCTCTCCTATGATGCCGTTGAACACATAGCATCAGGTAAAAGGAGATTTTATCAAGAATAATGATATAGATTATTAGGATAAAATGAGTAATATTAAATAGCATAACATATTTTTTCTGATTTTCTTATATCTTTTGGTAACCTTTAATGTCATCTCATAAAAGTAATTTGGCTCTGACATTTAATAAGTAATGTATTAATCAGTAACTAAGTAAATACTTCAGAATGAAAGAATACTAAATGATCTACATATACCTAGAGTATATGTACTAAATGATCTACATATACCTAGAGTATATGTACAGGTGGAGAGAAGTTTTGTATAGTACAGATGAAGAGAGGTTTTTTATTTTTATCATTTATTTCTTTTTTACTACTAAAACTTGAACATTGTTGTATGTAACTAAGGGCTTCCCTTGTAGCTCAGTCAGTAAAGCATCTGCCTGTAGTGCAGGAGACCTGGGTTCCACCACTGGGTTGGGAAGATCCCCTGGAGAAGCAAATAGCAACCCACTCCAGTATCCTTGCCTGGAAAATCTCATGGACAGAGGAGCCTGGTCAGCTGTAGTCCATGGGGTCGCAAAGAGTTGGGTACGACTGAACAACTAACACTTACTTACTTACTTCAGTTCAGTTCAGTCACTCAGTCATGTCCGACTCTTTGCGACCCCATGAATCACAGCACGCCAGGCCTCCCTGTCCATCACCAGCTCCCAGAGTTCACTCAGACTCACATCCATCAAGTCTGTAATGCCATCCAGCCATCTCATCCTCTGTTGTCCCCTTCTCCTCCTGCCCCCAATCCCTCCCAGCATCAGACTCTTTTCCAATGAGTCAACTCTTCACATGAAGAGGTGGCCAAAGTACGGGAGTTTCATCTTCAGCATCATTCCCTCCAAAGAAATCCCAGGGCTGATCTCCTTCAGGACTGGTTGGATCTCCCTGAAGTCCAAGGGACTCTCAAGAGTCTTCTCCAACACCACAGTTCAAAAGCATCAATTCTTTGGTGCTCAACTTTCATCACAGTCCAACTCTCACATCCATACATGACTACTGGAAAACCATAGCCTTGATTAGATGGACCTTTGTTGGCAAAGTAATGTCTCTGATGTTCAATATGCTCTCTAGGTTGGTCATAACTTTTCTTCCAAGGAGTAAGCTTCTTTTAATTTCATGGCTTCAGTCACCATCTGCAGTGATTTTGGAGTCCCCCAAAATAAAAGTCAGCCACTGTTTCCACTGTTTCCCCATCTATTTCCCGTGAAGTGATAGGACCAGATGCCATGATCTTCGTTTTCTGAATGTTGAGCTTTAAGCCAACTTTTTCACTCTCCTCTTTCACTTTCATCAATATAACTAAATAGAACAAGCCTGGTTATCAAAATTGTGACTGTGTAACTGGTAGTCACTGAATGCCAATTACTGGTTCCCTGGCTTTCTTTTCTAACCCTCATAATACCTTGAGGCTTTTACAGCAGAGGAAATGGATGCACAGAGAGAATAAATAACTTGCCCCCAGCCACACAGAAGACACTTGTTGAATCCAGCATTGAAACTCATATCTCTCTAAAGCAAAAGCCTGCATGTGTAACCCTTGATCTCTTCAGCTTAACATGGCACTCTCAAAGCTTACAAATGTAAAATGTGATGATCATATGAGAATACTTAGTAGTTTCTCTTCTAAAACACAAAAATGTTGGGAGATGGCATTTTTATCCATGTCAAAGAGCTCAAACCAAACAAGTATTTTATTTCTATATTTCCTGTTCACTCTAGTTGCCATTTTCTTATCACAGTTCAGTATCATTTCTACTTTCTCTTTTTCTCCAGTTACTTGTTGGAGTTACAAACATTCCATTCCAAATATATAACTGTGTTAAGGAGGCCGGGGCGGGTGGGGGAAGAGGCTGTTTTGGCTGATAAATCTCAGGATATGTCTTGCAGATTTCATTTTCTCATTGCAAAAAGGCAATGGATGACACCCTTCATTTGTTTGTTAGCAGAATTAAAATAAAGGCACTTTTCTTCATGACTTATCTTCACGAAGTGAGAAAACAAGGACAGTTTCCTTCATGATATGAGTGGTTAGGCCAGGGTTGTTTCTGTTCTCCTTATTTTACTCTGAGACAGAAGGTAAACTTTGTGATGTTTCGATAGCAGAAACAAGCCCAGATCCTCTACAGCCCCTCTGTGTTTCTTCAAAAATTCTCATGATCCCATGGCGATTTCTAATTTGTTGGCAAAAAGTAATGCTGGTATCTAACTTGAACCCCTTCCAATCATTCACATGTACCATTTGAATCAATACCCCACCCAATTTGTATCACATTTTCCTGCCTCCCGGGAGAAACAAAATCTTTATTTCTGTTTTTCTTTTCTTTGTTTTGTCTGTGTTCACTTAAAATACTTCCAAGGATACTTAATAATTGTTTCAAGTAGGACTCAGGATATACTTTCTCCTTTTGAAATGCCAGGAGGTATCGTCTGTGAGAGATGGTGTGAAGTGAAAGGCATGTGAAGGAAGCAGTGCTTTAGGATCCTGTAGGGCAAGACGAAAGCCTAAATAAATACCCTGAAAATCTTTCAGGTTATTTGTCATTTTCCAAATATCCAAGAATCAAGAATTTCTCTAAAAGGAATTTACTAAATGTTTATTTATTTATGACTCTAGTTCTCAGTGAAATAATGGAACCATTCAACTTATCCTTTTCTGTCTTTTCAGAACCTTGCCTCTTTGTATTCAGTTTGTTTTGTATGTGTCCTTAAATTGCCTCTTCATTCCCACTTTTTGACTTTAGGCATCACAATTCTTTCTTACCCTAAAAAACAATGAATTACCTAACTATAAAATCTTAACTTTGTTTCTCGTCTAAATATCACTTTTAAAAATTATTTTTTATCTCAAATTAATGTTTTCCACACATTGTGGGACATGTATGGATATAAGAGTTGGACTGTGAAGGCTGAGCTGTGAACTGATGCTTTTGAACTGTGGTGTTGGAGAAGACTCTTGAGAGTCCCTTGGCCTGCAAGTAGATCAAACCAGTTAATCCTAAAAGAAATCAATGCTGAATATTCATTGGAAGGACTGGTGCTGAAGCTGAAACTCTAATACTTTGGCCACTTGATGAGAAGAGGCTACTCACTGGAAAAGACTCTGATGCTGGTCAATATAGAGAGAAGGAGAAGAAGGGGACGACAAAGAACAAGATGTTTGGATGGCATCACCAACTAATTGGATATGAGTTTGAGCAAGCTCCAGGAGATGCCTGGTGAAGGATAGGGAAGCCTGGTGTGCTGCAGTCATGGGGTCACAAAGAGTTGGACACAATTGAGAAACTGAACAGCAAAACATTGTATCCTCTACTTCAATACACACATCATCTTTGGTTTCCTGCAATCTGTCTTCTATAGTCCCCCCAAAATATTTTTTCTTGGGCCTTCCTAGTTGTCCAGTGTTTAAGACTCTTGCCCTTCCAATGCAGCGGGTGCAGGTTCAATCCCTGTTGTGCAACTAAGAGTCCACATGTAGCATTGTGCATGCAGTATGTGTATGTATGTATATCTGTGTGTGTGTGTGTGTGTATACATATATATATATATATTTCTTCAATGTATAATTATTGGCCACTGACTCTTGGTCACTGATCTAAAACTGTAGAGATAATTGTTCATCAAATACATTCCTGACCCTCAGGAAGCATATATTCTAGCTGTCTTTGAGGACTTCATTAATTTCATAACCATAATGATTTTTCAAATGCTGCATTTGACACTACTGATCAATACACCTGTTCTTCCCAGATGGTGCTAGTGGGAAAGAACCCACCTGCCAGTGCAGGAGACTCAAGAGACATGGGTTTGATGCCTGGGTCAGGAAGCTCCCTTGGAGAAGAGCATGGCAACCCACTCCAGTCTTCTTCCTTGGAGAATCTCATGGACAGAAGAGCCTAATGGGCTACAGTCCATGGGGTTGCAAAGAGGTGGACACAACTGAAGTGACTTAGCATGCACTCATGATCAGTCCACACCTTCTTCAAGTATTCATCCATGTTTTCAGTATAGTGTATGTGATTTTTCCCCCTAGTGTTATATTTGTATTTTATGCTTTTTCTTTCTCCTTTTAGGACCTATTTGTGCATCTCAACCAATATTCTGATGTTTACCTTTTTATATTTTTTCCTACACATTTTGCTTGACTTTTTTTCTCTTAGCACTCAAAATTTGCTCGTTCCCCCATGTATATAACCCTTATTTCCACGTCCTCATCCCATATTTTTAGTTGCCAGTATCTTCAACTCCATATTCAAACTCATACTTACCTTCGTTTAGGAAAGAATTTCCTAATCCTTATCTTACTATTTCTGTTATTAAAATTATCATTATTAACACTATTATTATTAACATTATTAACTAATTCTCTCTGAATTTCAATCTGTTACTTCTTCATTCCCAACCTTTATGCCTTTCTTTCTTTGCGTCTCCACCTCTGCCATCTTAGTAACTCCTGGACTGTTGCACANTTATTAACACTATTATTATTATTAACATTATTAACTAATTCTCTCTGAATTTCAATCTGTTACTTCTTCATTCCCAACCTTTATGCCTTTCTTTCTTTGCGTCTCCACCTCTGCCATCTTAGTAACTCCTGGACTGTTGCACATGTCCAGCCAACTCATTTTTGTGCAAGTATTCTCCTAAACCAGGCCACTCTTCACATGGATGCATGGTTAATATTCCTAAATGGTGACACCAAATCAGAGGCTCTTCACTACCTTTTAATTTGGTTTTAAGGGCTTCCTATGTTCTTCCCCAAATAAAAGGTTTGATTTCATCTCATTCTTCTACAAAGTCTGTGTGCTTGTTCCTAGAATATGCTTTGGGTGTTAACAAATGTCAACATTTGGCTTTATCATTGTTTTAGTATGACTTGTAAGTTTGTGTCAATGGTGAACATAATGAATTGCTTAGAAAGAATCAAGGTAAACAGCCAGATAAGATGTGTATAAGAGACAGCCTTTAGAATNTTGGGTGTTAACAAATGTCAACATTTGGCTATATCATTGTTTTAGTATGACTTGTAAGTTTGTGTCAATGGTGAACATAATGAATTGCTTTGAAAGAATCAAGGTAAACAGCCAGATAATGTCAGGTTTTTGTTTATCTGGCTAGGTTGTGTTTACTGCTGACTAGAGCTGTGGGTGTCAGAAGGTAAAGTTTTCCTCTGGCATCCTGGTTTTGTTTCCCTTGCTGTGTTTTGGAGGTCCAAACTTCTTAAATAAGGTCTGAGAGATGATACTCTTTCACTACAGTTCCCTGTTATGTAGGAGCCCTAGTGATGTGATGATGGGATGGAAAGGCGCCAAGTGTCAGGTCAGGGGAATGGAATCATCATTCAATCTTGTGATTTGATCTCAGTCTTCTAGCATGTCTGTGTCCTTTCTCTGTAACTTTCATAAGTACTTTCCACTTCTTACCCTACCCTACCCCACCCCAGAAGCCTTAGGTGAGATAGGAAATCATTAAGAAAAATAGGCACACTTTCAGATGGCTACTTTTTNGAGCCCTAGTGATGTGATGATGGGATGGAAAGGCGCCAAGTGTCAGGTCAGGGGAATGGAATCATCCTCCAATCTTGTGATTTGATCTCAGTCTTCTAGCGTGTCTGTGTCCTTTCTCTGTAACTTTCATAAGTACTTTCCACTTCTTACCCTACCCCACCCCAGAAGCCTTAGGTGAGATAGGAAATCATTAAGAAAAATAGGCACACTTTCAGATGGCTACTTTTTCCTTTCTCCTTGTAAGAAGTAGAAGGGATTTTTTTTTAATCTTCACCATGAGAACTTGGTAGGGCTTCTACCAAGTAACGTTATAGGGGTGCCCCCAAAGACTGGTCCCTTGGATTTCATATCCCTCAAGTTTGTCCACACTGAGCCTCCAGCAGTTTGTTAATTACAATTTACCTTGTCCTTACCTAGTACAGCTGTTGTTTACTCGCTCAGTCATCAGACTGACTCTTTTATGACCCCATGGACTGTAGCCCGCCAGACTCTTCTGTCCATGGGATTTCCCAGGGAATACTGGAGTGGGTTGCCATTTCATTCAAGTGTCTTCCCCACCCAGAGATTGGACCCAAGTCTCCTTCACTGAGCCACCTGGAAAGCCAAATGCTGACTCCAGTCATAGTTCCTTTGCCCAGGTTTTGCTTTGCTAAGTTTTGCTCTCTCTATATGCCCATCAATTTGGGGGAAGCAGTTTTCCCTATGTTCTCTCTTCTTGACGGATCTAAGAAGAGTTTTTGATTTTTGGCTGTTGGGAAGGTGAAGCCAATGCTTTCCAAGCTCTTTACATGCTGGACTGAAAACCAGAAATCTTCCCCCCACATTTGTTTTCTTTCTTTCTGTTTTTGTTTTGGTTTGGTTTTTTGATGATCTTTTCCCACNTCCCAGGTTTTGCTTTGCTAAGTTTTGCTCTCTATATATGCCCATCAATTTGGGGGAAGCAGTTTTCCCTGTGTTCTCTCTTCTTGACGGATCTAAGAAGAGTTTTTGATTTTTGGCTGTTGGGAAGATGAAACCAATGCTTTCCAAGCTCTTTACATGCTGGACTGGAAACCAGAAATCTTCCCCCCACATTTGTTTTCTTTCTTTCTGTTTTTGTTTTGGTTTGGTTTTTTGATGATCTTTTCCCACTCCTGTACAACCTCCTTTGCCTATGACATCTCTGCTGTATACTTTGGTGGTGGTGGTGGTGGCTTAGTCACTAAGCCATATATGACTCTTGTGACCCCATGGACTGTAGCCTGCCAAGCTACTCTGTCCATGGGATTCTCCAGGGAAGAAGACTGGAGTGGGTTTCCATTTCCTTCTCCAGGGGATCTTCCCAACCCAGGAATCGAACCCTGGTCTCCTCTATTGCAGGCAAATTCTTTATTGACTGAGCTACAAGGGAAGCACTCATAAACATTCTTTAATATTCTAATATAATGAATCATTGGGAAAGACCCTGATACTAGGAAAGATTGAAGGCAGGAGGAGAAGGGGACGAGATGATGAGATGATTGGATGGCATCACCAATTTAATGGACCTGAGTTTGACCAGACTCTGCAAGACAATGAAGCATAGGGAAGCCTGGCATGCTGCAATCCAAGGGGTCACAAAGAGTTGGACATGACTGAGTGACTGAATAACAACATAATGAATCATCTTTTATGGTCTCTTTCTGTATCCACCGATTTTAAGACATCTGCTCTCTGTTGAACTACATAGCAGTTACCATCTATATTAATATTTGGTATTATATCTCATGTGTAGGATCTCATTCAGTCTTTACCACAACCCCTTGAGGCTAAAGTACCTACTCTATCTCTTATTGCTTTTCAGTCCTGGAGAATTTTAATAAGCTGCTCAAGGTCACATACCTAATAAGTGGAAAAGTCAGAATTTGAATCAAGATGTCTAGCACCTGCAGGCTTAACTAGTATACAATCCAGCCCAGATTCTGCTCCTTATTTGTTTATTAAAATAATATAATAATACTGTTTTCTATTTCCATGAAGATAAATATTCTTCCGTTCTTATTTGCTTCTTGTACCCTTTCAGGCAATAGATAAAATCATTTCTTACCATATATCACTTACCTAAAGAAAAGGGTTTATAATTTAATTAGCTTCCTTTGAAATCTTAATTTAGCAAATGAAACCATGTTACAGAAATACTATTAAACCAATACATGTTTCCAAAGGCATTTTGATAGGAAAAAGCACTAAAGACATAATTCAGTGCTCTTCTTTGAGGATTAAGAAACTTTGAGTCCTCTGAAATTCCTAGATTATATGAAGTGCCAGCCAATTCCATTCATATATCATCTTCATGTGATTGAGATATTTTTGCTGCTGAGCATATTAGAAACTTCAAAAGAAGTTGAATCTACCCTGTGTCAGCATGTCACAACTAGAAGCTTCATTTTTATATCAGAGCACCAGATCCTGAGGGGGAACGTTTATAGCACTCAATTTGGTAATAGCGAGTAGTGCTGAAATGAGACATTCTGCTGGAAAGTGGAGTTTTTAAAAATAGGTAATAATGACTCTCAAGAGGATAACGCCTAAAGAATAAACTGTTGGAAAAGGTGAAAATGAAGAAATGTCAAAAACATTCAGTGCATAGCTCTTCAGGAAGTGATGCAGTGGCAGTGTCTATCAAATACTATGAGCAGATTTCACTTGAATTCAGAGGCGCCATATCTGTGGTTGCCATTTTGACACCTTTGAGGAAACTTTTGTTCTCTCTCTGAGTATGTTTCTATTTCACAGGCTTTAAAACTCGAAGATGCGCATAGCTAGCACCTTGAACATCTGGTGTGGGGAGGGATTGAAAGTACATAAAGAGACTGAGGGCATTTCAACTGTTAGTCCTTTGCACCCTTCTATTTTAGACTGAGAGACAGGTAGGAATTATAGAGGATATGGAGCCANGTGCACATAGCTAGCACCTTGAACATCTGGTGTGGGGAGGGATTGAAAGTACATAAAGAGACTGAGGGCATTTCAACTGTTAGTCCTTTGCACCCTTCTATTTTAGACTGAGAGACAGGTAGGAATTATAGAGGATATGGAGCCAAACAAAGTAAGTCTGACTTTGAGGAAGGGAGAATATGCTTCCTTGAAAGAGAGACATATTGCACTTAAAAAAGAAAGAAAAAAAAAAAACCCATTAGCCTATTTTATGAACAAGAAAAAAAAGATGAAAATTGCCTACAATTTAAAGCAGGGAGTGAATTCAGAACACTTGAAGTGAGAAATTGTCTTTTATGATTTGACCCTAGTGCAAATGAGTATCATTCTGCTGAGGGCACTGGAGCTTTAAAAATGCAGCTTTCTTTTAAAAGTATTAGCTGTCTATTTTAAAGAGACATGTCAAATATATTACCTTATGGCATAATAACTCAATGAAACATTTTCAAAAACTCAAAATTGTAGCTAATAACATCTACAAGACAAATTAGAATCTTTACTTTCTGCAGACATCAAAGTTTAAAAAGAATGTTCATGAAGCATGGTGATGGATTCTGAATATGGCTAGTGTATTTTGGCCTCTAATGTCAAGAAACAGTAATGATTTGAACAAAATACACTCTGATGATGAATTTGCCCTATTCGACGCTAAGGCAGTTTTTGAAAACATGTGTGACTCTTTAAAGTTTTTAAGGTAAAGAATTTAACATTAATGAGAAATTTCTGTCCAGTTTTTATTTTAGCAAGTTAAGATGTGAAATATAAAAGCTATACCCTGAGAATTTTAAGAATGTGTAATCATTAGTCTGGTACAAGCAAAGTTGAAATGTTAAACTGAAAAGGTACAGAAAATATCAAGAGGCATAGCATCTGAGGAGAGATAAAATTCAGATAATATTTAACGAAAGCCCATGTTCTACAGTATTACATGTAGTAATGTTTTAGATTTTACAAACTTAGCTGAATCTATTCTGATCTATTATATCAGAGTTAAGTAGCTTGTTAAATGCCCATTAGAAAGTTATGAAATAGTTCAAAATCAAGTTAATGAACAAAAGTCTCCTTCTGTGGAAATTTGTCCCATGAATGAATGCTTGATCATGCCACACAGTTACATTTAAATAATGCTGGTTTAATGATTTAACTGTTAAATTCTAACTATGTTGTGGTAATTGGAACTTTTCAGCTTTATTTTCTGCTTTAACAAGTTCTGAACTTTGTGAAGGAGGCTGGATTGACCTCCCCAAGGATTTTTCCAGATATAAATAGGTAGCTCTCAATGAAGCAACTGAAAGTTTATAAATGTATGAAAGCATGTCTAGTCTGAACTTGCTAGATAAAGAACAAGTCTATTTCTGAAAGTATAATTCAATGCAACATTTTATAATTTGTGATAAAATACCTAGTTCTCAGAGAATTTATACATTTCTATTAATAATTTTAAGAGGCTTAGCAACTTTTCACCTTTATGATTCTCTGGTGGGAGGAAGGGGGGAAACATAACATTGCAACAAGTCTATTTCACTTGCAAAGTCAAACTTAGATATGCTTGAGTTCCGTAATTTAAAATCTCCAAAGACCAAATTTGCAATGGTGGCTTCTAAATTGCTATGCACAGTTTTACAATCTTAAATTTTTAAATGGATAAAATTTTACACTTATAGGCACAAATACATCACATAGGAATTGACTTTCTGATTAGGTAAGACCAAAATTGAATATGCAAATCAGAAGAGGCTAGGTGGGGTGTGCTCTGAAAGCTCACCCAGAGTCCCCTAACTAATAATTGGAATTGCTACCTTTGATGTTGAGCCTTATGTGACATTGTTTGTCTTGTACTGAAATAATATATACTGCAGTGGCATGCTGGATTATCATTATTCCCAGTGAATTAGTTTGCTGGGTTTTTTTTTACACTGAGTTCCATGATATAACTCTAAAATACAAACAGCAGATTATCCTACATTCTTTTCAGTCATATTGTATCTTTGCCAAACTGCTTTTCAGTAGTTGCTGTAAGAAAAAGTTAAGTCCTGGGAAAATAAATGAGGAATGAGGAGTGAAGGTGATTTTGTTCAATCTGATTTCAAGGTTTGAGAACGTGTGCAAGTGCCCAGTAGAAGCACACTCAGATAGAACGTTAAGTGTGGCTATTTAAGAATGAAATAAATTTTTTCAGTTGTATGTTTTAGTTTTCAAATGCCTGTAATATTGTTCAGTTCAGTTCATTCATTCAGTCGTGTCCAACTCTTTGCAACCCCGTGAATAGCAGCACGCCAAGCCTCCCTGTCCATCACCATCTCCCGGAGTTCACTCAGATTTACGTCCATCAAGTCGGTGATGCCATCCAGCCATCTCATCCTCTGTCATCCCCTTCTCCTCCTGCCC
>SJYW01024522.1:204770-281433 GCA_006410735.1 Raphicerus campestris
AAAAAAAAAAAACCCATTAGCCTATTTTATGAACAAGAAAAAAAAGATGAAAATTGCCTACAATTTAAAGCAGGGAGTGAATTCAGAACACTTGAAGTGAGAAATTGTCTTTTATGATTTGACCCTAGTGCAAATGAGTATCATTCTGCTGAGGGCACTGGAGCTTTAAAAATGCAGCTTTCTTTTAAAAGTATTAGCTGTCTATTTTAAAGAGACATGTCAAATATATTACCTTATGGCATAATAACTCAATGAAACATTTTCAAAAACTCAAAATTGTAGCTAATAACATCTACAAGACAAATTAGAATCTTTACTTTCTGCAGACATCAAAGTTTAAAAAGAATGTTCATGAAGCATGGTGATGGATTCTGAATATGGCTAGTGTATTTTGGCCTCTAATGTCAAGAAACAGTAATGATTTGAACAAAATACACTCTGATGATGAATTTGCCCTATTCGACGCTAAGGCAGTTTTTGAAAACATGTGTGACTCTTTAAAGTTTTTAAGGTAAAGAATTTAACATTAATGAGAAATTTCTGTCCAGTTTTTATTTTAGCAAGTTAAGATGTGAAATATAAAAGCTATACCCTGAGAATTTTAAGAATGTGTAATCATTAGTCTGGTACAAGCAAAGTTGAAATGTTAAACTGAAAAGGTACAGAAAATATCAAGAGGCATAGCATCTGAGGAGAGATAAAATTCAGATAATATTTAACGAAAGCCCATGTTCTACAGTATTACATGTAGTAATGTTTTAGATTTTACAAACTTAGCTGGATCTATTCTGATCTATTATATCAGAGTTAAGTAGCTTGTTAAATGCCCATTAGAAAGTTATGAAATAGTTCAAAATCAAGTTAATGAACAAAAGTCTCCTTCTGTGGAAATTTGTCCCATGAATGAATGCTTGATCATGCCACACAGTTACATTTAAATAATGCTGGTTTAATGATTTAACTGTTAAATTCTAACTATGTTGTGGTAATTGGAACTTTTCAGCTTTATTTTCTGCTTTAACAAGTTCTGAACTTTGTGAAGGAGGCTGGATTGACCTCCCCAAGGATTTTTCCAGATATAAATAGGTAGCTCTCAATGAAGCAACTGAAAGTTTATAAATATATGAAAGCATGTCTAGTCTGAACTTGCTAGATAAAGAACAAGTCTATTTCTGAAAGTATAATTCAATGCAACATTTTATAATTTGTGATAAAATACCTAGTTCTCAGAGAATTTATACATTTCTATTAATAATTTTAAGAGGCTTAGCAACTTTTCACCTTTATGATTCTCTGGTGGGAGGAAGGGGGGAAACATAACATTGCAACAAGTCTATTTCACTTGCAAAGTCAAACTTAGATATGCTTGAGTTCCGTAATTTAAAATCTCCAAAGACCAAATTTGCAATGGTGGCTTCTAAATTGCTATGCACAGTTTTACAATCTTAAATTTTTAAATGGATAAAATTTTACACTTATAGGCACAAATACATCACATAGGAATTGACTTTCTGATTAGGTAAGACCAAAATTGAATATGCAAATCAGAAGAGGCTAGGTGGGGTGTGCTCTGAAAGCTCACCCAGAGTCCCCTAACTAATAACTGGAATTGCTACCTTTGATGTTGAGCCTTATGTGACATTGTTTGTCTTGTACTGAAATAATATATACTGCAGTGGCATGCTGGATTATCATTATTCCCAGTGAATTAGTTTGTTGGGTTTTTTTTTTACACTGAGTTCCATGATATAAAAAGAATTTAGGACAGCAGATTATCCTACATTCTTTTCAGTCATATTGTATCTTTGCTAAACTGCTTTTCAGTAGTTGCTGTAAGAAAAAGTTAAGTCCTGGGAAAATAAATGAGGAATAAGGAGTGAAGGTGATTTTGTTCAATCTGATTTCAAGGTTTGAGAACGTGTGCAAGTGCCCAGTAGAAGCACACTCAGATAGAACGTTAAGTGTGGCTATTTAAGAATGAAATAAATTTTTTCAGTTGTATGTTTTAGTTTTCAAATGCCTGTAATATTGTTCAGTTCAGTTCATTCATTNTTGTCAGAGTTCAAAAATCTCACAGCATTGTTGCTCATATTTTCTGCATTATTCAGAGACATCTAAGGAGAAATATGAAGGAAAGAGAGAAATAATAAAAGGCCTTATCAATTCTAGCCATTGCTGGGAAAGCAAACTCTTATCAAGTAAAAATAAAAGCGTGCAAGAAGGTGGAAAATCTGTTTTCCTCAAGAGAAACCAGTAAAAACAACAAAGAAAGATATTCATTTTTAACAGTTTAGATAAATGTATGTTGTACATCATGAAAATTTTTGGATTTTTTTTTACATGTAGTATGTAAATATTCAGTATAGCCTTTTGCTTATGCTAAATTTTATCCTAAACATTGATCTTAAAAAGACTCTATAATGTGTTGTTTTCACTGATATTTTAAAACATAGATACTGCAATTAAAGAGGACAGTAGTCAGTGGTTGTTTCACACAGAAACAAATATGAAATGGAAACCTGTCAACAGAATGCACAGAGATTTCAGCCACTTTCTAACAAAATGTTGCTTTCTCGATTCAAAACTAACATTTGTATATCCTTTAGTTATTCACCAGCTGGGCATTCAGTGCTACAGGCTGAATGTTTTTGTCTCCCCAGATTCAGGAGTTAAATCCTAACTATGACAGTCAGCTAGTTGAGTTACCTAGTTAAACAGCCCACTGTTTCTAGCCATGCTTCTGCAAACAGTCTTTGAAATGAAAATGTTGGTCTCAAGTCATGATTTCTGATAGCTTGCTTAAAATAGTGATTACAGTTTTTTCTAACTGGAAGGCAGCCATTAAGTGTACCATTGTTTTTATACTCTCAGCTGTCTTCAGAGAGGTCTACTGGAAAGAACAGTGGAGGGGAATTGCAATAAGGCTGACATGCAGGTTTTGTAGAGAAAGTGCCCTCCTCAATGCCAGATTGTCTTGGTAGGTTTGATGGTCCCCATGGCTTTTTACCGCCTCTACAGGGGACCCAAGCGGAACCAATTATAGTCACTTCCAGGATTTGGTGCAGCGTTTACAAGAGGCTTTCTCTGTCTTGTGTGTTGCAAGTCACTGGCTAGAAGTAGACTAAATCTGGGGCTCTTGGAGACCATCTTTCCCGATATGGGGAGAGAGATTGTCTGAGAAAGAAGCTAGCACACAGAGGAATTCGGGACCAAAAGAAGGAAGACAGAACTGTTTCTGTTTAAATCCCAGAGCCTGCTTTACCTGAGTCAGTAAAGTTCTCTTTGTTACTTGCTATTGGAAAATTCCCGTTACAGAAACCCAGGAAGAAACCGTGTTTGTAAAGTATCCTCATGTCTCTGATGGATCACAGTAACTGTGGCAAGTCTGTTTCTCAACTGTTGCTTTTAATCTTGAGTTATTCCCAGTCTGAAAAACTCCCTGAGTATACCATATTTTTATATTATGTGAACAAATCAGTGAAGTGGAAACCCATTCTTTCCATTCTTTTAAAATGAGACTTTTCAGCTGCATGCTGTTCTTTCACGGGCAACTGTTTTTCTTTTTTGTATTCTCTAATTTGAGTGTAACAGTGTCACATTTTATAAAATTTCCTTGGCAGGGGTATTTCAGCTGGTGTGTTGCCTTAGAAAGAATCATCTCTACTTACAGTATTGACAAGACTGATGGACAGCTAGCATCTTACAAAGGGTCTGAAAACCCACCTTTGTGAATATATTGTCTAAAGTAACCAAAATAATATTATCTAGATTTATGGTGAGGAAGAACTTCTTCTTTTTAATATTAAAAAATTTAAGACTATAATAAATGATAATATGTATTGAGCCATGATGTGCATAGATATTCACTGCTATCAGCATACAATTATAAATAGCATTTTGGAAACGAAAAGCTTTATAATTTTTATATTATTTATCAAAATATTCTACATCTACAAATATAAGGAAATAAAGATAGATATGCATGATGTTTTATTTATAAGTGTCTTCATCTCACTGTTGTTTATAAAAAGGAATATCTGAAACCACCTGAATGCCAAATATTAAGAATTGGTGAAATATAGTACATTCACTCTTACAGTGAAATACTGTGGAGAAGTTAATTCTGTAAATGAATAATTGGTAATAAAGAGAAGAATTTGTGATTCATTAATAACGAAAGTAACCAAATTAACAAATATGTATTCTAGAATATAATATAAAAATATATCTAATTTCACATATTTTAACATGGGACTATCTATTCCTTAATCTATATAAATAAGTATATATGTGTGTGTGTATATATATATGTGAAAAAATATATGGAAGGATATACACTAAAATGAAAAGAGTAATTAGATGGTGAGATGAAAAGATTCTTTTCATTACTTTTATTTATTTTATAATTTTTCTATATTAAGCATATGGTACCTTTCTAGTAAGAAAAATATATACAAGGGTCTTTCTAAAGGATCTTCACCTTTGAAAATGTTGAAAGACACAGCCCAAGGATATCCATAAACAGGTCACTTCTTGAGTTAATAAAGAGCAAATGTGACTTTGGAGCACTTGGTAGATTATAAACCATCTCTTAGATTGATAACATAAATTCTTTCAAAAGTATAGGTCAAAGAAAATATCTAAAGTGAAGTTCCACACTAAAGTGTCTATGAGGCCCTAAATATACCCTGGCATTCCTAAAAGAGATCAAATAGCAGATTGTGCTAGAATGGTTTCTTGTCAGCACAAATCTGAAATTGTATTGAGCATTATATATCTCTTGCCTTTCTGCGCTCTGTTCTGTATCTCAGAGAACAACATTTCCCAGACTCCTTTGCTGCTGCATTCCTGAATAAGTTTGACCAAAGGAAGGTACGGGCCAAAAATCAGGGCAGGAAGAGGAGACAAGCCTTCCTCCTCTTTCTCTCTTCTCTTTTTCTGTATATTTATATCTCTATTTCTCTAGCTGAGTTTGTACTGCATCTCATCTGTGACTCTGTTCCCCCAGAAGGCCTTACCTCCCTGATTCAACTCCCACCAAGGATATTGACAAATGCCATCTTCTTCCAGCAACTCAACTTTGCTACTCCCTCCCTTTGACTTTAGGTTTCAGAGGAGAAACTTTTTCCTGCACATGCTAATCTATAGGTTGCCTCATAATTTCCCTGGTGATTTCTCATCTCTTCCATAAACTTAGTACCTATTACCTATATTAAAGTTCCTCTACTTGAAATATATCAGTTTCTATTTCCTAACTCCTCCCTGTCTAGGTACCTACCTCAAAGAAAACACAAATCTTTCAAAGACATTAACTGATAAAACAGTGAAAACCTGTGAATGAGCACGAATTTAAATTTGTCATCCTTACATTAACTTCTTAAAAACTTGCTGTCTAGTAGAGGAAGACAGAAAACAAATTGAAAAAAAAAAAAACCCAAACACTAATATGAAAACTTCTGTTTGTGATATAATACTATGGACCAAATTAAACTGTTTCCTATAATACATAATTACTCATGGCCTGCTGAGAAAGTTATTTTATATTGGACAGTAAGAAAGTCTGTCTGAGAAATATGAGGTTTGAATTTAGAATTGAAAAACTAGAAAGATCCATTCTTGTCAATAACTGTAGTAAGAATGTTCTAGGTAAAAGAAATAAGCTAATGGAAAAGCTCAAAAGTAGAAGGTATTTGAAGGCCACTGTAGTGGAACGAAATAAGCAAGAGAGAGAAATGATCAGAGATAGGTGGGAACCAGCTCCTTCAGGGCCTTGCAGAGATGATAAGGAAATTAGATTTTATTCTAAGAATCATGGAAAGTCATTGGAGAGTCTTAGTCACCTTGAACTACTGTAACAAATTACCATGAAGTGGGTGGATCAAACAACAGAAATTTCCTTCTCACAGCTCTGGAAGCTCAGAAGTTCAGGATCAAGGTATGGGCCAATTTGGTTCCTCTTGTGGACCCGCTTCCTGGTTTGTAGATAACTGGCTCTCACTGTGTGCTCAACCTGTGGATAGAAGTCATCTTTTTTGGATCTGTTCTTAAAAGGACACTAATCTAATCCACGACCCCACGCTCATGAGCTAATTACCTTCCAAAGACCCCAACCTCCCCAAATCAAAACACTGAGAATTGGGGCTTCAACTTATGAATCTGAGGGGATATATTCAGCCCATAGCCAAGAGTATTAAACTGAGGGATAATAACATCTTCTTTGAAAATTTAGAAGATATGCTGTGTGGAAAAGGGACAGGACCTGGGGGCAGGAGGAGGAAATCAGAAGTGGATGTGAAACAGGAAGGTAAGTTAGATGATTTCCAGGGGTCCCCAGCTGACTTAAAGTGGGGTGTAAGAATAAACTGGAAAACAATTGCTTCAAATAATGAACAAGCCTGAGCTCTTCACTGGCATATTAAGATTATCTTCTAAATACAACACACTTTAATTTTATTAGTATATTAGTGAAGGGCATCATATAAAGTTAGTTTAATCAAAATGTTATACAGTTGATAAGATTAAGGTGAAATTCAATTATATGTCCCTATTACTTTTTTAGGATAAAAAGCCAAATAATTCACATCTATCCATCCTACAAAGTAGAAAGCTTCGTGATGAAAGAAATGTTTTATAGAAACTAGAAAGCCTGATACTAAATATATAATATCCAGGATAGTGAATGAATAATATTCAGAATAATAAGATGTCTATTCAGGCTTCAGTATCCTCTGATTCACAGGCTCATGATTTATGGAGCAATGCTAATACATACTTTATTTTCTAGGTCAGTTTCTTTCTTTCAATTACGTACCTACATATAAAATTAAAAGTGCTCTTTAAAATTGTGCTGGTCGTTTTCTGATACATATTGCCAAAAATGTCCTAAGTGAAACCAAATTAATTTTCCATGAGATTATTTAGTTTCAGCAGTCCAGCTCCTAGCTTCTGACATGTCCTGATATTTAATGTTAGCTCAGGTGAATTATTTAATATCTATGAAAAGAGGTAAAGTATGGCACAGAACAAGAGAATTTCCCTACAAATAACTAATAGCCCTTTATTCCTCTAAACTCATTTTTTAAAGACACAAAAAGGAAGTGAACTTTTGTAATTAATACTTTTCAAAATGCTCTTTGTAACTTATAGAAGCATTTCTTTGTTCAAGGGAGAAAAATGTATTATTTCCTAAAATTTCTTTCAGTGATAACAGAAGAGTTAATATATCTAAAGGGGCTTCCCAGAAGCTAATTGTTCATATATCGGAACAGTTAGCCTACGAGGTTGAAGTGAGTTTTATTTTAAAGTTGAGTTTTAGGCAGCACAGTGGTTAAGATTAAACTTCGCCTTCTAGTACAGAGTACGGGTTCAATCCCTGCTTGAGGAGCTGAGATTTCACATCCCTCATCACCAAGTAACCAAAAAACAGAACCAACAGAAGCAATGTTGTACTGAATTTGATAAAGNAATTGTTCATATATCAGAACAGTTAGCCTACGAGGTTGAAGTGAGTTTTATTTTAAAATTGAGTTTTAGGCAGCACAGTGGTTAAGATTAAACTTCACCTTCTAGTACAGAGTTCGGGTTCAATACCTACTTGAGAAGCTGAGATTTCACATCCCTCATCACCAAGTAACCAAAAAACAGAACCAACAGAAGCAATGTTGTACTGAATTTGATAAAGACTTTAAAAATTGTCCACATCAAAAAAAAATCTTAAAGTTGAGTTTTAGAGCTAAATGATGTCTGCAAAACGTCTGGAATTCAACATGTAAATCTTCTCTTCAGGAAGCCATTATTGCCATGGCGTTATGCTTGTTAATTTTGCTGTGTTTTGTTTTAATGTGATATTTAGCAAAATAGTAAGAGCAGTGGGGAAAAAATGAGAATAATGTAAGATGGTTACTATATGCTATATACTGAAGTCCTTTACATTGATCTAATCTACCAGACCACTTGACCTGCCTCTTGAGAAACCTATATGGAGGTCAGGAAGCAACAGTTAGAACTGGACATGGAACAAAAGACTGGTTCCAAATAGGAAAAGGAGTATGTCAAGGCTGTGTATTGTCACCCTGCTTATTTAACTTCTATGCAGAGTACATCATGAGAAACACTGGGCTGGAAGAAGTGCAAGCTGGTATCAAGATTGCCGGGAGAAATGTCAATAACCTCAGATATGCAGATGACACTACCCTTATGACAGAAAGTGAAGAGGAGCTAAAGAGCCTCTTGATGAAAGTGAAAGAGGAGAGTGAAAAAGTTGGCTTAAAGCTCAACATTCAGAAAACGAAGATCATGCCATCCAGTCCCATCACTTCATGGGAACTACATGGGGAAACAGTGGAAACCATGTCAGACTTTATTTTGGGGGACTCCAAAATCACTGCAGATGGTGACTGCAGCCATGAAATTTTAAAACACGCTTACTTCTTGGAAGAAAAGTTATGACCAATCTAAATNCATGTCAGACTTTATTTTGGGGGACTCCAAAATCACTGCAGATGGTGACTGCAGCCATGAAATTTTAAAACACGCTTACTTCTTGGAAGAAAAGTTATGACCAATCTAAATAGTATATTCAAAAGCAGAGACATTACTTTGCTGACTAAGGTCCTTCTAGTCAAGGCTATGATTTTCCCTGTGATCATGTATGGATGTGAGAGTTGGACTGTGAAGAAGGCTGAGCGCCGAGGAATTGATGCTTTTGAACTGTGGTGTTGGAGGAGACTCTTGAGAGTCCCTTGGACTGCAAGGAGATCCAACCAGTCCATTCTGAAGTTCAGACCTGGGATTTCTTTGGAAGGAATGATGCTAAAGCTGAAANTCTTTTAATTTCATGGCTGCAATCACCATCTGCAGTGATTTTGGAGCCCCCCAAAATAAAGTCTGACACTGTATCCACTGTTTCCTCGTCTATTTGCCATGAAGTGATGGAACCAGATGCCATGATCTTAGTTTTCTGAATGTGGATAAAACTGCCTAATTCCACTGGCTATGAACACTTCCTTCAGAGCTAACCTGTATACTTCCCTACCATCATATGCGTATTCTCTAATTGTGCCTTTATCTTTCCCTCCAAATTAAAAGAACTTATTGGAAGCATACTATTAACCAAGTCCCAGTCAAATGCCCACACTTCAGAGTCTTGTAAGTTACTCTTTCATTTCTAATTTCCACATCATCCATCACCTGATCACCATTCCTCTACTTCTTTAAAAAAAATCATAATCTAGCCTGAATATTCTGTAACCATATGGTTCAATGTATATGGTTGACCAGAAACAATAAATTATCTATCTATATGCCAGTGGTGAGAGAGGAAATAAAACTGAGACTAATCAAAATATAGTAATTCAGACCATTCAGACCAGCTATAAAGAAGAAGCAAAATATGTAGAGATTCTCAGTTGCCTGCCAAGTACACTGCTTACCCTTTATTGCAGCTCCTGGCTTAGCTGTGTGATTCTGGTTCTAAAATGATCCCTTAAAACAGAACCTCTTGCCTTTCTCTAGTCTTGTCCTATATTATCCTATATTCTCTCCTCTCATCTCATTGACTTTAATCTTACCACTTCTCAGGCTGGGAATGCCCTGTCCTTTATCTCCTCTTATTAAAATCCTTTTTCACTTTCTAGAGCAGAGCAAAACCATCTTATTATCCTTGAATTTATCCTTGATATTCCCAGCAGGAAGCTAAACTCTGTTCCATATTGTCTTATACTTAAGTTTGCAGCTCTCCTGTAATATATCTTACATAGTATTTTGTGATATGTGTAGCTTATTTTCTGTCACTTTTAGTTCCTCTACATTGAAAAATTTCCATTATCTTATTTTGTAAAGAAAATTTTGTTGTGTGTAAGTGATCTTTAATTTTAGGTTGATGAATAAAAATATAAATTTGAAAAAATATATGATATAGAATAGATATCCATTTTATATCAGAAGTGGTATCATAGCAACTGTAGATAAATAATTTAAAACATAGTTTTAATACATGGGTCCGTTTTATAATACTGATTCAGTGAGTCATTCATGGGCCTAATCTTTAAAGGAATAGTAATGAATGTACAAAAAGCTGAAGGAAAATTATTGTCTCTCCATTCTGATTCACTTACTGGTTTATAGAATATTATTAGGTTTTAAATCTATTACTGTGGGTTGTGAAGTCCTCACAGTCTGTCAAATGATAGAATAATTCCTCTTTATTCCTGGAAAGGACATTAGATTAGAAGGGAAAAACACAGGAACCAGAAAAATGACATTAAAAGCTAATACCAAGCCAACTTATAGGAGTAAAATCTGGATTCCTTCTTAACTACATTTGGAGGAACTTGTCTGTTGTACTATGAGGTGGTTCTTACTTGATTTCCTGCTAATCCTCAGGCTGGAAGGAATTTTGTTGAATTAGGGGCAAGAAATCCAAATGACAACCATGGAAAAATCAGTCCCAGTAGGAACCATACTCCATTAGCCTGGATTTGACACATGCCTAATATTGAACATAACAATAAACCACACTTCACTGTCCCAACACTCTGTCTTAACGGTGAATGCTCTTATGTGAAAAATGATGTTTACCACATAATCATATATATTTTATACCATAGTATATAAATATATGTATATTTAAAATAAAATATGGAGATTGTTATTTCTCTACTGCACAGTCAGTTTGAAAATGATCATAGCCTTTGCTGACTCTTTTCTTTTTACTTGGAAATACTCAGCAGGCCAAATGTTTTACCAAGCCAAGTGTATCTGAGGGATTCTGGGAGTTTTTCAATAGCCAAGGTCAGTCTGGGCCTGTTTAGTTCTCTTGGGCTATTAAAGTCTGTTTCTATTACAGGTCTCCTAATTCCCTGGAAGCATATGTTGTTATCTGGAAAATATTCAGATCTATGAAAACAAGGGTGTTTGTCTGTTGCCTAAGAAATAGAATAAGAAAGTGACATTCATTCACTAAGAAATCTATTTTAAGAAAAGTTTTTCTTCTTTTCATTGTAAACAAGTGACTTCAACAGAATGACCATTTTTCTGATAGCATCTTACTGAGAACATTTTACTCAGCAAAGGCTGACCATGCTTTTAAATAGGAAAATAGAAAATAAAAAACAACTTTCTTGTCTTAACAAAGAGTAAATAAATGGGTTTACATATATGAGTTATCATTTTCACTAATATGAACTTCCTCAAAATAAAAAGTATGAGGTTAGAGAAGTAAGCAGTTTTTTATTAGAAAAAGGTATGAAGGAATAATAGACCCATAGTTGGCCTTCTCTATTGGATGGAGATAATTGATAAGAAGTCAGTTCAAGTTCTAAAATATCCACATCTTGCATTTTGCCCTTTCTGCTGTTTCTGATTAAAATGTACTTAAGGTATGTTAAATAGGCGTGCCTCCTATAGAATTCCATATGGAGCAAAATAATCTAACACACTTTAAAATAATCATTTTTTAATCTTCCCAATAAATCAATTTTTATCATTCAGCAACAAATGAAGTACTATTTCTACTAGTTCTTTTTGACTTAATATGTATTTTTAACTTTTAAAATTTTATTTTACAATGTTGTATTAGTTTCAAGTATATAGCTGTACATTTTAAATGAGTTTATTAGAAAGGCAGAAATTAGTCTTCAAGTTATGTGATTTTAAAATTAATTCAATCATATAGAACACTCTAAACTTTAGGGAAAGCTATTCATTCCTATCCCTCAAAAGTTAATAGTAAGTTAAACATAGCTGGAGGTATTTGTCTTTGTTCTTCGAGCCAAGGCCCTGTTAACTAAAAGTTATGGACTATCCCCACCACTTTCTCTTGGATCTTAGAGGCAGTCACGACACTACAGCTGGGAGGTCTCTAAAAGACCACCATATTTAACTCCTGACTGGTGTCTCTGCTGCCCACCTCCGTATCTTCATCTTGGAATCTGCCTCTCTCCTTTGACTTCCTTGAGACATGTAGAAAGTCCCCAAAGTATGTAGAAATTCAGCAATGTTCCCTCACAGAGAGATTGCCTGAGACTCTTAGATTTCCTTCAATTGTGTGTATTTGTAGAGTGTGTTAAAGAAACAACTTTCCACTCTCCATCTCAACCCTTCTACACTGAGACAAAGATGTAACAATTGATTGATGCCAAGACACCCTCTCATAATTTCTATAAGTGAAAACCTTCCCACTTACAGGAATGATGACAGCATTCTCTTCTCTGCCCCACCTCAACTGACAAAGAGTATTGTGCTTAGTCATTCAGTCATGTCTGACTCTTTGTGACCCTGTGGACTATAGCCCACCAGGGTCCTCTGTCCATGGGTATCCTTCAGGCAAGAATACTGGAATGGGTTGCCATGTCCTCCCTCCAGGTGATCTTCCCAGCCCAGGAATCAAACCCAAGTCTGCCACGTTACAGGTGGGTTCTTTACCATCTGAGCCACCAGGGAAGCCCAAAGAGTACAACACAGTCATAATTGAAATAGTCAAAGAGTAAAATACAGTCATAATTGGCACAGTACAATACAGTCATAACTGAAAGAGAGTCACTATTTCCTCTGCAATTTTAGGCTTAATGGGAGAGCACTGGTGAGGCTGAACCAGAAGTCACTGAATAACCATGGGACAGTGGACCTTTATCTTATGAGGACAGTGGACTTCATTGTGTCAGACATTGGAGAACCATTTTTGAGCAGAATTCTTCTTTTGGGAACTGTATATTTGAAGCAGTGTAAAGCATGGATTAAAAGGGGAGTGTACTTAATAATATTGGCCCTAATATAGAAGTCAAGAGTTTAACATTTGGGGAATTCTTTGACTATTAAATAAAATTTAATTAATATGGAAATAGAGCTATCAGTGAACAGTAGCATTAAATTAAGTCACGTACTTTACCTTGCCCAACAGTGCATACAAAAGGGGTCACATCAGCATAGATATGGCAGACCAAGAAGTATAGTATAGCACCATCTGGAGATGATAAGAGTGGAATTTATCTCTTATCCACTGGGGTCTCTCTCTGGGTTCCAGTCTTCATGAAAAGAAAGGAATGACCAGCAACTGTTCTAACATTCCATATTTTATGCATGTTGCCACATTCACATATGTTTTAGGTTACTGAAGGGTATAAGTAGGCAGAAAATTCTTCATTTATGCAGTTTCAGACATTTGCAGTGGAATCACTATTTATAGTTAGGAAGGTATTGGCTATCACTATGGCAAATACTGATGTTGGGTAAAAATGATAACTCTTTAGAGGACCTCTTAATATGTTCTGCTCCTTTAGCTCTTGATTTTCCCCAGTATGGAAAATGTATTTTTGATTTTCTCTCACGTCCAGCCTCTGTGTGCTGGGGAGAGAGTGGCTCCATTACAACCTCATGTTGTAGGTAACCCAACATCCATTGCCTTGTGTCTCTCCTCCAGCCTTTCTGTCACTAGGAAAGAGCTTCGTGGTTTCAAATAACCTGCCTCTGTGTGNATAGGTAACCCAACATCCATTGCCTTGTGTCTCTCCTCCAGCCTTTCTGTCACTAGTAAAGAGCTTCGTGGTTTCAAATAACCTGCCTCTGTGTGTAGTGCATGTGCACATATATCCATACACACAGTTGTTACACAAAAGTACATATATGTATTTATCAGTGCTTATCTATTCAGTTCAGTTTAATCACTCAGTCATGTCCAACTCTGCAACCCCAGGGACTGCAGCACACCAGGCCTCCCTGTCCATCCCCAACACCTGGAGCTTGCTCAGACTCGTGTGTGTTGGTGATGCCATCCAACCATCTCATCCTCTGTCATCCCCTTCTCCTCCTGCTTTCAATCTTTCCCAGCATCAGTGTCTTTTCCTATGATTTAGTTCATCACATTAGGTGGCCAAAGTACTGGAGCTTCAGCTTCAGCATCAGCCCTTCCACTGAAAATTCAAGACTGATTTCCTTTAGGATNTGAACCCAACATACTTTAGACTTGTGATCTATTTGAGAAACATGCCCCTAAAGCTAAGATGATATAATGTGTGTATGTGCGTACAATTGTACTAAGTCTTCACAGTATCAGGTCTTCACAATTCCCCTAATCAGATACAGCTTGAGAAATGTTGGCCAAACAGCAATAAGAACACCTATAAGTTAAAGACTGAATCACATTGTCAAAATGAATCCACATTTTCTTGCACTGTCTTTCTTTCCACTTTCTCTCTCTGCCCCTGTCACAGCCAACAACATTTTTGATGTCCCTCAATCTCTCTTTCTTACCTTTCATCCTTCCTATTCTCACTTTACTCTTTGAGGTATATATCAGTTGACTTTCTGGATGTCAGTTTTCTTTTGCTCTGGTTGTGCTTTTGTTGTTCAGTTGCTCATCCATGCCCAACTCTTTGCAACCCCATGGACTACAGCATGCCAGGCTTCCCTGTCCTCTGCCATGTCCTGGAGCTTGCTCAAATTCATGTCCATTGAGTTAGTGATGCTGTCTAGCCATCTCATCCTCAGTCACCTCCTTCTCCTCCTGCCCTCAATCTTTCCCAGGATCTTTTCCAATTGGGGCTGTTTAATTCCTCTTCACTTTTTGCCATCAGAGAGCGGTATGATCTGTATATCTGAGGTTGTTGATATTTTTCTGGCAATCTTGATTCCAGCTTGTAAGTCATCCATTGCCTTTTCTGATCGTGCTACATTCCCTCAAAGTTACTCTCACATGTGATGAACAATTACGTCCATGTTCAAGAAGGCAAAGTTGGATTAGGACTGAAATGGTGCCATTTCTCTTGTGCATTCACTGGCCCTGCACCTTCATTCTATTGGTTTTAAACAACTGATTAAGCAGCTCACTGGGCATGGAAAGAAATGGACCACATGGCTTGACCAATGGACAGTACACTTACTTAAGTACTGTGAAGTTTAAATGCTGGATTTTAAAAGGAACTTAGAGAAACTAAAACACAGAAGATTTGAAAAGAAAAATATCAAACATGAGTTATAGGCTAGAATACAGATTCTGAAGGATATTGGTGCTGACATATATACACACAGAGAGAGTTAATTTCTTAAAACAGTTTTTGGTTCACAGCAAAATTAGGTAAAAATTACAAAGAGTTTGTGTATACCTGTCTCCCCCATAATCAACCTTCCAGCACCATTGATCAACTGTGACAACTGGAAATTCTGCCAGGAACAGCCTCTGCAAGGGTGCGTAGCTTTAGAGGGAAGATGCTAGTGGTAAACAGCTCTGTGCTATCATCTGGTAACCTCTCAGCAGTTGGGGGAATGAGGGCCTTGACCTTGAGAGAAAAATCTGGACAATACAAGACAGAATCCACAGGAGACAATACAAGCCTACCAGGTTTCCTGTAAAGAAGAGCTTAGAACAAGTGAGTTTGAGTATCTTTTGATAGAAATGATTCTAGAATTTAACAGAATTGCTGCCTCCAAATAAGAGAGAAGTTTATTTGTGCATATCTTATCTAAGCAAAAATGTAAAGGAAAGCACACACACTTCATTTTGAATAAGACAAGAAGCTTGTGAAATACAGAAAATTACTTCCCTTGTGTGTTTTCCTAAAAGATTGATAGCTTAACTAAGTAATAGGTTAATTACTAAAATTAGTTCTAGGTTTTCTTCACATGCAAAAAATTTATCCAGCCTTTTCAACCTTGAGCTGAGGTTCTACCTTGAGGGAAGTTTATAAAGATAAAAGTTTAGTCCATAAAATGTTTGAGAAAAAAAATGAAAGTAAGGCTGTCTGCCATTCCTTCAATGTGAGATTAATAAAAAGAATGAAGAGAAATTATTCATTTGACCATGGTTAAATATCAAAAGATATATATGCTATATATGTGTGTGTGTGTGTGTGTGTGTATGTAAAAATTTAAATCCAATTTGCTTTCTAAGTTTTCATTCAGAATGTTTCCATCAGAACACCATAGTTGTATGCACTGCTGTGTCTTAGGTAGTCAAATAAAAACATAATACAAACACCTCAGAGTCATACATGTTTCCCTCTCCACTTAAACATGCTTATTTCCATGAACAAAAATTCCCTCAGATACATGACTTTCATCACAGGGTTCGAATTTAAATATGTTCTGAGTATATCACCACTACTGAGTGGGAGAGAAACTTTTAGATTTCATTTCTAAAATGAATCCACACCACCATTCTTATGTTTAAAACAAATCATTCTTACAAAATCCATAAATAATAGTTTTAAAATGTAACAAACATAAAAAAGCTATTTCTGAACTGGTTCCCATTATTTCCTTTTTTTAAGAATTTTTTTTTGATATGCACCATTTTTAAAGTCTTTATTGACTATGTTACTTTACTGCTTCTGTTTTATGTTTTGGTTTTTTGACCATAAGGCATGTAGGGTCTTAGTGCCTTAATCAGGGATCAAATCCACACGCCTTATATTGGAAGGTAAAGTCTTAACCACTGGACCTCCAGGGAATTCCCAATCCCCATTACATGCTATTTTTCCCCCCCTAAAATACTGNTTCTGTTTTATGTTTTGGTTTTTTGACCACAAGTCATATAGGGTCTTAGTGCCTTAATCAGGGATCAAATCCACACGCCTTATATTGGAAGGTGAAGTCTTAAATTAACCACTGGACCTCCAGGGAATTCCCAATCCCCATTACATGCTATTTTTTTCCCCCTAAAATACTGATTAGCCCATTAGCATATATCCCAGAAATGATAAGAAGTATAAGGACTGCTCCAAGTATAATGTTCCAGCAAATCAGTGCAATCCTGTATATTCACAGATACTCTCTGACCTCTAGAAACAGCAGCAAGTCAGCACCCTTCTCTCACGCTTTAAGTGTTGANGCCTTAATCAGGGATCAAATCCACACGCCTTATATTGGAAGGTAAAGTCTTAACCACTGGACCTCCAGGGAATTCCCAATCCCCATTACATGCTATTTTTCCCCCCCTAAAATACTGATTAGCCCATTAGCATATATCCCAGAAATTATAAGAAGTATAAGGACTGCTCCAAGAATAATGTTCCAGAAAATCAGTGTAATCCTGTATATTCACAGATACTCTCTGACCTCTAGAAACAGCAGCAAGTCAGCACCCTTCTCTCACGCTTTAAGTGTTGATTCAAACCATTGCTGTGGAATAGTTTTATCANGTTTTATGTTTTGGTTTTTTGACCATAAGGCATGTAGGGTCTTAGTGCCTTAATCAGGGATCAAATCCACACGCCTTATATTGGAAGGTAAAGTCTTAACCACTGGACCTCCAGGGAATTCCCAATCCCCATTACATGCTATTTTTCCCCCCCTAAAATACTGATTAGCCCATTAGCATATATCCCAGAAATTATAAGAAGTATAAGGACTGCTCCAAGAATAATGTTCCAGAAAATCAGTGTAATCCTGTATATTCACAGATACTCTCTGACCTCTAGAAACAGCAGCAAGTCAGCACCCTTCTCTCACGCTTTAAGTGTTGATTCAAACCATTGCTGTGGAATAGTTTCATATGATAAAACTTCATTAAATTTACACTGTGTCTTTGGACACTATAATTTTATGAGCCTCAGTATCCTTATCTATAAAATGGGATTGTTGGGTATGAATCACATTATCTTGAAGAATCTCACTAGTGTGATATCTTGGCTTAAGCTATGCTTTCATCTCTACTTCAGATACGACTGCACATATTGTACTTTTTAGACCTTTGAAACGTGATCAAGACTGAAGGGCAAAGAACAGTGTGACAAAAACATAGCAACCCTCAGTTCTGTGACTCAGCCCTCCCCAGGTTCTCAGGAGCCAAATTCCTCAAGCTGAAGTCACTGAGAAACAATTAGTAAACTGTATACTAGTATAATGACATAACACCAATTTCCTTAAATGCTAAAATTATTAATGCAACCCTTCAAAGTGCCTAACTTACCATATAAAAGTGTTTTTACTTCTCCAAGAAAATCTGATGGTTGAATTTAAGAATATGAATCACAATTTCCTCTTTAATTGGAAAGTGTCATGTTTTAACAGTAATGATACCCTTTATAGAAATGTTTCAGAGGTTAAGGTGTATTCTGTAATCACGTTGGCCAGTTATGTTAGAGTTCTTATTATTCCTAATAGAAAATTAATACTTAAATTAGCTAAATATCTTACAATGTTTCAGCACTGGACAGAGAGCTAACTCCCGTAATGTGAAAATGACTTGCTC
This sequence comes from Raphicerus campestris, assembly GCA_006410735.1. Taxonomy (NCBI): domain Eukaryota; kingdom Metazoa; phylum Chordata; class Mammalia; order Artiodactyla; family Bovidae; genus Raphicerus; species Raphicerus campestris. The sequence continues at coordinate 222,955 of SJYW01024522.1, forward strand.
TCTTTTTCAGGTCTTGTCACAATACAGCCGTCACTGTGTGAAGCTGATCAGTTTTCTTGTATCTACGCTGTCCAGTGTGTCCCTCTTGCAGGGAAATGTAATGGACAGGAAGACTGCACAGATGGATCTGATGAAATGGATTGTCCTATCAGCCCCCTTCCCCAGCTCTGTGGTCAAACAGAATTCCAGTGCTCTACCCATGAGTGTATCCCATCCCTCCTGCTTTGTGATGGAGTGCCTGACTGCTACTTTAATGAAGATGAATCTGGCTGCTGTGAGTTATTTTCATTCATTCAGTGTTCCAGGGAAGAAATGCTGTTTGGAAATGATAGAGAGAGCTTGACAGATAAAATAAAGTTCTCTAGAGTCTTAGCATGATCATATCATCAATAACAAAGTTGTTTGTGCTATGTTGTTGAACAAAGTGTACAGTCCTTGCTTAGCATTTCTGGAAACATTTTGTTTGTAGTCATACTGCTTCTGCTACTGCTAAGTTGCTTCAGTTGTGTCCAACTCTGTGCGACCCCATAGATGGCAGCCCACCAGCTCCGCCATCCCTGGGATTCTCCAGGCAAGAACACTGGAGTGGGTTGCCATACTAATCTCTGTTAGATGTGTCTAATCTCCTTTTTATATTTGTATCTGAATCATTCATATAGGGGACGCTCTTACAGTTCCATTACTTTTAAAAATGTTTGTGGGGATGGATTAAAGACATGTAATTATAATTTCTTCCCCCTAAAAACCTTCATGAAGCTGGTGAAAGTAAGTGGGGAAATATCCATTTTAGTGAATAAATGTAATTAGAGTTTAGAACTGGGCCTTGATAGATGTGTCAGTAAGAGTTAATACAGGATTTCCCTGGTGATATAGTAGATAAAAAGCTACCTGCCAATGCAAGAGACATGGGTTCCATCCCTGGTTAAGGAAGATTCCACAGGTCACAGAGCAACTAAGTCTGTGTGCCATAGCTACTAAGCCTGTGCTCTGGATCCCATGCTCTGTAACAAAAGGGGGCATGGTGAGGAGAAGCCCACATACCACCACTAGAGAGTAGCCCCCACTTGCCACAACTTGAGAAAGTCCACGTGCAGCAATAAAGACCTAGCACAGACATAAACAAATTTTTTTTTAAAGTTAATGCCAGAGTAAATCAGTGGGACATTGGGTTTGACCTCATCTTCATCACTTACTTCTTGTACAATTTGGGGAAAGTCATTTGAGTCAGTCTCACCGCCCATGTTATACCTACCTTACAGGGCTATAAGAATTGGAGAGAATGCACATAAAATTCTCAGTCCTGCATTCATCAACTTCCTTCTTTAGTGTTAATTAAGTAATTATACAAATTACACAAATCTTTAAGGTGAGCACATTATCATGGTGGAGTCAAGGCACCATTAGAGTTGATTTAATAATTTTTTGTCTGGTTTTATGTTATATCACGCTGTATATGAGCTGCAGTGATAGAGCTCCATAAGCCATATGTTTGTTTGTTATGAGATCATGTAATATTGTCTTAGAGGCAAGTAAGAGGCAGATAGAGGCAAATGAGAAAGAGGAAGGTGAGGTGAAGTCACTCAGTCATGTCCAGCTCTTTGTGACCCCATGGACTGTAGCCTACCTGCCCTCTCTATCCATGGGATTCTCCAGGCAAGAATACTGGAGCGGGTTACCATTTCCTTCTCCATGGGATCTTCCCGACCCAGGGATCGAACCTGGGTCCCCAGTGGCCACTATTTTTGGAGCAGTAAAGTTTGGAATGTAACTGTAAGATGGAGGTACTAGAAAAAAAATAGAAGGCTGTTTCAGTGCCCCATTTTGTGTGAGAATCCAAAATTATGATATCTATTGCAAAAGGCATAAAGATGAATGAAGTAAAGTAAGATAGTTTTTGTATGTTTTTTTAATGTGTGTATGTTTAAAGGTTTTAGCTTTAAATCAGTGAATCTCTTTTCCTTGGCTTTCTATTTCCTTGTTATTTCCTACATGTATATTCTTTCTATAGTAAAATCAGTTTGTGAGGTCATGTAATATTGTCTTAGAGGCAAATAAGAGGCAAATAGAGGCAAATGAGAAAGAGGAAGGTGAGGTGAGATCGCTTAGTCATGTCCGACTCTTTGCGATCCCATGGACTGTAGCCTGCCTGCCTTCTCCATCCATGGGATTCTCCAGGCAAGAATACTGGGGTGGGATACCATTTCCTTCTCCACGGGATCTTCCCAACCCAGGGATCAAACCTGGGTCTCCCACATTGGAGGCAGACGCTTTAACCTCTGAGCCACCAGGGAAGCCAAGTTATTTATCCCTGTTCTGATCAAGGCTCTAATGGAATTTGGCTGTTAGAAATCAGATTAAGTTAAAGAATTCTCTGGTGGTCCAGTGATTATTAATTGGCACTTTCACTGCTATAGGCGCAGGTTCATTCCCTGGTTGGGGAACTAAGATCCCACAAATCTCATGGCTTGGTCAAATTAAAAAAATAAAATAAAAAGAAAAAAGAAATCAGATTAAGCTCAATATAGTCATATGATATTTGACTTCAAATAACAGTGCTATTTAAAGGGAAGCATAAGAAGACACCTTATTCTTATACTTTTAGACGTATATTAGAAAATTGGTATTTGATGAGATAGTAATATATGGAATTCTGCTCCTAAAGGGAAATAAGTGTACATTAGGAACAGATGGTACTGTGAAGGAATTTCTCTACTCCGTCTCCAAAATATTTATTGAGTTATGGCTCTGTAGAGAAAAGTGCATGAAAATAAATTGTGGACAAAATGCTAGAGCAATAATTATAGGACTAATATCTGATGGTGACAATTTACTAAACAATTAAAAGCATAACAGTTCTTTTTTTCCTGGACTCATTTTTTTTTTAAATTTAGAATGGCATTTTATAAACTATCATTCATTCATTCATAAACCTTCATTCAGTTCAGTTCAGTTCAGTTGCTCAGTCATGTCCGACTCTTTGGGACCCCATGAAACACAACACGTCAGTCCTCCCTGTCTATCACCGACTCCCGGAGTCCACCTAAACCCATGTCCATCAAGTCAATGATGCCATCCAGCCATCTCATCCTCTGTTGTCCCCTTCTCCTCCTGCCCCCAATCCTTCCCAGCACCAGAGTCTTTTCCAGTGAGTCAACGCTTCGCATGAGGTGGCCAAAGTACTGGAGTTTCAGCTTTAGCATCATTCCTTCCAAAGAAATCCCAGGGCTGATTTCCTTTAGAATGGACTGGTTGGATCTCCTTACAGTCCAAGGGACTCTCAAGAGTCTTCTCCAACACCACAGTTCAAAAGCATCAATTCTTCGGAGCTCAGCTTTCTTCACAGTCCAACTCTCACATCCATACATGACCACAGGAAAAACCATAGCCTTGACTAGATGGACCTTAAGGATGTAATTTATGCCACACATTGTATTGGGCATTGATGATCCAATGGACATGACCTGATACAAACTCAGGTTGTTAGATACATTCTATATTAGTGAAGGAGAGTAGTAAATGATGGTTGAGATACCATGTGTAAGTTCTGTGAGAGATAACCAGTGTTATTGAATAACATTGGGTACTCCCTAACTGTGGTGCCAGAGTGTCTAAATTTTAACATGAAAAGTGATTGCAGAGCCAAATTTGGAAAGACAGATAGTCATTAGGCAATTTGAAATGCTTGATTCCAGTGAGAATGTTCCACGAATAGAAGAGAAGTTGTTTGATTGAAGAATATTTCATATAGCTAGAGTCTGTGGTGAAAAAGGTAGAAATAAGTTGGGAGAGATAAGCAGGGATTGGGTCTTGAAGAGTCCACCCTATCATGCCAGTGATAAGTAAGTGTTTAAGTGGTACATGGATGGATTGGAATGAGGATGGGTGCCTGGTTAGGAGATGTCACACTTGACATAGTAAGGGGTTGATTAGGTTGATGGTATGATGCACAGTGTGAATAGATTTAAGAGATATTCAAGTAAAGAGCAGGAGAAAGAAATCAGTAATAGTTTCCAAATTTCTGATCTAGGCAACAAGATAGCTAATCTGCCATTTCTTGAGCTGGGAAAAATAGGATGAGAAGGACCTCTTAGGGTAAGAAATGTGGCTTCACCTTTAAACATGTGTTATTTATGTTATCTCTGGCATACCCACGTGGAAACATTCAGAATATGTTTTGAAATGGATGTGTGGTGCTCAGGAATGAATTCAAGGAAGATATATAAAGATACAAAGCTATTAGCATACAATGATTCAGACTGTGGCTGTAAATGAGATAATAGAGGAAAAAGATAAGGGGGGGGGGACAGAATCCTAAGGAACATCTAAAGGATGGTTTAAAAAAAAAAATCAAAAGACAGGAAGATGTCATAGACATAGGACAACCAAAAGAGAATGATGATCTTAAATCAAAGGTAGAAATCTATGTACCAGAGGGTATGCACAGGATCAGATGTTTCTGTGAGATCACATAAAATTAGAACTAAAAATTTTTAGACTGGGAAAAAGCTAAAGTAGTTGCTGTGATTCTGGAGAGGTAACACCCTGTGGAGTGGGAGGACAGAATTGTGACATCAGCCTTTTGTGGAGAAGATGAGAAATCATAGAGGAAAGCCAGCTATAGAAAACCCTTTCAAGAAGGTGGCGTTGAGACTGGAATATAGGACAAAATAAGAGGTTTGGTTGATTGGTTTGTTTGTTTTGTGAGACTTGCATGTTTTTAAGCATTGTAGGAACAGAATTCTGAAAAGTTTGAAATTTTATACAAGAAAATCAATAGCAATTGATATTTAAAAGTCTTTTATTTTTTACAAAAATACATGTTTAGTGATCAGAAAGCTTAAACAGAGCATATGATGAGTCCAACATTTAAAAATAATTCATATTTAATCATATATTTCCATTGGTAACATATTTTTTATAAAAGTGTCACTTCAGTTAGTGATACTTCTGTTTGACCAAAAATATCCAATTTGTTAAAGTAAGTGGAAAAAAATAAGTATGGTTTAATGATATGGGAAAATAACCCCAAACTAGAAACATTCTTCTCATTGATATTCCTCTGAAAGAAATCTGTTCACATGAAGATTTCTATTTCATCAGGTGTATCAGTCAGTGTCCTGACAAGAAATAGATGGCATTAATATTGTGCAATTTTAGACTATTTTAATAAAGGAATTATTTATTAGGGGAATAATAAGCATAGGAAAACCACAAGGAGGTGTGTTGTCACCCGTAGAACAAAGGATGAGAGAGGAGGGAATAGTTGTTTGTATCTAGAGTTGAGGAGAGCTACTTGATAAAGGATGTGGCATTTGTAATGGGAGCAGCTAACCATTGGTAATCCCACAGTCTCTTCCTCTGCATTAACTTCCCACTGGTGATACCCATCAATCAAACCCAATCAAAGCTAGAGGACAAAGAAAGATGTTCCGCCTCCTGGGGCCCAGAGCAAGGAGAGAAGATGGAGATGGGTCAGGAGAGTGGGGCCCAGAGCAAGGAGAGAAGATGGAGATGGGTCAGGAGAGGCACATAGACGCTCTCTATCAATAAGAGAGATAACTGTGACCAGTAAATGGGGAGGGGAATAGTTTTACTGCTATCTAACTTTAATTGATGGGCTTCCCAGGTGACACTAGTGGTATAGAATCCACCTGCCAATGAAGGAAATGCAAGAGATGCGGGTTCAATCTCTGGGCTGAAGATCCTCTGGAGGAGGGCATGGCAACCCACTTCAATATTTTTGCCTGGAAAATCCCGTGGACAGAGAGCCTGGCAGACTACAGTCTACAAGGTTGCAAATGTTGGCCACGACTGAGCAACTGAGCACACACAGATTTTTGTTTATGTTCCAGGAGAAGTTGATGTATTTTATGAAGTTAAGTGGCACACAGGAGTGGGGTTGTGCTCCTAAGACTTGTAGACCAACCTTTATCAACAGTTTTATTGGGGCCTTTCAATTTGTTGCTTCTCTGATAGCTCAGTTGGTAAAGAATCCACCTGCAATGAGGAGACCCTGGTTCAATTCCTGGTTTAGGAAGACCCCTGGAGAAGGGAAAGGCTCCCCACTCCAGTGTTCTTGGGCTTCCATTGTGACTCAGCTGGTAAAGATTCCACCTGCAATGCGGAAAACCTGGGTTCGATCCCTGCGTTGGGAAGATCCCCTGGAGGAGGGAAAGACTACCCACTCCAGAATTGTGGCCTGGAGAATTCCATGGACTGTATAGTTCATGTGGTGACAAAGAGTCGGACACAACTGAGCAACTTTCACTTTCACTGTCAATTTGTTAGCTATGATCTCAGCACCCTATGTATAAAGATTACCCTTTGTATTTGACAGCTTCTTACAAAGGTGTTCCTCAGTTTATTCAACATGAAAATCATAGTGGTTAAGTCTGTTTTACAGAGGTATTCAAGAATTAAATGAATTAATGTGGCAAATTGAATAAGTATTATTATCCTTTCCACATTAAATTATCTTTATAGTTTTATTAAAATTATTTAAGCTGCTAAGATATTTTAATAAGAGTCCCGATTGGTTTTGTTCAGGGACAGAGTACATATCCATCCTGCTTCATGCTAGGTGTGCCTCGGCCTTGAAGGGCTTGTTGCCTTCATTCTCGTGGCACAAAACCATAGCTCCTCTAATGTTGGAAATGTTAATCTTCTACATATATGACCTTTCATTTTAATAGTAAATAGATACACAGCCATAGTCATATATGCTTTACTTTCGTAGCAGATATAATCTTCAAAAGGGATGTTACTTTACAGAAGTAACTTTGGTAAGCCATCATTCATCAGCTGTTTATTTTTGATGTATCATCTACCTAAGCGAATGAGCTAAATGCCACAAAATGCACTGTGATACTTATTTTGGTTAGAAAGAGTATCAACCTCTAGGGTGATGACAGATTGAAATAAGTATTTTTATAGCTATGAAACCATAATGATTGAAAGAGAATGTGGCAAAAGTTGATATTGTCCAAGGAAACATTTTGAAACCTGATTTTCCTATAAATTTATAGCTTATTTGGACTAATTTTGGAAAATGTTTTGTTGTATGTGTATTCAGTTCAGTTCAGCCACTCAGTCATTTCCAACTCTTTGCGATCCCATGAATTGCAGCACGCCAGGTCTCCCTGTCCATCACCAACTCCCAGAGTTCACTCAGACTCACATCCATCCAGTCAGTGATGCCATCCAGCCATCTCATCCTCTGTCATTCCCTTCTCCTCCTGCCCCCAAGCCCTCCCAGCATCAGAGTATTTTCCAATGAGTCAACTCTTCACATGAGGTGGCCAGAGTACTGAAGTTTCAACTTTAGCATCATTCTTTCCAAAGAAATCCCAGGGTTGATCTCCTTTAGAATGGACTGGTTGGATCTCCTTGCAGTCCAAGGGACTCTCAAGAGTCTTCTCCAACACCACAGTTCAAAAACATCAATTCTTCAGTGCTTAGCCTTCCTCACAGTCCAACTCTCACATCCATACATGACCGCTGGCAAAACTATAGCCTGGACTAGATGGACTTTTGTTGGCAAAGTAATGTCCCTGGTTTGAATATGCTATCTAGGTTGGTCATAACTTTCTTCCCAAGGAGTAAGCGTCTTTTAATTTCACGGCTGCAGTCACCATCTGCAGTGATTTTAGAGCCCCCAAATAAGGTCTGACACTGTTTCCACTCTTTCCTCCTCTATTTCCCATGAAGTGATGAGACCATATGCCATGATCTTCATTTTCTGAATGTTGAGGTTTAAGCCAACTTTTTCACTCTCCTCTTTCACTTTCATCAAGAGGCTCTTTAGATCCTCTTCACTTTCTGCCATAAGGGTGGTGTCATCTGCATATCTGAGGTTATTGGTATTTCTCCTGGCAGTCTTGATTCCAGCTTGTGTTTCTTCCAGTGCAGCATTTCTCATGATGTACTCTGCATATAAGTTAAATAAGCAGGGTGACAATATACAGCCTTGACGTACTCTTTTTCCTATTTGGAACCAGTATGTTGTTCCATGTCCAGTTCTAATTGTTGCTTCCTGGCCTGCATATTAATAATGGATAAAAAGAAAGTAATGATTCCATTTGTTTTCCTACTTTCAGTCCTTCGCTGTGTAGGTGTCGATAAGTATTCATCACATATGTAAAAGTAAGTTTTCTGTCTATTTTTAAAACCCAATTTTAATAAGTATTCATTAACTTTAATATTGTATCATTTAACATACCATAGAAACTAAGATTTTAGTTTCTAATTTCATTAAGTTAAAGGCCAATTTTAAAAGAAAAGAGTAAAATTTTCTACAAATTGAAAAATGTGTTTTCTTATATATATTTTATGTCTTTCAATGCTACTTGGGCTATGGTTGAACATTTATATCATTTAAAGTTAGAACTTTTCATTGTACAATAAACTTGAAACTAAGTTCTCAGTCATACTAAAAATTGGATTAAAGAATATGAATTGGATTAGTGTTTCTGAGATATGAAAGGTCCAAAATAATGCTCTACAAGTAGATAAGCACCATCATCTTTGTATACAAATTTCAACACATTATTTAAAACCTTAAAACTGTCCTCTTGTATGATCTCTCAGCTCCTAGCAATGCAAAACAATGATAAAATGCATATGCATACATTGCTGTTGTTCAGTTGCTCGGTTGTGTCTGACTTTTTGAGACCCCATGGATGGCAGCACACCAGGTTTTTCTGTCCTTCACAATCTCACGGAGTTTGCTCAATCTCATGTCCATTGAGTCAGTGATGCCATGCAACCATCTCATCATCTGTCCCCCACTTCTCCTCCTGCCCTCAATCTTTCCCAGCATCAGGGTCTTTTCCAATGAGTCCACTCTTTGCATTAGGTGGCCTAAGTATTGGAGCTTCAGCATCAGTCCTTCCAATGAATCTTCAGGGTTGATTTCCTTTAGAATTGACTATTTGATCTCCTTGCAGTCCAAGGGTCTCTCAAGTATCTTCTTCTGCCAGGAGCCAATACGAGGAGTCCCGCCCGTGGCAAAGGTCATGAGGTTAAGGGGTCCAACAAGCAAAGGCAAGTTGGGCCTTAAGGGAGTCTCACTGAATTTTCTCGAACATCTACGCCCCAAACCAGAGTCTGCCTGCTGTACTGCATTATGCTTTTCACTTATGCTTCTGACATTAACAGGAGGCTATCCCCAACCACCTTTCTCTGCAAAAAGTTAACTTAGAGCTCTAATTAGTCTCCTGCATATGAAAAGAATGTTTCAGCTCAAATCCCTCTGATGGCTCTCTAACTTGCCTGACAGGTTTCCCCCGACTTTTACAACTTGTGATTGTTTATAGCCCCTAACGCTAGAGGCACAAAGCTTAAAGCATCTTAAAGATATAGCACCTTTTCTAAAGAGCAAGAATTATATTGGTGATGGATTTCACTGTTGAGTCGATGACTGCTGCCAGGCCTCCATATTCTTTATCTTTTAGGCACCTGAAGGATATTAATCAATGTAATTGGGATATAGAAAAAGGAATATAGTAGTTTTAATATTAGCAATGCTAGACTTTTGAGTTAATGATTTTTCTCTTTGTTATAAATCACTCTACTCCTCTTTCTTTGTTATAAATCGTTTGTCCTTGCTATATAAGAATGTAACCTTAATTAGTGCTTTCTGAGAGTGGCATCAGACTTTGGGAAGAACAACACTTTTAAGGGCAAATAAGTTTTCTGGTTGACAGACCCTTTCAGAAAAGGGCCGTAAAATGCTAATTGACCTTCTGGCCAGAAAATGATGTAAATCACCTAAGACTTGTGTATACAACTAGGTATGCAGAGAGAAAGCCTGGTCTCGATAAAAGTCAGGGCTGCTGATGCTGCATAATTTTGTATTATCCATTGATCTCTATACACAACCAAAAGTATAAAAGGTTTTCCCGAACAATAAAGGATGGGCCAGTCACTGGAAAGACTGGTTTCCCCCGTGTGGTCTTTTCTCCTTCTCTTCTTTTCTGGCTGAATTCCCATCTGAGGTGTGGAGGCTCACCATGTCTACTTACTTGCCCTGGTTTCTAAGACCCACGTGAGAGGGAGCCCAAGGTGGGGCACCCTGCGCTATTCAAGCGGGTGCGCCAGTGGCCTACGTAGATGATGCAAACCTCTTGTCTCGAGGTTTTATTAGCTTTCTGCGTAAATCAAGTTATTTAGCATCATCTTTTCTCCACTAATTTTCCTACTATACTATTCTTCCCTAATCTCTTTATATTTCTAATTAAATAGTCCTTTCCCAGACACTGACTCTGTCCCCACTTCGAATTCCCTGGATCCACCGGGGCTGGACCCCGGCATTCTCCAGCACCACAGTCTGAAAGCATCAATTCGTCAGCTCTCAGTCTTCTTTGTGGTCCAACTCTCGCATCCGTACATAACTACCAGCAAAACCATAGCTTTGACCATGGGGACATTTGTTGTATACATATATAGATGGGTATATTGATGCATGTTTTTAGCCACACATTCATATATTTAAACTTATTTTGGTTTGCTCTGGGTCTTCTTACTAGTGGGTCTACTCTCCAGTCACCATGATCTGGCCTCTCATTGTGGTGGCTTCTCTTGTTGTGGAGCACAGGCTGTAGGCATGTGTGCTTCAGGAAATGTGGCTTGTGGGCTCTAGGGACACTATATATATATATATATATATATATATATATATTTACAAACATCTCTTCATCTTATAAGAATTGGAAAATTATTCTTTTTCTTAGTTTGCTTGGTTTGGAATATTATTTATCTTGTCAAGGTATATCCTTTCTCTGAGCACTTTAGCCATTTCTACAGTCTGGTTTCAGCCTTTGTTTTTAGATTTGTCTCTCATACCTCTTCACAGAAATTCTCCATCCTAGGCAAACTGCTTTACTTACTGTTCCAATATCAAAAGTATTGATTCCCAATCTGTAAATTTGATTCCCACTCTGCTAAATGGATTTTCTCTGAAAGCATTAAAATGTAAATTAAAATATAAAGAATATCTCAAGACTCTATTCCTACTTTCCCCCTTTACAAACTTCCTTATACTAAAGGAATCTCTTGTTTCTGTCATACTTACCGATACGAATGCTTTTCTAGCTAAGTCTGGCCTTATGACATTTCTAATATTTACTTTGAAACATTAATCATTCTTATATTGTTATCTTCATTTTTGTTGCTCCATATGTTTTGATTACTGTTTTCAAAATCTCTTTCCTGCACTTACCAGTGCAAGTGCAAAGTATAATGTCTTACTTACAATAAGGCAGCTCAATATTATTTATTGGTGCGAATTAATGTTCTAGCAGGAAGAGTTACTCAATAAAGAGTATCACTTGAATTTTTCAGATCCAGCAGTTTTAGTTAATGAAAATATATACTCTTAAAAATATTTTTATGTCCTACTTGACATTAAATGGTGATAGGCAGTTTTCAAACAAAACTTGTCAATAACCTTTGATCAATAGTCTACGATTCAAATAATTCCTTCCAACCCATAAATATACTTAAAAAAGAAAAATTGTGACATAACTGACAAAATCTGTGCAAGATTCATATGTGGGGAAATTTACTCCTGAGTATTCTAAAACTATCAATTTAGCTTGAAAATTTTGAGCTTAATTGTCTTTATTCTAGTAGAAGTACTTCATTGATCAGTCTTTTATAAATTTTTGGCAGTAGCTTTAGGTTAAAATATTCATATAAGGGATACAAGAATACAGTTACAGGACTAAGAGTAGCATCTGAGGAAGGTCAAGTACTTTTCAGGACTAGATTGCCATTTAGCTGTCAGTAGTCTTGATGGGCATCAATAAAGGCAGTTTTCTGAATTACCCAAAGTCTTATGCATAAGACTTATGCTTGCCCTTTGAAATCAAGCCAGCAGGAGACTCTGAAAGTAGTGAAATACCTACATCATACATTAACAGTGCTATCAAGGCATGTAGTCATAGTACCTTGAGCTGCAGTGACCTTCACCATCACCCGGATCTAACAGATATCCAGTGACTACCCATGGCTTATGAACCAGGTGGAAATGGATGAACATTCAGACAAGTTACAGTCTCTGCTAATTCAACAGCACATAATACAGAGATGGTAGGGGAGCAACAGAAGAACAAACAGAGAACTGCCTTGATATTAAAGTTGACTAGTCTAAAATCAGTTCAGACCATAAAACATACACAAAGCATTTTATACATACATACGTGAATAATACTACATGATGCACACAGGTGGACAATGATTCTATTGACAGTTTTTTTGAGGACATTTTAGTAAATTGACGTTTTCTTCATTAAGAACTCTACAGAGGACAGTGTGGAGATTTCTTTAAAAACTGGAAATAGAACTGCCTTATGACCCAGCATTCCCACTGCTGGGCATATATACTGAGGAAACCAAAATTGAAAGAGACACGTGTACCCCAAATGTTCATCACAGCACTGTTTATAATAGCCAGGACATGGAAGCAACCTAGATGTCCATCAGCAGATGAATGGATAAGAAAGCAGTGGTACATATACACAATGAAGTATTACTCAGCCATTAAAAAGAATTCATTTGAATCAGTTCTAATGAGGTGGATGAAACTGGAGCCTATTATACAGAGTGAAGTAAGCCAGAAAGAAAAACACCAATACAGTATAGTAACACATATATATATGGAATTTAGAAAGATGGTAACGATAGCCATGTATGCAAGACAGCAAAAGAGACACAGACGTATAGAACAGTCTTTTGGACTCTGTGGGAAAGGGGTGGGGGATGATTTGGGAAAACGGCATTGAAACCTGTATGATATCATATAAGATGAATCGCCTGTCCAGGTTCAATGCAGGATACAGGATGCTTGGGGCTGGTGCACTGGGATGACCCAGAGGGATGGTACGGGGAGAGAGGTGGGAAGGGGGTTCAGGATGGGGAACACATGTACACCCGAGGCAGATTCATGTTGATGTATGGCAAAACCAATATAATATTGTAAAGTAATTTGCTTCCAATTAAAATAAATATATTTAAATTAAAAAATAAAATAAAAATCAAGCTAGAACAAGAAACCCTGATCAGTATTATATGGCAGCCCAGAGGTGAAGGGAATGTGAGGGAGAATGGACACAGGAATGTGGACGGCTGAGTCCCTGTGCTGTTCACCTGTTACTACTACAATCAACTGTACTCCAATACAGAATAGATTCTTAACATTTTTTTAAATAATAAGGCTCAAGAAATGAAGGATAAAACAAATTGGCTTATATTATTAGAAGAAATACATTTTTTAAGTGATTATTATTGTTCTTTTCTTCAGCCGACAAGAGCTGTTCTCATGGAGCTTTGACATGCTCCTCTTCTAACAGCTGTATCCCAGTGCACAAGCGCTGTGATGGTTTTGCTGACTGCATGGATTTCCAAACTGATGAATCCAGCTGCTTAGGTAACTATCCATTGAAATATTCTTTGCAATATGAGTCAGTAACTTCACCTGTGCACAATAAAAATATTTAAACTTGAAATTCTAAATAACAGCAAACAGAATAATTACATTTCTGTTATTGGCTTAGTGCCAGGAAGAATGTTAATGTTATATTGCTACATTTATAGAAATGTACAATACATAATACAATGAACTCATGCATACTCTATTTTTAAATGTTCACAAAATAAAAATCAAGCAATTTTAATTTAATATAACTTACATTATTAGCATTTGATAATCTCCTCTATGCAAATTGCTAATTTCTATAATAACCCTACATAATCTAATCTTATATAACCCCTACATAATTTAATACATTATTAATATTTTTATTTGTGCATTTTGCTCACCTCTTCCTAAGAACTCCCTATTTGCATGATCTAGTCGTGCTTAAAAGTCAGTTATGAAACTTTAGACTAGCTGTTAAAGATTTTTCTTTCTTCTGACCCCAGAATATTTATAAGAACTGATAATGTGTTTTTGTGATTATACTTTTATCAAAACTGCTTTAATAGCCTCTAATTTGTTGTAGCACATTGTTAACATCTCTCCTGAGTAATTGAATTTTTATATCATGCAGGGATATGTAAAATAAAAGATAGAGGCAATGTAAATGTCACAACTAAAAGATAACATGAACTGGTTATAAAAGATATATTCGATCACATTTTATAAATAAACTGGGGATATTTCATATCAAGACTAGGACAGAATATATTCTTTGTATCTTTCAAGATAGAAAAACATTATGAGATAAGCAACAAAGGCAAGATATTTAAAATCAAATCATAGTGCAAAAATATTTTTTACGCTGCTAAAAATGAGTTCTTGCACAGCACTGAATTTTATGAACACAAAGGGAAATAAAGAAGTGGGCAAATCTGATCCCATAAAATATGCAAAGATGAATGCTCTTTGACTTTATATCTCTACTAGGCATGCTTAAACATCAGATCAGATATCCAAAAGGAAGTGTTTTTATCCTCTGAAGAGAGATCTTACTCTAAGAGTTGTATTAATGAAATAAGTCCATTCTTGAACTTATGAAGATAGAGCACTTATGTCCAGTATTCATATTTATCTATATAAAACAGATTTTTTTTCAAAACAGTCATATCTGAGAACAAGTATGTTGTAACACGTTGCAGTTCACTGTCTACTTTGACATATTCTGTCTTTTAAAATATGGTCAGGAAAACAGAAGACCTGTCATTCATACTGTATGATGGACAATCTGTAGATAATATTATAGTACACATCTTTGTTGTCTGTCATTTCAGTCACTCAACAATTGACTTAGTTCATTTACAAAGTATAGGTCATATTGCCACAGCTGTTGGGTTAGAATGAAATAAAGAACTAGTGAAACAGTTTTATAAAAAAGATCCATATTATCTCTTCTCTTATTTATATTTTTATGCCTTTTAGTTTGTCAATCAATATGATAAAGTTAATGTTTCTGTTTTGAAGAATGCCTTTATACCTCATCCATGCTAAAATGTGTCTATGCATATTATACCTTCCTCTTTTCAAACCTCATATTCTCTTAAGGTCAGCATTTCACAGACTTTTACGAGCCCAATCTTACAGCATCCAATAATTCTCCCAGTGGCCACACAACAGATGGTGAGCAGCTGGTCTCCTCTCACCTCAAGGTTTAAGTCATTAACCAAAACATCAAGCTCAGGCGCTGCATGAGTGGTGCAGGTTAAGTATATTTCAGTGAGTCCTATTTGTTCCCAAGTTACACTAAAAAGGAATATTATTTTCAAGTTTTGGTTGCTTAGGCAACAGAAAATTAAAAAGAGAATATGTCTGAGTTAATTTACATTGAAAGTCTTTTTCCAGTCATTTGCAGTAGTAGAGTTAATAAAGATTATGTTAAAGTGATGTAATTATAATAATCATTATTTAAAGGAGAATTAGGGAAAGGCACACAAAATGTACAGTTATCAGAAGAGATAGTATTAATTTAATATTTGAACAACAACAACAATAATAATATAGCTTAATAAAGTTTCAGAGGCTCTGAAAATCAAACCAAAACATAACACAAAAACATCTCATACAAGTACTTGTGAAGCTTTTTCAAGTTTCTGAAATGCAGTTAATCCCCACTGCTGTCCCTGAGCTGGGATTTCAAGATAAAGAAAAGTCTCTGCCCACTAGGAATTTAGTTTGCTGCACAATTTTCTGGTGAACTCTTATAATCTATAGAGCTTCTGAAACTACATACAGTGTACTGTGTATATGTATGTTTAATCCATGGCAGTGCCTAAATACTACATAATATCAAGAAACACAAGGGGTGGTAGAAATTCTGAACTGAATAGCAAATTATTTGACATTTTTAGATTAACAGGATTTAGAACTAGAGGACCAAAATTTAGTTAAACATCTGGTGTTCCCTTGCTGTTAACTTAAGCAAATTATAGTATTAACCAGTTTCTTCCTCTGTAAAAAAAAAAAAAAAAGAATAAAAAGATAACTATGGGATATAGGGATATATCACTTAATGCTGTGAGGAATAAATGAAGTAACATCAGTAAAATTCTTGGGACTCTTGCTGTATGTCTCTGATAGAGCAGGTCTTCTGTAAATGGTAGTGAGATGGTGATCATGATGATAGAAGGAAAATAAGAGAATTTGGAGAAAGCAGTGGTAATAGAAATTAAGTTCCATGGTAAACTCAAAGAACCCCCAAATAGGACTTCCCTTGTGGTCCAGTGGCTAAGACTCCATGCTCCCAAAGCAGAGGACTCAGGTTTGATTCCTGGTTGGGGAACTAGATCCCGCATGCCCCAATTAAGGATCTAGCATGCTGCAATGAAGACTGAAGACCCTGTGTGTGGCAACTAAGACCCAGGAAGAAGTGAAGTCAAGTCGCTCAGTTGTGTCCAACTCTTTGCGACCCGTGGACTGTAGCCCACCAAGCTCCTCCATCCATGGGATTCTCCAGGCAAGAATACTGGAGTGGGTTGCCATTTTCCTTCTCCAAGGGATCTTCCCAACCCAGGGATCGAACCCAGGTCTCCCACATTGCAGGCAGACGTTTTAAACTCTGTGCCACTAGGGAAGCCCAAGACCCAGGAGAGCTGAATAAATAAATAAATTGTATCATTAAAAAAAAAAAAGAACACCACATATGGAGAAATGGATGAGAACAATCATTTAATACTTTATTCATACCATTCACTGCTATAAAANTCCTTCTCTAAGGGATCTTCCCAACCCAGGGATCAAACCCAGGTCTCCCACATTGCAGGCAGACGTTTTAAACTCTGTGCCACCAGGGAAGCCCAAGACCCAGGAGAGCTGAATAAATAAATAAATTGTATCATTAAAGAAAAAAAAAGAACACCACATATGGAGAAATGGATGAGAACAATCATTTAATACTTTATTCATACCATTCACTGCTATAAAAATGTCCAATTCAGTCACTCAGTTGTGTCCGACTCTTTGTGATACCATGGACTGCAGCACACCAGGCTTCTCTGTTCATCACCAACTCCTGGAGTTTACTTGAACTCATGTCCATTGAGTCGGTGATGCCATCCAACCATCTCATCCTCTGTCGTCCTGTTCTCCTGCCTTCAGTCTTTCCAGCAACTTTCCAATGAATCAGTTCTTCGCAGCAGTTGGCCAAAGTATTGGAACTTCAGCATCAGTCCTTCCAATTTATTCTCCCAGAAGTCCTATAAAAGAAGAACTCATCTTCATTTTAAGCATGAAGAACTTTATACCCAACCCAACAACAATACATAAAACATTAACTAAGTCATGTATAACAGAGGGAAAACCAGGACTCATGTGATTTCAGTCTTCCCTATAGTCCACCATAGAATAGTCATCACTACTCTAGTAGTAGATAATAGTTACCTTGCAACTGAGAAGGGAAAAAATATATATAAATGAAATATAAAGATATATGATTATATTATATATAAATATTATATAGAGTGAAATGTGAAAGTGAAAGTCGGTCGTGTCTCACTCTTTGCGACCCCATAGGCTATACAGTCCATGGAATTCTTCAGGTCAGAATACTGGAGTGGGTCTCCAAGGAATCTTCCCAACCTAGGGATCAAATCCAGGTTTCCCACATGACAGGTGGATTCTCTACCAGCTGAGCCACCAGGGAAGCCCAAATATTATATAAAGATATATAAGCATATTTTATAAATATGTGTAAAAATATTTTATATAAATATATATTTGTGTGTGTGCCTAATGCAGATTATTTAGATTTAAGCTTAAAAGTTACTTTTGTTTTTGTACTCATCACTTGTCCAACTTATATGTGTTTTCTGCTTATCTAAAGCCATACATGAGAGTGAGATTGAATGTGAATCCTTTCCAGAATGGTGTTTCCACATAGTTAATAGTGAGTTGTATAGGCTTCCAGACACATGGTTATGATAAACAATTCAAGAGGGTACAAGACAGTGATATTTGTGTTGCTAATTCTAGCATACAGCTTATGGATTTCTAGCTCCCAACTATTCATTTATCTACTAAATATTTTTTGTATCTCCGTTACTATCTGGTGTCCACATCTTTCCCCATTTCATTCTCTGCTCTCTGCTGTAAATTGTTTTTAATAAATTAAAGATGAAAATGCTTGTACTGTTTCTGCCCGTTATCTTTATAAAGAACTTGGTTTTAAGGCCAAAACATAGAAAGACTTCTCACAGAGATAATCTAGAAATCTTTGTTTACCCAGACACGGGGATTCACTCTTTATTGCAGCCAATGCCTGTGTTCTTTCTGCTGTGCTCCACTCTCTTGTGCAAGAAAATACATATTTAGATTCCCACAAAGTCTTCTGATGTAAAGCAAGCGTCAAAGCAAATTTTAATAACTCTAGAAAAAAATCTGCAGCTGTGTATTATATTTTGACACTGTGGAGTATCAGACATTCTAATTTTTTTAATTATTAAAACACAGCTCTTACTTGAGGAAGATTAAAATTGTACCCAAGACAAAAAATAATAATAAAATGGTTAATCTAACAAGGTATATATCTATTTATCCTCTATCACATTGATATGGTATTTTTAGTCAGACCAGCTAATTTCTTATTGATGAAGGAAATTTCACATCTGCTCTGTTTAGTCAAGTCTGCCTTCAGTGCCTGAGGGGGCAGCTCTTTATGCTCATTTCCAGCCCTGCACTTTCCTCTTGAAGTTACNCAAAAAAATAATAATAAAATGGTTAATCTACCAAGGTATATATCTATTTATCCTCTATCACATTGATAGGGTATTTTTAGTCAGATCAGCTAATTTCTTATTGATGAAGGAAATTTCACATCTGCTCTCTTTAGTCAAGTCTGCCTTCAGTGCCTGAGGGGGCAGCTCTTTATGCTCATTTCCAGCCCTGCACTTTCCTCTTGAAGTTACACAGGAGGATTTGAGGAAGGCAAGACAGGAAATATACCCCTGGAAAAGCAAAACACTGAAAAGTTTTGAAATGAAATGTATACAAAACACATGGTATATTTCAAGTTTGTTCCCAGAATGCAACCTTTCTTCTTCCCTGTTTCCCTCTGTTTCTAATGCCTCTACCAGCCCCTTCTGAACTTTCAGTGACTGACCTGACAATCTGATTCTTTAGACTCATGGTTTCCCTCAATGGATAATATCTACATAATGTCTCTATTTCTCCTCTTTACTTTTTGCTATGCCTCACGAACATCAACCTTCCTCTGCCCAAGTAAATGGTTTCTCTATCTGTGTTAATATTTCACCTTTCTTCAGACCTAAAAATCTGCCCACTGAATACTTCCATTTGGATGTCCCTCAGGCACCTAAAACACAGCATCATTGTTCCCTTTAAAATCTTCCTTCCCCATCAATTCCACAACTCAAGGAATCAAGCCATCAATTAATAAATAGCCCAGTCAGAAATTTGAATATCATCCTTGACTTTCCCCAAATGTTTCAGTCCCAATATTTAAATATCTCATAAGTTCCCACAGCTCTGAATGTTCCCATTCCATATCTTTCATTCAGGCATTCCTGGATTGTGACATACACCCAGAGTTTTTGCCTTAGCCCTTCTGTTGACTGTAAACTCTGTAGCCAGAATTATCTTTCTAAAGCATAAGCCATACCACTTCCCTTCTTAAGATCATAGCTTCCTAGGATAAAGTTTAAACTCACTGAGCCCACATGAGCTGGTCCCTGTGTGTCTATGACCTTCTCTCATACTTTGTATTATCAACAACCCAGCATCCCTCAGTTTCTCAAATACATCACAGTCTTTTCTCAGACCTTTGTGTCTTTATGTTTACCTTAACACACACACACACACACACACACACACACACACACACCCACCCACCCCTATCTGGAGCTTTTCCTTATTGGTCAAATTTGACTTAGGTTCGCCCCTTGCTGTCCCCATTACCCTTGTTACATTCATTACAAAGCAGATTACTTTTAATGCCATATTTTAATTCCCTAGTAACTTTTTACATCCTCTATGAAGCTGGAAGGTCAATGAGAGCAGAGGCTGTGCCAATATCATTTTTAGATCAACATTTCTTAAACACATATTATGATCCTGATGTTCTATTAACATTCTCAACAGTCCTATGAGATAGGTACTATTATTAACCCTGTTTGACAGAGAGAAACCTGAAGCACAGAGAGATTAACTACCTTGCTCTGAATCACACAGCTAATAGACTGAGCTGAGATTTCAGCTCAGGTCATCTGGCTCCAGTATCCTCAGCCTTGACAGCTATGAAGCTTCCTGTATTATTTATCATTCCATATCCAGTGCCTAGCCAAGTGCCAGACATAGAATAGGGGTTCAAAATAGATGTGTTGATTACACATTAAAAGCAATGTAGTCTTCTCAACTACTAGAGTTGTGATAGCCTAATCAGAGAAGAGTTGTCTCCTATAAGAAAGGAGGTGTGAAGAAGCCAAAAAGAGTAAAGAGGGGGTTAAGTGAGTACCGGGGGAGGCAATGGCACCCCACCCCAGTACTCTTGCCTGGAAAATCCCATGGATGGAGGAGCCTGGTGGGCTGCAGTCCATGGGGTCGCTAAGAGTCGAACACNGATTCATGTCAATGTATGGCAAAACCAATACAGTATTGTAAAATAGAATAAAGTATTAAATAAAAAATAATAATAATAAATTTGACTTAAAGGAAATTCAAAAATTCTTTTAGAGAGTGTGGGCAAAAATTTTGAAGACCAAAATAGAAAATAAAGGTCATGTTTTTTGTACCTTTTCATCAGTTCAGTTCAGTCACTCAGTCATGTCTGACTTTTTGTGACCCCATGGACTGCAGCATCCCAAGCCTGTCCATCGCCAGCTCCCAGAGTTTACTTAAACTTATGTCCATTGAGTCGGTGATGCCATCAAACCATCTCATCCTCTGTTTTCCCCTTCTCCTGCCTTCAATCTTTCCCAGCATCAGGGTCTTTTACAATGAGTGAGTTCTTAGAATCAGGTGGCCAAAGTATTGGAGTTTCAGCTTCAGCATCAGTCCTTCCAATGAATATTCAGTACTGATCTCCTTTAGGATGGACTGGTTGCATCTCCTTGCAGTCCAAGGGACTCTCAAGAGTCTTCTCCAACACCACAGTTCAAAAGCATCAATTATTCAGCACTCAGCTTTCCTTATAGTCCAACTCTCACATCCATACATGACCACTGGAAAAACCATAGCCTTGACTAGATGGATACTTTGTTGGCAAAGTAATGTCTCTTCTTTTTAATATGCTGTCTAGGTTGGTCATAACTCTTCTTCCAAGGAGCAAGTGTCTTAATTTCATGGCTGCAGTCACCATCTGCAGTGATTTTCAAGCCCCAAGAAATAGTCTCTCACTATTTCCACTGTTTCCGCATCTATTTGCCATGAAGTGATGGGGCCAGATGCCATGATCTTAGTTTTCTGAATGTTGAGCTTTAAGCCAGATTTTTCACTCTTCTCTTTCACTTTCATCAAGAGGCTCTTTAGTTGTTCTTCACTTTCTGCCAAAGGGTGGTGTCATCTGCGTATCTGAGGTTATTGATATTTCTCCCGGCAATCTTGATTCTAGCTTGTGCTTCATCCAGCCCAGCATTTCTCATGATATACCCTGCATGTAAGTTAAATAAGCAGGGTGGCAATATATAGCCTTGAGGTACTCCTTTTCCTATTTGGAACCAGTCTGTCGTTCCATGTCCAGTTCTGTTACTTCCTGACCTGCATACAGATTTCTCAAGTGGCAGGTCAGGTGGTCTAGTGTTCCCATCTCTTTCAGAATTTTCCAGAGTTTGTTGTATATTTTTTCATAACTAGTACCAAATTCATACCTGATGTTATAAGAGCTATTTGTGTAATATACTGAATGAAGGATTAACAAATGGATATACATGCAAAGTTCTGGAGTTTCAATGAAAAAATATCAATACTTTTAAATATGTTCTTAAGTTATTGAGGTGAGCATATAAAGTGAAGTCGCTCAGTCGGGTCTGATCCTTTGTGACCCCATCCACGGGATTTTCCAGGCAAGAATACTGGAATGGGTTGGCATTTCCTTTTCCAGGGGATCTTTCCAACCCAGGGATCAAACTCAGGTCTCCTACGCTGCAGGCAGACTCTTTACCATCTGAACCACCAGGGAAACCCAGGTGAGCATATGGTCTCACCAAAACTCAGACCGTCAACCACAAAGGAATTATTGAATGTTTTCTAAGTAGACTGCAAGAATATTGAGGGAGCTTATGATGTGCTCATTATACTAAAAAGTAATGACTCTCCAGTTTATAGGACAGAATGGATATCAATAAAGATAAATATCACCCGTTAAAGAAACTCTACTTTGCTACAATGACAGAAGAGGGTGCTCTTAAACTAGGAATCTTATAAACTACCTCAAATCCACGACCCTAGGCTTTAAATGAAGAGTAAATGCAATTTTCATACCTACAAAGCTGTTTAAAAGTTTAAATAGTTTCATACCTGTTTACTAGTTCACCTTATGAACACTATTCTTCTTCCCACAAAAATAGAAAAAAAAAGGGGAGGACTAAGGGGAAGGAAGGAAGAAAAAACAAGTAATATGAAGCAAAAGACAGAATACTCGAAGATCTCAACCAGGCACCTCCATCCATGGCATTTTCCAGGCAAGAGTACTGGAGTGGGTTCCCATTGCCTTCTCCTAAATATTGTCAGGAAAAAAAAAAAAATTTAGAGATAAGGGGAAAAAAATCTTAATTGAGAAAAACAAAACCAAAGTACAAATGGACAACACAACGGTAAGAATCAAATTACAGATTGAACTCAGGAAAGAAATTTTAAAAGAAAAACTAAATTATAATTCTCTCAAAGGAGGATATAGTCAAATTAAATTTATTAAAGAATTTTGAACAAAAGTAAGAAAATAACCAAGGGAATGAAAGTGGGATGAAGTAAAAAGAACCAAAGAGAAAGTAATTGAAGTGGAAGACAAAAATCATGCATGTACAGTTGACCCTTGAACAACATGGATTTGAAGTACATACAACTTATATGCAGATTACAAATTCACTTATATACAGATTTTTTAAAACCATATGTACTACAGTATACCACATTTCATGACTAGTTGGATCTGGAAATGTGGAACTTCTGATATAGCAGGTCAACTGTAAATTTATACACAAATTTTCAACTGTGCAGGGGTTGGAGTCCCTATAACTCAAGTTGTTCAAAGATCAACTGTAGTTTGAGTCCCTAAGGATGGAATCAAACCAATAGAACAGAATTAATATTTAAAACTATCATCCAAGAAACTCAAAAATGAAAGAAGACCTGAATTTACATAATGAAAGGATGAATAGCTGTTAAGATGGTGGTTTGTCAGCAACCTGGGAAATCTGACACAAACCCAGCATTTCTAAGATATATCCTAGTAAAAACCTTAAGCTCTAAACCAAAGAAAAATATTCTCATTACCTGTAGGGAAAAAGACCAAATAATAAGGAAAAGGGATTAGTCAAGCATTAGACTTCTGCAATCAGAGAGACAAAGAAACCTATTAGGATTTTCTCCAGAATTTAAAAAAAAAAGTATTTGACAAAATTTAATATCCATTCCTGATTTTTTTTTTAAAAAGCCTTAAGGAACATATGAATTGGTATCCAATTGATGCTTTCTTAATGTGATAAATTCTTATTTTAAATTTTGAATCAATTCTTTATTTATAAATTCAGTATCCTAATTGAGAATCACACAAGGCATTTCCATTAAGATGTCAGGAACAAGGAAATTTGACCACTATCTTCACTGACATTTAAATTTGTATGGAAGATAGTAGTCAATTTAATTGGACCAAAAAGAAAAGGAAAAAAGCAGCCTAAGAACTAGAAAAAAACTTAAATTATTATGACAGTAAACCTGGAAAACCTTAGAAAATTAATCGTAAATAAAATTCAAAAATTGAGAACAATTCCATAAATAAGTTTGGAGGATATAAAATTAGCATTTAGAAATCAATAGTCGATATACACAAAACTCAGGGAAAATAGAAAAGGAAACTCTATTCATAACAAAAACAAAAAGATAAAATATTTAGGAATAAATTTAATAAAGTAAAAAGCAAATCCATATGATAAAATCAATCCCACAATCTTGAACAGATAGAAAGACATTTTCCTTCTCTGAGTAGCTGACTCAACATCTTAAAGGACTTTGGTCCCTCGGCCAGTCTATGAATTTTACACAACCCTACAAAAATATCCATAAATTGGGGTAAATAATTTGATAATAAAGTTCATATGGGAAAATAAACATAGAATTAGCTAGTTAACTGTTGAAAAAAGCTACTAGAAGCTGAGTAGACCGACTAGTACAAAGATAGTAAAGTCCTTACTGTTAAAGCAGGGTAGTACAGGAAATTGAGTAGACTTTATAGACATTTTAGACTAGCAGAATAAAAAGTCTAGAAATACATTTAACTGCATATGAAAACTTAGTAAATATTAAGGACAGCATCTCAGTCTCAGAACAGGATGGACTTTCAAGCAGTCTTGGGGCAACTTCTTAGCTATTTGGAAAACAGGTAAAAATTAAAACTATACCTCACACCATGCACAAATAAACTTCAGGTAGATCAGAATTCAAAGTGAAACCATGGATATACTAGGGTGATTTTTAAAACCAGTTGCATACATGGTGAATTTCTCTATAATCTGGATATAAGAAAAAAAAACACACCAGGTCCAAATATGATAAAATATAATACTGATAAATTTGACTACATAAAAATGTGGTTAGAAGGAATATTCTGCATGTTATAAAAAAGTACCATATGCAACATCAAAAGACACCTGTCAATCTGAGAGAAAATGTTTGTATCATATATCTCAGGAAAATGAAAATTTGCCTAATACTTAAGTATTTTAAAATATGGCCAAAGCCTAAACATCATATTAAAAATAGACCATGATTAGTTAAAAATATGCAAAATTATGCTTAAATATATGAAGAAACCTCCACTTCATTCATGAGATAAAGATAAAACCATACTAAGATGCTATTCTCTGCCTCTCTAATGAGCAATATATTCTGTTGGTAAGAAAGTGAAGAAATAACACTTTGCTAGGGGAAATGCAAATCAATATAATTTTTATAGAAATGAATTTGGCAGTATATAGCAAAACTACATATGCATTTACTTCTTGAACCTAAGAATTCCACTTCTAGAATTTATACTCTTGGTACAATTCCAGCACTATGAGAATGCATGTCCACAAAGTTACTCACTGTAAGCATTTTTTATAATTTCAAAATATTGGAAACAACCTAAATGCCGACATATAGGAGAGTGGCAGAATGAACAACTGTACACTCACAGGACAGATACAGTTGGAATTTAGAACAGCTAAGGGGTGTCCCTTCTACCAGACATGGGACAAAGTGTTGCCTGGGACAGGCTAAAGGAAAATGAGAATGTATATTCATAGTTGCTAGAATTATCATATGGCTTTTCTTTCATTTGATTCAAATGTTAAAAATCAGGTGTCTTACTGTCACACTCTCAGGTGCCTCTTAAGTGTCTGACATGACTCTGGCCTTCACATAAACCTATAGGGTAGATGATATTGTGTCTAATTTGACAGGTAAGGAGACGAAACCATGAAATTGAGTAATTTTCCCAAAGACAAAGGGCAATAAAGTGGTGCAGTTAAGACTTAAACTATAGTCTTCTGGCCATCGTCTGTACTCCTAAGGTATCAACCATTGTGATACATTGCTTCTCTGGATATTTGACTAGGTGACTCATGAGTCTTTTTTAAATTTTATTTTAATTAGTCAATTAATTTATTTGACTGCACTGGGTCTCAGCATGTGGGATCTTTAGCTGTTGTATGTGGGGTCTAGTTGCCTGATGTGATCAAACCTGGGCCCCCACCATTGGGAGCACAGAGTCTGAGCCACTGGACCACCAGGAAAGTNGTTGCCTCTCTGGATATTTGACTAGGTGACTCATGAGTCTTTTTTAAATTTTATTTTAAGTAGTCAATTAATTTATTTGACTGCACTGGGTCTCAGCATGTGGGATCTTTAGCTGTTGTATGCGGAGTCTAGTTGCCTGATGGGATCAAACCTGGGCCCCCACCATTGGGAGCACAGAGTCTGAGCCACTGGACCACCAGGAAAGTGTTGGTGACTCATGATTCTATAATTGCCAGATTCATTGAGTATAGATTTGACTCAAATGCCTGAAGGAATTAGAAAACTGAGTTTTATTTGCATTTGGATTTTTCTGTTCTTTAACACATTGTGCACTTCTATTCTTACAAGTTTTGATGTTGTTCCTTTCTGCCCATTTTTCACTTTCTCAGCTTGACTACCTGAAAAACTGCAGTTTAATTTTTTATGTCCCAACTTGTAGAAACTCCTCTCTCTTTCCATGAACCCACATGCATCTGAGCCATATCCTAGAGGAAGTGTACAAAAGAAGGGCAGGAATTTGACCCTAAAACCAGGTCAACCTAGGCTTGGGTATGAACTCCATCCACTATTGACTAACTCCATGACTTTGAATAAATTACCTCATTTTTTTCTAAAGAGAAGGGGAAATGAACATTCACTGAGAAACCAACATTCTCTGCCATGATGGAGCTATGAATTGAAAAGTGCTTCTGTATTGCTGAATATATATAATTCATAATTGTTTTATTTACTTAAGAACACTTTTAAAAGTGTATCTAAGTGGGAAGCACTGGTAAGAAACTGTTTGCCAGTTTCTTATTTAACATCATTGAACTCATCTCCATAGCAACCAACAATAATTCTTTACTGGTGGAAAATAGAACAAATTATCAAAATTTAAGATCATGGCCTCTTCTTCTTTTTTTTTTTTTTAACAGAGTACTGAAGTGCTAAGGACTAACAAATATATTTATAATAACATTTGAATACTTTGTAAATGAAAATTATTTCAAAATTTCAAGAAGTTAATTTAAAAAGAGAGCATTCAGATGTTTTCTGTGTAGCAAGCTTAAGGCCATGCAGTTGCTTTTCTTTTTGTATCTATTAATAACACATAAAGAGACCACTTGAAGGGAAAATATAAATCACCAAAATAGGCCCAAACAGAGATGTTAAAGTTGATTAGATTAAATGACATAGTAGAAATTTTATGTCAAAGATGTAGCTCCTCTCCTCCAAAAACTTAAATGTGTATATCTATTTTAAAAACTGAAAATATTTTCCCTTAAAGCCAGGAATAAGAAAAAAATAAAAAGGATGAATCTGAGATTATTCTATTTGCTCAAGAGGTTTGAGTGAAGGAACAAGAAAAAAGAAGTAAAAATTAAACATATTAAAAAAGAAGAAACACAAATATTATTACAGATACTCACAGCCTAGGAAAGTCAAGCAAATTAACTGTGACACTATTAGAATAATAAAAAGGGCCCAGCAAGGTAGATAGATACAAGATAAAAATGCAAGACTAATTAAATTTCCTTTTCACCAGTAAGAACAATAATTAAACAAGATAATTAGAAAAAGAGCTCCATTCTGAAATAGTGTTATTATAATATATACAGGCCTACACCTAAATGATGAAGACCCACATAAGGAGAACTGCATGCACAAATGAAGGATACTCAAAGACCTAATCAAATGGATAAGAAAAGAAAACAAGCTTACTTTCTAGAAACAGCAATATTCAATAATATAAAAATGATAATTAACAAAGGACACTTTTAGTGTTTTAGATTTTGTTTGTTTTTGAAGTAGACCAATGGATCTTAATGTTCATTAGAAAAAGAAATATAATATTTAAAGACAAAATTAAGGATTTCTATTTGTTATACTTGATATTAAAGCTTGCTATAGATTCTTGGTAATAAATATTGTGGAGAAGGGACAGAAACCAAAAAACAGACTATTGGGACAGAATGAAGAGTCTACTAATAGGTTGATATAGCTATATGAAATTAATATAAACCAGTGGCATTTCAAGTTGATAAGGGTAGATGGGTTGGACTATGTAATAATTGGTGTTAGGACTATTGGTTAGCCATTTATTTTAAAATATTAATTGTTATTGACATTACACCCAGAAACTAATCTGAGTATAATGAACTAATCACAGATTTGTTAAAGGTATAAACAGGGAAAACTTATAATTAAACAAAATATACAATGAGAGAATATTTTTAAATCTTGAAGAATGGAAGTCATTTATAAGTTTACTAGCAACCATAAGTGGAGAAGGCAATGGCAACCCACTGTAGTCCTCTTCCCTAGAAAATCCCATGGACAGAGGAGCCTAGTAGGCTGCAGGCCATGGGGTCGCTGGGAGTCAGACACGACTAAGCAACTTCACTTTCACTTTTCACTTTCATGCATTGGAGAAGGAAATGGCAACCCACTCAGTATCCTTGCCTGGAGAATCCCAGGGATGAGGGAGCCTGGTGGGCTGCTGTCTACGGGGTCACACAGAGTCGGACACGACTGAAGCAACTTAGCAGCAGCAGCAGCAGCAGCAACAGCAGCAACAACCATAAGATAAAAGATGAACAGGTTTGGGAATCTGACCACCTGGATGGTTCCTAAACAAAAATAAAACTGCAGTAAAGGTGAAAGATACAATAGCAGGCCACAAGAAAGATATGCAGTGAATATACCATAGATGGAGATTAGCTATAATATATGTAGTAATAGACAAAGATTATTCACAGAAAAAGGAATATAAATGTTCAACACATACCAGAAAAAACTCAACACTCATTAATAAAAAAGTACAAATTTAAACCTTTTAAACTTTGGTTAACCTATCAAAGTAACAAAAAAATTTTAGTAATATCTACCATTTTAGTAGATAGTACTAGATAGATAGTAGTAGTACTACTATCTACTAATATCCACTAGAAGGTAGAAATATTTATCCTATTTTATACAGATTATGGGAATATAACTTGTATTTTTAGGAAATTATACATACAACTTTTAGGAAAAGAAACTTGTAAGAAAGACAAAGTGGCAATATCCATTCAAGATTTTTAATATCCATATTCTTTAAAGGAGATCAGTCCTGGGTGTTCTTTGGAAGGAATGATGCTAAAGCTGAAACTTCAATACTGTGGCCACCTCATGAGAAGAGTTGACTTACTGGAAAAGACTCTGATGCTGGGAGGGAATGGGGGCAGGAGGAGAAGGGGAAGACAGAGGATGAGATGGCTGGATGGCATCACCAACTCAATGGACATGAGTTTGGGTGAACTCCGGGAGTTGGTGATGGACAGGGAGGCCTGGCGTGCTGTGATTTATGGGGTTACAAGGAGTCAGACACCACTGAGCAATTGAACTGAAATGAACTGAATTCTTAAACTCAGCCATCGCAATCCTAGGACTCTAGCCCACTGTCATATTAACAAAAAATTATATATATAGATAAGTGTGTTGAGTTGGGTATTTGGCCAGTACTATTTTGAAAACTTTTTTTTTTTAATTAAATATAAATCCTGACAGAAGAGTATCTTTGTTGTTAGGTAAAAATGTGCAGATTCCAAAATAATCTGTGTATTAAAATCCTATGTGAGAGAGGGTGGGCAGAAAGTATGTGAAAATACAAAACAAAAGCTTATAGCAACATGAGCATCCACACATTCAGGGTTGTCAGTGACCTGTGTNAACCAACTCAGTGGACATGAGTTTGGGTGAACTCCGGGAGTTGGTGATGGACAGGGAGGCCTGGCGTGCTGTGATTCATGGGGTTGCAAGGAGTCAGACACCACTGAGCAATTGAACTGAAATGAACTGAATTCTTAAACTCAGCCATTGCAATCCTAGGACTCTAGCCCACTGTCATATTAACAAAAAATATATATATATAGATAAGTGTGTTGAGTTGGGTATTTGGCCAGTACTATTTTGAAAACTTTTTTTTTTAATTAAATATAAATCCTGACAGAAGAGTATCTTTGTTGTTAGGTAAAAATGTGCAGATTCCAAAATAATCTGTGTATTAAAATCCTATGTGAGAGAGGGTGGGCAGAAAGTATGTGAAAATACAAAACAAAAGCTTATAGCAACATGAGCATCCACACATTCAGGGTTGTCAGTGACCTGTGTAGAAGGAGACTGGCTCTGGAGAAAAGGACAATTTCATATTTTAGTTTCTGTATTTTTATTTTAACAAGAACTGCTCTTGTAGCTCAGAAATGCATTTTTCTTCCAAAAAGATCTTTAAAATGGTTGCAATGTTTAAAAAAAAATAACACCTTTTACAGTAAAAGGCAGAGCCAACTGGCTGCTTTTAACAGCAGCTCCGTGATGAGATGTCTTTGAGTTTTCCTCCCCCGTTGTCAGAAAGCATTACACACTTTCTGCCTTGTGCCGAGTCAGACAGGCCAGGCAGGCCAGGAATGCAACTGACGATGAAACAAATAAGCTCTCTGACCAAGCCTCCCTCCCTACCTCCCTCTTCGAGCTCCATTCTCCTCTGATCACATATGCCCAGAGAATCATGAAAATCAAAAGCCAAATAATACCTCATTTTCCCTCTCTGACCCTTTCCCAGAAAGCAAGCCTTGTGAAGTGTTGGGCCACTTAATTGTCCAGTTGTTTTTAGACTCCCCCTGCCAGCCTGTAAACTTTCACAGCTGACTACAGCATTGCTTTCAAAATCTGATGCAACTGCCTTCTGAATGACCTGTGGTGTGGACTCATCCCGAAAGGGTGCTCCCCAAAGAAGCACATGGCCCAGATTTTGTTCTCTGGTCATTGCTGACAGAGATTTGTGATCCAGATATTTTCCAAAGTCTCTGGTCTGACCTGACTGTTAAGTAGATATTTCTCTTCTACTGGAAGAAAAGTGGTGGGTTATTTCTGGGGCAGGATCTACTGTGCCAAAGGACTGGCTTTAAAAGACAGAACAAGAGATAGCTGTCTATATTGTGAAGATCAGCGTCTTGAAAAAGCTCAGTGCTTCACCAGTCTTTAAATAGCTGTGTCAGAAAATGTTTCCTCTGCATCGACACAGTTTTTACTTTCTCACTTTTCCTAGCCTATGCACGCCGGTGCTTTAACGAGGTAGTGGTGGATTGGAAGTGACATCTGTTCTTTCTTTTCCAAGCTTGGTGTATGTGCGTGTGTCCAGGGCAGTCTCCTGAATGGGAGACAGGTGCTGAGACCTGAGCTTCAAAGTATGCTGGCAAAAAGTCATTCCTCTGATGGAATTTCACAATTTCCCAAACCAGGCTCCCTAGTGGCACTGGAACTGCAGGCCTTCCCGCTCTGCCCTGATCCTACATAGCTTTTCTTCCTGCTCAGCCAGCATGAACTTAACTATGTCAAGAGTAGACTCCTTTGTGCTGTTGCTAGGTGTCTGATCTCTGCCTTACAGAAGCAGAATCTACCAAATGAGGTAGAACTTTTTGAACTTGTCCCTCTTCCTAGTGAAATGTTGACACATCTGAGTAGTTCAGTGCATTTTAATTTTGAAACCTCCGTGGGACTTTTCTTATCCTCTGAAAGCCCTGGTTTATGTGTCCGATTGCCTTAATCTGCTGTCCATCTGTAACTCTGAGATGTAGGGCATCCCTTTGTATCTTCAGAGAAAGACTTTGTTTATTTTCCTTGTTTGCACCAGGAGGAAGAAAGAGGTAATGGAACTTGTTTATGTCTCTAAGTTTAGGATTAAATGACCTCTATTCATGATCAGTGGCTAGATTTTATATAAGCTATAAATCTATAAGGCTGTATTATCCTTCTGTTTACTTTGTATTGAAACATGAAGGAACTGTGAGTCAGACGTATGAAAACTAGAAAAAGCAACACACAGTATGGAAAAAATAACTTTATGCAAAATATGATAGTGTTGAACTTCTTGCCTTTTCATTCCCTCTGTGTCCCATGACTGACCACACAAATATATTGCCGTAAATACCCCAGGTGGAGCAAAAAATAAAGGTTAAAGAAGAGAACAGGCATTTTAGTATTAAGAGAAATTTATCCCTTTTGAATGTATTGCCTGAGGATTCAGAATGAAAATATATAAGATCATTTCATAGCAAAACTTGTGTTTTAGTGTCACCACTATCTGAAAATGTAGAGGACTAAAGAAGCATGCTTCAGAGTATTTATGGGGAATTCTAAGTTTGGAATAAGAATATTTTCTAATAATTACTTTTTTTCATTTTGTAGATGAAACTGAAAAGTACTGTTCTCTTGTTAGAGCATCAGAATGAGAATGTGTTTCATTTGAATGAAGACTTCAACATAGAAAATGAGGCTTTATATATATTATTCTTTTCCATTTGTTGGAACTAAAAAATATTATAAGAATTTTCTCTGTCACTATGTAAATTATAATGTGTTGTCTTTTCCTATTGCTTATGGAGGGANTTTTAGTGTCACCACTATCTGAAAATGTAGAGGACTAAAGAAGCATGCTTCAGAGTATTTATGGGGAATTCTAAGTTTGGAATAAGAATATTTTCTAATAATTACTTTTTTTCATTTTGTAGATGAAACTGAAAAGTACTGTTCTCTTGTTAGAGCATCAGAATGAGAATGTGTTTCATTTGAATGAAGACTTCAACATAGAAAATGAGGCTTTATATATATTATTCTTTTCCATTTGTTGGAACTAAAAAATATTATAAGAATTTTCTCTGTCACTATGTAAATTATAATGTGTTGTCTTTTCCTATTGCTTATGGAGGGATACAAGTTATGTTATTTTTTTTTTTCACTAGGACAAATCACCCTAGGGAACAACTGTGCATCCATACTGACAAGTATTTTGCCTATATTTTTGTTTGTTTTTATGGTACTGTACCACAATATTTAAAACTTTATCATTTATTGAAGGTCAAGTATATGAAATAGGGTGAGGTATAAGAAAAGGAAGAATGGATTTAGAATTAGATCTGCCTGACTACCCTTCATAATTGTACAGTGGTATTAGGAGCCTATCAGAAAAGACAAATCCAGATGGCCAAAATAACAAAACTTCCAGGAATACTTACTTTAATGAAGCCATTGGCAAGGTGTCAGGAATGACAAGGGATGGTGAGACTCCTGGAGACCAGCAGCAGGAGAAAGACTGCATGGAACGGATGTGGTACTCAGTTCCCAGTGAGAGCTGGAACCGTGGGGAGGGGGCCTCATAGCAGGAGTGGGAGTTGAGGAAACAGCTGCCTGTCAGAGAAACTGGAGGAAACAAACAGATGAAATATATCTGAATTCTCTGTTCTCCCACCCTTCCAACTCCAGCTTCTGTCTCCTTTTGGCTGAACCCAACAGAAAGCCAACCAAGGACCACAGATAAGGATGTCATCCATAGTGGTTCTTCACAGATAAGGGCACAGAAGGGAGTGATCTGTAGAGTGTAATGATTTCTAGAAACATTAAAAAAATAGAATATTAGGAAAGCAATATTGAAAGAAAAAAGGTGCTGAGAATATTTTTGATTTGAGTAAAATTATGACTTCAAATGTACCACACAAAGTATTATACACATATGAAAAACAAAACAAAAAAACCCCAAATCCACCACTTACTGTGTAGACAAATTGCAGGATTTTAGGGAAAAGAGACTATTTTTAAAGCATTTGGAGGAAAAGATACACACAGTACTTATAAAGTTTTAGCAATTAAACTGACCATGGACTTGTCTCAGGACACCACATGACAACAGAGGGGAAATACCTGTGGAACATAATTGTCAAATTGAAATTTCATGCTCTGGCAAACTCTTTAAAACAAAGCCTGAGTGAAATAAAGATACGGCCAGAGAAATATTTATTATCCATAGGCTTTCTAATAAAAGAGAAGTTTTCTCTGGTGGTCCAGTGGTTGAGAACCTGCCTGCCAATACAAGGGACAAGGGTTCAGTCCCTGGTCTGGCAAGACAGCACATGCCTCGAGGCAGCTAATTCCATGTGCCGCAACTACTGAAGCCTCTGCAGCTACAGCCTGTGCCGCACAAGGGGAGCCACTGCAGGGAGAAGCCTGGACCCTGCAACTGCAGAGTAACCCCCACTCTCTGCAACTAGAGAAAAGCCGATGCAAAACAATGAAAACCCAGTGCAATCAAAAATAAGTAACAAACAATTCCTTGGTAAGTATTTAAACAAAGAGAAAAACTTTATCCCGAAGGAAAACTGTAGATGTGCAACACAATGGCAATTCAAGAAGTTGGTAAACCCTTCTATAANAAATGTTCTTTTGATGAAGTAGCGAGGGAGAGAGTGTTCTCCCCATCCTATTCCTCCGCCATCTTCCCGTTGCTCTCCTGTCAGCAGATTCTTTACCAGCTGAGCTCTCAGGGAAGCCCACTGATCTCACTGTTATTCATTTGAAAGAGACATTAAAATTTGTATCAAGGCTTAGCAGACACTTACCATAACTGCCTATCAGTCTGCCTTGTTGCTTGTAGGCATCAAAGATGGACTAGCGGAAGCAGTTCATTTAACTGGATCATGTGCAATGATGGTGGGAGAATGGCATTTACATCAGTAGGTGATCTTTATGCTTATAGGCAAGACAGTATCTGATTCTACATAATAAGATGTAGTTCTTAAGTGAGGATCATCTTTAAGATTAACATTTAGCAAGATCTTACATCATGATGGGAGCTCAGGACAGGAGCAAAACGGGTTGTTAGTGGATACATATTATAATTTAATAATATAAATGGCCATCACTTCTGACTACTATGGGTCAGATACCACTGTTTCATTTACTTTTTTAAATGTTTTATTTATTTGGCCACTCCATGTCTGAGTTGCAATACATGGGAGCTTCAATCTTCATCGCATCATGTAGGATCTTTCAGTGTGGCATGTAGAATCTTCTAGCTGCTGCAGGAGAACTCTTAGCTGTAGTATGTGAGATCTAGTTACCCAACCAGGGATCGAACCAGGGCCACCTGTGTTGGGAGTCTTAGCCACTGGACTACCAGAGAAGTCCCTATCTCTTTAATTTTAAGAATAAAAAGTCCATGAGGGTGTTGTTTTCAGATGATGAACCTGAGGATCAACACCTTGTAGTTCTTCCCCAAATCATGGAACTAATAAGCAGCAGAAAGTAAACCCATTCTGACTATAAATAACATTCTCCTAACTCTTATCCCTCATAATTAGCCTTTTGGATGTAGAAAAGCAGCCATTTATAAAGCTATTCATTGTCCTTTGCAGGTAAGTTCTATTTTGTTAACAATATATAAATAATTACCCCATACTGATTAGTGGCCGAAGTACTGGAGTTTCAGCTTTAGCATCATTCCCTCCAAAGAAATCCCAGGGCTGATCTCCTTCAGAATGGACTGGTTGGATCTCCTTGCAGTCCAAGGGACTCTCAAGAGTCTTCTCCAACACCACAGTTCAAAAGAATCAATTCTTCAGCACTCAGCTTGATTAGCATTTCCTTTTTCAGCAGTTTATTAGGGAGGGTGCTGGCATGTGGCTGCTGGCTGGGATTATTAACAGGAAAACCCATTCCTCTGTCTCAGTGACTACATTGATTTCCAACTTTTGGTTAACCAATGACCCAAAATATTTGTAGAATATAAAATAATTTAGATTTAAAATAGGTTTTAAACCTTCCTCTGTTAATTTCTCAGATACAAAGCTAAGCATTGTTTATGTCTGTGACCCTGGTGCCTGGACACTGTTTGCATATTTGTTATTCAACTGCTAAGTTGTGTCCAGCTCTTTGCAACCCCATGGACTGCAGCATGCCAGTCTCCTCTGTACTCCACTATCTCCCGGAGCTTGCTCAGACGATGTCCATTGAGTCAGTGATGCTATCTCACTCTCTCATCCTCTGCTGCCCCCTTTCCTTTTTTGGCATATGCTGCTGCTGCTAAGTCGCTTCAGTAGTGTCCGACTCTGTGCGACCCCATAGACGGCAGCCCACCAAGCTCCACTGTTTCTGGGATTCTCCAGGCATATACGTGCTTTAAAAATACAGTAAAGCAAATGATAATACCTTTTTTTTAATAAAGTTGTTTTGATTATTGAATGAGATAACCAATGTAAAGACTTTCACTGTTCTTGGTTCAGAAGTTAAAATGGCCAAAGTAGATGCTACTTTGTCATTTACGATACAACATGTGCTAGGTGTATATGTCATTTCTTAACAGAAAACTTATAAGAGCTGTGCTGAGCACTGAGTAATAGAAGACCGATGAGAGGGGACTGGTTGGACAGAGGAAAGGCAGAGAGAAAATTTTTTAAAGCTGGGTAAGTTTTGGAAAATGTCCTCAGATGACCTAGAAATATTCCTCAAAACTTTTTCAAGAAAAAAGTCCTAGCAGCAGAAAGAAACAAATGCATATCCCTAGAGAAGTTTAGGAGGAAAGTTTGATGAAGCTTACTGCAAGTGTGACAGTTTTGATTATGTATGTTTGTAGATAAATGAAATAGATAACCAGCAATGATGCAAGGAACAAGAGAGAAAATTGGGATTATTTTGTTATTATAAGATACTCACACTATCCAAGAAGTTACCACTTAGTGTTACCACTTATTCAAAAGTGGACTTGGATTAACTGTAAATATATACTGCCAACTGTAGGGCAACGACTTAAAAAAATTAAAAAGGTGTATAACCAACACACTTAGAAAAAAAAAGAAAATACAATTACCTAAATGTTTAATTAAAAAGGAAGGTAATGTGTAGAAGAAAAAATAGGACAACAAATAGAAAACAGTAATGAATATGGTAGATATTATTCTAACACAACCAATAATCACTTTGAACATAAATGGTCTATATGTACCAATAAAAAGATAGAAACTGTCAGAGTGAATCAAAACAAAAAGACCCAACTTCATGTGAAGAGTTGACTCATTGGAAAAGACCCTGATGCTGGGAGGGACGGGGGGCAGGAGGAGAAGGGGATGGCATCACTGACTCGATGGACGTGAGTCTGAGTGAACTCCGGGAGTTGGTGATGGACAGGGAGGCCTGGCTTGCTGCAATTCGTGGGGTCGCAAAGAGTCAGACACGACTAAGCGACTGAATTGAGCTGAACTTTATGTTTTCTGCAAGAAACCCACTGTAAATATAAAAATGCATATAGATTAAAAGTAAATGAATAGAGAAAAACATGCTATGCTAACAGCAATCAAAAGAAAGAAGGAGTAGTTATATTAATTACTGCCACAACAGACTCCATTCAGAGCAAGGAGAATTATCAGGATAAAGAAAGGAATTTTATATTTATAAAGGGGTCAAGTCTCCAAACAGACAGAACATCCTTAATGTATTATGCACCTAACAATACAGTGTTAAAATATATGAAGTAAAAACCGATTGAACTGCAGGGAGAAATAGGTAAATCCACTATTCTGGTTGGAGATTTCAGACTGCTCTATCAGAAATGGACAGATCTAGCAGGAGGAAAATCAGAAGGACACAGTTGAACTCAACAGCACCATCCATCCACTGGATGTAATTGACATTTATAGACTACTTAACCCAACAATAGCAGAACACATATTCTTCTCAAGCTCACATAGAACATTCAACGAGATAGATCACATTCTGGATCATAAAACACACCTTAGCACATTTGAAAGAATAAAAATCAGTAACAGAAAGATAACTGGAAAATCCCAAAATACATGAAAATTAAAAATGTGATTCTACATAATACATGGGTCAAAGAAGGACTCTCAAGAGAAACTGAAAACTATTTTGAACTAAATGAAAACAAAACTATATAACATCAAAGTTTGTGGGATGCAGCAAAAACAGTGCTTAGAGGGAAATTTATAGCATTGAATGAATATATTAGAAAAGAAGAATGAGCTGAAATCAATAACCTGTTTCCATTTTACAAAAATAAGAAAGAGTGAATTAAAACTAAAGTAGAAGAAAAGAAATGAAAGAAAACAATGAATTTGAAACAAGAAAACTATAGAGAAAATCAATGAAAAGATGGCTCTTTGTAAAGACACATAAAAACCAATAATCCTCTAGTCGGGCTAAAGTTAAGAATTAATTGACTTTTCTGTTTTTAAAAAATGAACAATGTAAGAAGATAGTGAATATCTTCATGTATTCCCAGTTATATTCTGGTACTTTATTGCTGACAAGGATTTAGTTTTTTTCCTAAATAGTAAGCCTTCTATTTAGACTAAGCATTCTTATTTTTTCCTAAATAGTAAGCTTTCTATTTAGACTAAGCACTCTTATTATTATTAATGTTGTATGAAGAGTGACAAAAGTCCATTCTACCTGAATTTTTTAAAATACATTTATGATAATACAAGTTTTAATTTTCAAAAAATAGTCCCTTTTTTTTTTNGATACAACATGTGCTAGGTGTATATGTCATTTCTTAACAGAAAACTTATAAGAGCTGTGCTGAGCACTGAGTAATAGAAGACCAATGAGAGGGGACTGGTTGGACAGAGGAAAGGCAGAGAGAAAATTTTTTAAAGCTGGGTAAGTTTTGGAAAATGTCCTCAGATGACCTAGAAATATTCCTCAAAACTTTTTCAAGAAAAAAGTCCTAGCAGCAGAAAGAAACAAATGCATATCCCTAGAGAAGTTTAGGAGGAAAGTTTGATGAAGCTTACTGCAAGTGTGACAGTTTTGATTATGTATGTTTGTAGATAAATGAAATAGATAACCAGCAATGATGCAAGGAACAAGAGAGAAAATTGGGATTATTTTGTTATTATAAGATACTCACACTATCCAAGAAGTTACCACTTAGTGTTACCACTTATTCAAAAGTGGACTTGGATTAACTGTAAATATATACTGCCAACTGTAGGGCAACGACTTAAAAAAATTAAAAAGGTGTATAACCAACACACTTAGAAAAAAAAAGAAAATACAATTACCTAAATGTTTAATTAAAAAGGAAGGTAATGTGTAGAAGAAAAAATAGGACAACAAATAGAAAACAGTAATGAATATGGTAGATATTATTCTAACACAACCAATAATCACTTTGAACATAAATGGTCTATATGTACCAATAAAAAGATAGAAACTGTCAGAGTGAATCAAAACAAAAAGACCCAACTTCATGTGAAGAGTTGACTCATTGGAAAAGACCCTGATGCTGGGAGGGACGGGGGGCAGGAGGAGAAGGGGAGACAGAGGATGAGATGGCTGGATGGCATCACTGACTCGATGGACGTGAGTCTCAGTGAACTCCGGGAGTTGGTGATGGACAGGGAGGCCTGGCTTGCTGCAATTCGTGGGGTCGCAAAGAGTCAGACACGACTAAGCGACTGAATTGAGCTGAACTTTATGTTTTCTGCAAGAAACCCACTGTAAATATAAAAATGCATATAGATTAAAAGTAAATGAATAGAGAAAAACATGCTATGCTAACAGCAATCAAAAGAAAGAAGGAGTAGTTATATTAATTTCTGCCACAACAGACTCCATTCAGAGCAAGGAGAATTATCAGGATAAAGAAAGGAATTTATATTTATAAAGGGGTCAAGTCTCCAAACAGACAGAACATCCTTAATGTATTATGCACCTAACAATACAGTGTTAAAATATATGAAGTAAAAACCGATTGAACTGCAGGGAGAAATAGGTAAATCCACTATTCTGGTTGGAGATTTCAGACTGCTCTATCAGAAATGGACAGATCTAGCAGGAGGAAAATCAGAAGGACACAGTTGAACTCAACAGCACCATCCATCCACTGGATGTAATTGACATTTATAGACTACTTAACCCAACAATAGCAGAACACATATTCTTCTCAAGCTCACATAGAACATTCAACGAGATAGATCACATTCTGGATCATAAAACACACCTTAGCACATTTGAAAGAATAAAAATCAGTAACAGAAAGATAACTGGAAAATCCCAAAATACATGAAAATTAAAAATGTGATTCTATATAATACATGGGTCAAAGAAGGACTCTCAAGAGAAACTGAAAACTATTTTGAACTAAATGAAAACAAAACTATATAACATCAAAGTTTGTGGGATGCAGCAAAAACAGTGCTTAGAGGGAAATTTATAGCATTGAATGAATATATTAGAAAAGAAGAATGAGCTGAAATCAATAACCTGTTTCCATTTTACAAAAATAAGAAAGAGTGAATTAAAACTAAAGTAGAAGAAAAGAAATGAAAGAAAACAATGAATTTGAAACAAGAAAACTATAGAGAAAATCAATGAAAAGATGGCTCTTTGTAAAGACACATAAAAACCAATAATCCTCTAGTCGGGCTAAAGTTAAGAATTAATTGACTTTTCTGTTTTTAGAAAATGAACAATGTAAGAAGATAGTGAATATCTTCATGTATTCCCAGTTATATTCTGGTACTTTATTGCTGACAAGGATTTAGTTTTTTTCCTAAATAGTAAGCCTTCTATTTAGACTAAGCATTCTTATTTTTTCCTAAATAGTAAGCTTTCTATTTAGACTAAGCACTCTTATTATTATTAATGTTGTATGAAGAGTGACAAAAGTCCATTCTACCTGAATTTTTTAAAATACATTTATGATAATACAAGTTTTAATTTTCAAAAAATAGTCCCTTTTTTTTTTTTTCCCATGGAGGCTGTCTGTCTGATTTAGATGGTATGATATTTTTAGAGTTTTTAGTGCCAGGCATTCTGCTGGACACTTTTATGCATTATCTCAATCCTCAAAACTCTTCTGTGGAGTAATACTGTAGACATCCTTATGTTTTGGATGAGACTCTTGGAAGAAGTCATAACATTAGCAGCAAGCAGAGCCTGGATTTCAACAAAATTTAGGCTTTAGATTCACTGTGGATGTTTACATCAGAAACTTTCTTGAGTTAGAAATTTCTTCAAAAATGTATTTTTAGAACATTTCATCCTTTGGGTTCTTTGCTTTTCATATGGTTAACCCTGTAATGATTTTTCAATTTAAGAAACACATTAGTTTTGAAAATTGGTTAAATATTTTAGACGTTTATTATGTTTTAATAAATAGCAATATTATTATACCCATTAGTATTAATTAAAATTTTAAGTGTACATGTTTGTTAGCTGTTGTTTTCAACTATGATCATGGTACTGTTAAATTTCAAACCAAAGCAAAGTACTGTTTAACATTTCTTAGAATAATAAAAGAAGGAAAAACTGATGAAAACAATTTAGCAATCATTGAAAAGGATAAGGTAGTGTTAAAAAAATTGCATGATATGAGAGTTACAAGTTAAGTTTTATTGGGGCAAAATGAGGGCTGCAACCTGGGAGATAGCATTTCAGATAACTCTGAGAAATTGCCCAGAGGAGGTGAGGGGAGGATCTAGAATACATAGGAATTTTTCAACAAAGGGCAGGTAGTTTGGAACAGTAAGAGATTACTGTTTAATTAACAAAACCAGGTGTCTCAAGGTAAGGAGGTTGCAGAAGACTCTATGTATGGGGTCACAAGAGTCAGACACAACTTAGTGACAAATATATGGGAAGATGTAAGAATCTGGGCTCACTGAAATTATTCCTTTGATATGCACCGTACTTATCTGGGGCCAGTATGGTGTGTTTGCACATCCTGAGTTCCTCTGGACTCACATAGAGAGTGACTGCAGTCCCATGGTGCTGCATTGCAGGTATTCTTTCTTTTCTGAGTTCCTTCAGGGTTCACCAGCTTCCCATCCATAGTGGTTGCAATTGGTGGTGACTGTGACATCCTTGTTTACTGATATGGCAGGAAATACTCCATTTCTCAATGGATGTTCTTGAATAGTCTCTTTAAACCACCAAATGGGTAATAAAATCTGAGTTGATTTTTGCAGAAAGCCGCTTTTAACCTGTTTTAAGGGGCATTGGCTTATGGGTTTAGCCTGTTATCACTTATTTACTTTTAAAGGTGTACCAAGCACAGTGCCTGCTCATGGATATCAGAAGATGAATGATGAAGTCCAGCAAAGTTCTTATCCTCAAAGTAGACTGTGGCCGAGATAGACACATAAATTTGTAATTGTAATACATGGTTGTAAGGTCAATAAAATTACACTGCAGCCTCAAGTGATATTAACTGGTGTCTCTGTAATAACCTTGTAAGATTTTGTAACATTCAAGTTTTCCAGCCAGTTAATGTGCATCTTTTAAGTCAGTTGGGTATCTACAGGCTGCCTCCTATGTCACCCATTAGGTTAAATCTGCAGCAGCTCTTCCTACTGAGAAGTGGAATTGGTATCAGCTCATCTTGACAGCCAAAGAAGGCAATGGCACCCCACTTTAGTACTCTTGCCTGGAAAATCCCATGGATGGAGGAGCCTGGAAGGCTGCAGTCCATGGGGTTGCTGAGGGTCGGACATGACTGAGTGACTTCACTTTCACCTTTCACTTTCATGCACTGGAAAAGGAAATGGCACCCCACTCCAGTGTTCTTGCCTGGAGAATCCCCGGGACAAGGGAGCCTGGTGGGCTGCACAGAGCCCACCAGCAGAGGACTGCAAGTGCAAAACATGCTATGCTTTTGGGGTCGCACAGAGTCAGACACGACTGAAGTGACGCAGCAGCAGCAGCTTGACAGCCAGTCCTGACTGTGGGAGCCTGTACTGAAAGCCAGAGAAAGCACTGTTTCTAAATGTATGGTTGATCAATAGAAAATCAATCTCCCATCCTCTTTAGAATCCATTGTCCACATCAAAGGATATTCTCTGTTCTTGGCCCAAATGGAATACTTTAATTCAATAATGGAATTTCCCCCTCAATACCATTTCCCTATTTTTCCTCATTAAAAATAAAGTGAATTAAATGGTCACAAGTCCAAATAATTTAAGTATTATTTCAGTTCAAATAATTTTTAATTTAGCTATTATGGTTAGGACATTGACATTTCTCATTAACTGAAGATTAGTTAGTAAATTTGATGGGGACTGAGATACCTTTGAATATGTAAGAAATGTCCTATAGTGACCTATATGACACGTACCTTCCAAAACATTTTTGATCAGATAAACACAAGAGTGTCGTTTGATCTCTCAATTATGTGTCTTTAGAAAATACTTAAAATCAACAGATTCATTGTAGGCAGACTGAGCCTACTTAAGTTTCATTGTTAATTTTTAAGAGAGGGCTGCTATTTGAAACAGTATAATGTAGAAAAGCAGACTAGTTCAGAATCACAAGTTTTTAGTTATCCATTAAATAGTTTCCTCATTCAAAGCAAACACTTACTGATACCATTATGCACCAAGGCCTGTGGTATTATGTGGATAGAAGCATAAAGAAGGCAATTATCATAGTTTCAAAATGATTAATATAGTGGGGAAGGCAGGTGAGCAAGAAAACCGCAAAATAATGAGAGATGTGCATAATAGCCTACAAAAAAGGATGCTATGAAATCAGAGAATAGGACTTGCTTAATCCTCCAGGGCATGACAATGCTGTTAGTTGCAATAAACAGATATAACTCTGTTGGCCTTAAGTAGAAAGGAATGTGTCTTTAAAATAGAGTATGTCTATAGAAACACTTAGAAGACTCAAGAATACTATGCAGGATCTATGAAGCCAGGAACCATGACCAAATTCATGCCCCAGAACTGATGGTGACGGAGCATCACTGTAGCTGCTACAGAGCACAGGTGCTAAGCCTG
This sequence comes from Raphicerus campestris, assembly GCA_006410735.1. Classification (NCBI taxonomy): domain Eukaryota; kingdom Metazoa; phylum Chordata; class Mammalia; order Artiodactyla; family Bovidae; genus Raphicerus; species Raphicerus campestris. The sequence continues at coordinate 266,458 of SJYW01024522.1, forward strand.
TATCACCATAGTAGAGTTGTTTTGAAACAGATGGGTGGCATTTTAAAGGGCTCTGAAGAACCCCAGGACCATAGTTCTTTATGTCTCAATGCAGAAAGAATTCGCTGAGAGGCAAAGTCAGTTCAGTTCAGTTCAGTCGCTTGGTCGTGTCCGACTCTTTGTGACCCCATGAATCGCAGCATGCCAGGCCTCCCTGTCCATCACCAACTCCCGGAGTTCACTCAGACTCGCGTCCATTGAGTCAGTGATGCCATCCAGCCATCTCATCCTCTGTCTTCCCCTTCTCCTCCTGCCCCCAAGCCCTGCCAGCATCAGAGTCTTTTCCAATGAGTCAACTCTTTGCCATGAGGTGGCCAAAGTATTGGAGTTTCAGCTTTAGCATCATTCCCTCCAAAGAAATCCCAGAGCTGATCTCCTTCAGAATGGACTGGTTGGATCTCCTTGCAGTCCGAGACTCTCAAGAGTCTTCTCCAACACCACACTTCAAAAGCATCACACTTCAGTGCTCAGCCTTTTTCACAGTCCACTCTCACATCCATACATGACCACTGGAAAAACTATAGCCTTGACTAGATGGATCTTAGTTGGCAAAGTAATGTCTGCTTTTGAATATGCTATCTAGATTGGTCATAACTTTTCTTCCAAGGAGTAAGCGTCTTTTAATTTCATGGCTGCAGTCACCATCTGCAGTGATTTTGGAGCCCACAAAAAAATAAAGTCTGACACTGTTTCCACTCTTTCCCCTTCTATTTCCCATGAAGTGATGGGACCAGATGCCAAAGTTACCACTTGTCTAAAGACTTTGTTGTCTAAAACTATTCTCTTTTGTGTGACACTCTTTGGGTAGTCTACAAATTATGAATGTCATTCCTTTAAACCCATGTGTGTCTCAGTTCACTGAAGTACCAACTAGCCATGAAGATAAATGTTACTTTTTTTTCACCATTACAACTCTCATAGTCCAGGAATTAATTAGAGGATTAATTAAATTTACGGAACTAGGATAATAGAAATGTATAAAGATTCTTCTAGATTATAGACAGAAACCTAAAATATCAATATCATTTATCATTATCCTTCCTCTACTTTTTGAAACCTTGATGGGGAGAGATTTGAGCATTTCTTTGCCACTGACACATGATCCTCAATTCTAAGTGGAACTGTGATATTGCATTTAACAGTTTAATGAAGCTCTTTGTTAACAATGAGCAGGGTTATCACTGATGTACTGAGTGGCTTCTCGACATGCGCAGCGTTTAGACAGCCAAAGACTTCATAGCATAATATTGTCTCTTGTGGAATCAGATGAATTTATGATTTCCTCAACATGACAAAATGATTTATCACCTCTCATATGCACTGCCATCCACCTGGCAGGAGTAATGTTTCCCTTCACATGCTTTCTCCAGTGGGAACAATCAATTTTGATGGATAAAAAACTAAACCAATATTAAGAAAAGAGAAAGAAAGAAATTTCATCAAAAAATAAGGGGTTTTATGTATTTTATTAACAAGATGTGTAGCATAATGCATTTCATGAAACACAGTCATCATTCAAGCCTTTAAGTGAAAACTTGTTTCGTGTTATTCACACTCTGCTGTTTTACATGGTAAGCACCAGGGAAAACAGGTATAAAGGCTGTCTTGGGCTGGAAAAAATGACCAGTATCCATATTTCTACATAGATGAACCCAAAAGGCAAATCATATTAAATAGTGCAGTTTCTTGTTCTCTGTGTATTTTGGAAAGGAAATCTTTGCTTATTAAATGGCTGCAGGACTCTGCTTTCACTTACTCCCAGTTGCAAACAAATAACTTTCAGCTGAATCTGAAATTCAATGTTCTTAAAGTAAAAAGAGGTTAGGGAACAAAGTTCCCCAAAGAAACTACCTTTGTCATTGAATATTGTAAAAGAGAAAATAAGGGAGCCTGGAAGTTGAAGCTGAAAATATCCACATACAAACGGGAAATCAAGAAGTGACTATCCAGAGAATTAGAGGCAACAGAGAAATGCAAAAGATAGACTCAGTGTGTGTGCTGGGCCTGAGGCCTTGAATATTTATGGCTGTTTCAGCTTGCTGCCCCACCTGCTACATAAAAGTTATATGAAGACTTGAGGTGTTTGGCTTTTGTAGAGAGTAAAGAACTGCATTTTTTTCCTGTTTATTTAACAGGAAGGAATCAGTCCTTCTCCTCTGATAATAACTTTAAAATAATCACAGAATTGATGTGAATCTAAAGATTCATTTTTAAAGAGCAAAAAACATGATGTAGTTGGTTGATATTTTGTGCTGTGGTGTGGGATAAAAATAACAGTAAGTGGGAATTTGTAGACAGAATGATGATGCAAAAGCTATAGAAGCTTCATTTGAGATCAAAAAGAAATCTATGCCTCAGTTGGAGGGTTGGGTATGGTTCTCCTACAGTCTTCTGATCAAATTAATTTTAAAAATGAAATTCAAATTGAAGAATTTTTAAATTTCTGCAGTAAGACATGGAAGAAGAGTCTGTTTCTAGGAGTTGGCCCTTTGTATAAGAGAAGAGGGAAGTGATTTTATAGACCATTTCTGGCCTTGAGTTCTCCAATATTTACTTCTCTGGGCTTGACTTTCTTCAGTGTAACTATTGATAATTTGAAGATACATTTGATATCACAGAACCTAGAGATCCCAAGAAGTCATGTATGTTTCTGGAGACAGGACAAGTATATATCATCTGCAATTATTCCCATTTTACCTGTGATAAAAATGATTGCTTGGTGAGATGTAATAGGTAGACATATGACATATCCACTGTTGAAAACAGCACCAGTAGGATAAAGAAAAAATTTTTTTCCAGTGTTCTTGCCTGGAGAATCCCAGGGATGGGGGAGCCTGGTGGGCTGCCATCTATGGGGTTGCACAGAGTTGGACATGACTGAAGCGACTTAGCAGCAGCAGCAGCAGTGACTCTGATGTTTGTGTGTGTGCTAAGTCATTCCCGTTGTGTCTGACTCTTTGAGACCCCATGAACCATAGCCTGCTAGACTCTGTTCACAGGATTCTCCAGGCAAGAATACTGGAATGGGTTGCCATGCCCTCCTCCAAGGGATCTTCCTGACCCAGGAATCGAACTGGGATCTCTTGCATTGCAGGCATGTATACATTTTGGTGTGCTGGCACAGCTGTTCAGCCACACTTGATCATCTAATCCAATCATTTTTCTCTTTAATCTGTATTCAAATTTTGCATTGTTGACTGATTTATCCTTTATGCTAACTGGATTTTTATTTTTCATTGAACCCATCCCCTTCTTCCACATCCTAATAATGTACATTCTCCCACAAAATCTTTGGGCCTTTGCTTTTGTCTTTCTTGAGAAGGCAGGGTGGCTTGAACTTCTTGAGAAGTTCAGGGTGGCTTCTCTAGAAAAACCTGAAGAAAGTGTCTCCTAGTATCCATATCTAGGACCTCTGTACTGGCAGTTTAGATACCAGGTCTAAAAGAAGCCCCACTTAGTCACCAAGAAATGACCACAAAGACTAAAGGAGAATTGTTTTTGCTTCCTTTATAAATAAATGAATTAAGAGAGATGAATCAACACTACAGAATACATACACATTTATTCAATAGTTGGTTAAATATACCACTACTTTGAAAATGTGCAAGTCATGAATCGTTAAAACCATCATGATTCCCATCTAAGAGTTTAGGTGACACTTGTTTTCAGCTATTATTGCTTGTGAGAATTCTATAAACAATTTCTCCATCTTTAAAATGGAATGACAATGTCTGTCTTTGCTGTCTCAAAGGGCTTTTCTGAGAACTGGATAAAACAGTATGGATAGAAGTTCTTTGAAAATTCTATGATGTAGATATAAGGCATCTAGTAGATTGTGGGTTTTGAAAGAGGAGAGGCTATTATACTCTTTGGTATCTGTTCTTCTCCACTCATGGTATTCAGTTAATATTTATTGATTAAAGTCAGACTAATAGTGTATGAGTGCTGTATTTTGATACTCAGAGCAAGTATAAGACTTTTCACAAAAGATCAAAATAGATTTGAGACTCAGCATGCTCAAAATAGTACCGTAGCCTTACATGGGTTCGTCCGTTTTCAATCTTTTACTCCATGATTGATACCTCGCCAGTTCTCAACATAACCCGAGAATACAAACATCACAGAGACTTGATTCTGAGACACAGGTATGTAATGAACCATAATAAGTGTTGGAAGAGGTTCTGGAAATTTTATTCTTTTTTTTCCTTTCTATTCCATTTTTCAAACAAAGGGCAATTAAAATACAACAATTTGGAAATGTTATGTTAGAGAGATCTTGATATTGAGAGTCAAAAGTTGTGGGCTCCGATGGCTATAGTCATTTTTACCAAATCCACTTCTCTGATGTTAAGTCTCCTTATATATAGATGGGAATGAGGGGAGAGACTTGGGCCAGAAGAGCAGTAAGGGCTGTTTTAATGTGATGTTTTTATCAGCTCTCCTGTTTGCCTACCGTGGTATGACACTTGGCATAGCCTCTAATTTCATATGGGTTATTTTTCATTGTCATGTTGGCCACACTTGAAAAAGCTCTAGTAGGTGTCTCTTGGTGGTTTGTCTCTAAAAGTAATAGTATTGCTGCACTGATTTTTTTTTTTTTAGAGAGATGCCATTGAAAACAATCATGATTTTTTTAAAGAAGAAATGAAAAATCAATTGAGCCAAATGTTTGCTTTGGAAGACAAATCATTTGCTATCTTGGAAACAGTTTAATTGGCAAAGTAGAAAACTGCCTGTTTTCTGAACCAGCCCTAAACATAATTCATGTGTGTATTTTCTTATGTTTTGCTCTTTAGCTATCAATGTTAGGATAGGGAACTCCTTCTTATCTGTTTCAGTCTTTTGATATTTGCTCTGCTAGTCATTTGATGAACTTTTCATCAATACATCAGTTGCTTTGGCCTTTTATTTCTAATAGATAGCCTTGCACACTACATATATTAGGAGCTCAATAAAATATTTGTTTATGATAATAGCTAACATTCATAGAATGCTTAATATATATCAAGTTACAGTTATAAGCACTTTGACATATATTGAGTCAATCCCTAAGAGATAAGTGTTATGTGTTCATATTTTACAGATGAAGAAACTGAAGCATAAATTGATCTTTATCTTCTACATGCTAGATGAGATTCTCAGATTTATTCTCTTCATCAATAAGCTATTTTCTGAAATGTCTATTTCTGTGTTCGTTACCTCCAACATATATTTTGAATTTAAATTTTTTTTTTAATTTTCACATAATCTTCCAAATCTTATTCCAGTTTATTTCATTTTCTTCTCTCTCCACCACTGGTGTGCTTTAGAAGCCATTTCTTCTTACAGTGGCTCATTCTCTGGATCTTTAGGATAATGATCCTTTTACCTTTTCCTACTATAATATTTAAGGTGGCATGTTTATTTTTCCTTGTGGATTGAGGTCAATAAATATAAGTATTTATTGAGGTCAATAAATAAATAAGTATATCAAGTGCTCACATCCCCACTCCACTTCTACTTGGATAATGTTAAACTTGTCTTCAATCAAACGTGGAGTTTGGTGTTGGGAAGAAGCAGTCCCATTTTCAGCTCTATTCCATGGTACTAACTGGCCCTTGGATCTGCCAACTTGATGACTGTGTTGATGACTTGATGCAGAATTGTGTAAGAAACAATGTACAGCCTGAGCTATAGGGAGCACTTTCTCCCTAATTCCATCCTCACCTTCAGTGACAAGCTGTGAGCACTTTATCTTGTGGGTCATAAAATGAAAGTTGCTCAGTCATGTCTGACTCTCTGCAATCCCATGGACTATATAGTCCTTGGAATTCTCCAGGTCAGAATACTGGAGTGGGTAGCCATTCTCTTTTCCGGGGAATCTTCCCAACTCAGGGACAGAAACCAGGTTTCCTACATTGCAGTCAGATTCTTTACCAGCTGAGCTACCAGGGAAGCCCGTAATGTACGCCCAAATCAGTATCTTTGGGTCATGGTGCTTTCCAAGGGTTCCTCCACTGAGAAGACAACAGTGAGATCAAAGCACAGCTTGGCAGTAATAAAGTGACTCCTTGTTCTTTGCTAGGCATAGACTGAACTTGCAACTAAAGTCTGCTTACATAAGATGCTGAAGCTTGTGTATGTTTCTCTTAATCTGCCTGAAATTATTATCTGAAGAAACTTCTCCCAGTCTCAGGCAATAGGTGGATCATCAGTCTTAATTCAGGGTTTCTTGGTTTTCTTCTTTTGGCAAGTGGGGGATGGTGGTATATCTGACATACTCATACAAGAAGTTATTTAAAAATAAATTTTAAAAAGTTACAAGCATTCACCATAGTTTAATTCAGAGTACCTCTTATCCCAGGCTGCAGATAAAGCAGTGAATAAGATGGTCATTACTGCTGTGTCTTCCTGGGCCTTGGAGGTTAGGAAGTGAAATGTGGTCTTAACTAGCTATTACATATGCATGAGGCTATGAAAATGGAAGAAGAGGATATCAGGTGTATTCACCCAAGTAAGGTATCACTTCAAAATGCCCAGATAAGCTACCTTCACCTTTCTCCATGTGAGAAAAAAAAAAATTCTGTTTTGTTTTTCTTTGGCTTGCTTTGCTTTTGAGAGTTCACAGTAATTATAATCTCCTGAAAGCATCAAAGATTTTCTCCCAGAAGCACTCAATCAAAAAGAAAAAACAAAACACAATAGTGGTGTTAATTCTAGGAGGTTCCTCTACTCCCCTACATTTTCATAAAAGAGGAAACTAATTAGCTACTGTGATCACAGTTCTTTAAAGAACTGTTTTCCAACTGGACTTTCTTGTTAAACTATTTTTTCCCAGGTTCTTTTCTTTCCATGTGGGAGGAGGTAAGATATAAGATCAGTTATTCCAATGCCATTATGCCAAAAACACTAACAGTTTTTCTTTGGCAAAAAGGAAACCAAATGACAGATTGATATTAATGACGACATAATCACAGCAAGCAAACCAAGGGAAACAGCCTCACTTGCTATTGTGAGAAACAATGCATATATTAAACACTATGGCGAGCATCACAATGAAAAAAGCAGATGGAAAGTTTGAGGTTTTGAATTAGCTTTCCACCTACATACGGATTCAATGGGAACACCTATTCCTTCGTTACTTCATTTAAAAAATATAGATCTTGAAAGTGTGGCATCTGTTAATAAAATCACAGACTACTTTAATACGTGTGCTGTGTGCTTAGTCACTCAGTCATGTCCGACTGTGACCACCTGGACTGTAGCCTGCCAGGCTCCTCTGTTCATGGGCAAGAATACTGGCGTGGGCTGCCATTTCCTCCTGCAGGAGATCTTCTCAACCCAGGGATCTAACCCAGGTCTCCCACATCGCAGGCAGATTCTTTACCATCTGAGCCACCAGGGAAGCCCCTACTTTAATATGAAAGAGTGTAATTAGTACATACTGTTCCAAGTTCTAGGAAGAAAAAGAAAATAATTGGACAAGGCTTTGTCATATATTTTTGCTATGGACTGGGTACTACTCAACATCAGTACTATATTGTATTTATAATTGCCTGATGCTGGGAAAGACTGAGGGCAGGAGGAGAAGGGGGCAACAGAGGATGAGATGCTTGGATGGGATCACTGACTCAATGGACATGAATTTGAGCAAGCTCCAGGAGACAGTGAAGGACAGGGAAGCCTGGCATGCTGCAGTCCATGGGGTCACAAGAATTTGACATGACTGACTTAGCAACTGAATAGCAATAACATGTAGATTAGCATTGTTTGAATGGAAATTTAAGGACCTCACGTGTGCATTGAGCCTCTACCATTGTGTCTCTACCTAACTTGCTCTTTGAGGAAACTAAAAAGGCACATCAAGTACTTTTCAGAGTAGTACATTGCAGAAGCGAAAGGGCAAAGAGAGAAATAATCCTTGTACTCATCACTTGTTATAGAACAAACTCCAGCATTATTATTGAGTTGATATAGGATTGTTCTTTTTGGAAAATTCAAAATATTTTCCCACTCTTGAAACAATTATGCATTCACAGCATTTCTGAGATATAAAGAGTCTACTGTGAATATTTGCAGACAAAGGTATTGAGGGTTTACATGATTTACTCAAAGTCATCCAGCTATCCAAGGGAAGAGAAAAGGAAGGTTTTAAAATTTCTAACCATTCAGGTTTTAGCACAGTTTTGTACAGTCTTGTATAAAACATAGTGAAATGTAATTCCTGATTGTGGTTCATCAAGGTGAAGCTTTGCTGCCACCAAAGTCACCTCCATCACAAAGGCAGTAAAGGTAAAGAAAGTAGTCAAAATTACGCTGAAAGCTCTCCCTGATAGCCCCTAATTTGCAGATATGCAGGTTGAGGAGATGACTGGGTTGTCCTGCAAAAATTCAGGGTGGAAACCCTCAGAAGAGCCCTCTTTCTGTCTTCTATGGCCTGCTAGTCATGGAGTGTGATTGTGGCTGGGTGCCATGGGCCAAGGAGCAGGACTTTTAATAGGATCTCAGAGGAGCATAGGTGAGATGAGATGGTTGGATAGCATCACCAACTCAATGGACATGAACTTGCACTGACTCCAGGAGATAGTGAGGGACAGGGAAGCCTGGCATGCTGCAGACCACAGGGTCCCAAAGAGTTAGACATGACTTAGTGACTGAATAACAGCAAAGGAGAATGCTAATGATGAGTCCAGTTTGGAAATCACTGGCTGTAAGTGTTGATTTAGTTTTAGGATGAATGTCTCATAGCCTTCGTGTATCTCAAAGCAACCTTGTTTATTAAAGTTTTCATATAATAACTTTTTAAAAATAAGCACACATAAAGAAAAGTAAATATTCAATGCATGGTATTGTTGGATATTTTAAAAGATTTTTTCTTTCTTATAAAATAATTATATTTCTAATGTAGTTATTATAGAAAAATTTGGAATTCAGAAGTACATCAAATAGAAACACCTCAGAAGTAATCAAAATTAATATGTTGCTGTACCTTAACTTTAAGATTATACTGCCTGTGTACTATCAGAACACTGCTTTTTCTACTTACCATAAACTTATTTTTGCACTTCATTTCAAAGGTTATTTTTTAATGGTTTTAAGAATCATAATACTTTGTTCTTTGGCATTTTTAAATCAGTTTTTGTTGGGGTATAGTTGCTTTATAATATTGTATTAGTTTCTGCTGTACAGCAGAATGAATTAGCCATACATATACATATATCTGCTCCCATTTGGACTTCCTGTTCAGGTCACCACAGAGCATTAAGTAGAGTTTCCTCTGCTATACAGTAGGTTCTCATTAGTTATCTATTTTATACATAGTCTCAATCATGTATATGTGTCAATTCCAATCTCTCAATTCCTCCCACCCACCTTGACATCCATACGTTTGTTCTCTACATCTATGTCCCTATTTCTGCTTTGCAAATAGGATCATCTGTACCATTTTTCTAGATTTGACATACATACGTTAATATACTTGTTTTTCTCTTTCTAACTTAACTTCACTCTGTATGATCAAAGGTTATTATAAATAATATTAGTTATACACATCCCACTGAGTATTTACATATAATTCAAATATCATTATCTAGAGTCTTGGCAGATAAACAGGAATCTGTTTGGGGTTGATTGTATTAATTCCCTTCCTCCTGTAAGATATCCCATCTTAAACTACTGAAGGGAATAGCTAGTCTGAGCCCTCCCAAAACTTAGCCATTAGGGTCTTAGCTTAAACTTGAATTTTTCTACATTTTTCTTCCATTTAATATATCTAAGAATTTTCAACCTCATTTTATAAGATACATTTGCTAATCTACATCAACCCGCTCTCATCCACCTCTATCCATTTCCCCACACTCTTTCCTCATGTCCCCCAATCTGTGTAGTCAACAAACTTTCTCATAGCATCAGCAACTTCTAGAATGACTTACTCCCCCTCCTTTCCACCACATAAAATAGTCTGTGCCTTGAAAACTCTGCCCTCTGGCTCTGCTGTTTGCCACCCCTCATTGTTCCCAGCATCTGTCTCACTGTGTTTGATTTTGGCTTTCATCTGTATTCATTTCCAGTCCTGTAATCATTCTTAGTGGCCTAAGGGTTAGTGAATATATCTTCACAATACTCTCGGTCCTTTCAGTTCTCTGACTTCTTCCCAGTTAGCTTTTCTTCTCCAATTGCAGATCTCTTCTTTCTCATGGTCACATCCTGGACACTGTCACCACCTACAGCTCCGTTATTTAGATTTCAAGTTTCTGTCTAATACTTCCAGACCACATAATCTATCATTGCAGTGCCCATTTCAGTATCCTTCCTTCTTATTCAGATCCCCATACCACTGGCTCCAAAGTAGTTTTTACATTCTTCCTCACTTCCTCATGTATTTACGTGCATTCTTAATCACAGTTCAATTCTGTTGTCTATTATTAAAAGTCTTCTCTTTTTTGTCAGTTCCCATTCACATTTTCCTCTGAATTGTTTAGGGCTTCCCTGATAGCTAAGTTGGTAAAGAATCTACCTACAATGCAGGAGACCCCAGTTCCATTCCTGGGTTGGGAGGATCTGCTAGAGAAGGGATAGGCTACCCACTCCATTATTCTTGGGCTTCCCTTGTGGCTCACCTGGTAAAGAATCTGCCTGCAATGTAGGAGACCTGGGTTCAATCCCTGGGTTGGGAAGATCCCCTGGAGAAGGGAAAGGCTACCCACTCCAGTATATTCTGACCTGGAAAATTCCATGAGCTGTATAGTCTATGGCGTTGAAAAGAGTCAGACATGACTGAGTGACTTTCACTTTCTGAATCATTTACTGGGGAAAACACTACTTCTAAATGCACACAACTCCCTGTCTTTTCTGAATATACCAGGTCAGCTAAAAGGAGATGAAGAAGATTTTAAAAGGTGGGAGGTTATGCAAATCCATTTACCTCTGTCTCTTTTCCAGACTCACTAAAATAACAGCAGCAACAAAGCATGCAAGCCATGTAAATCNTACCAGGTCAGCTAAAAGTAGATGAAGAAGATTTTAAAAGGTGGGAGGTTATGCAAATCCATTTACCTCTGTCTCTTTTCCAGACTCACTAAAATAACAGCAGCAACAAAGCATGCAAGCCATGTAAATCCCCAAGGCCTCGGGAGTGATGAATAGACATTAAAGAGAAGAGAAGTTGATAGCATTTCAGGAGGGAAACATAGGCAAAAGATGACTTGCCCAAGTGGAAACAGCTGATGCCTAAACATCTTCAGAAGGGGCTTCCAGTGAGCCACAGGGGCCTTCACCCCATTAGACACCCTACAGCAGGGGTCGCCAGCCTCTGGAATCTAATGCCTGATGATCTGCGGTGGAGCTGATAAAATAATAGAAATGAAGTACACAATAAATGCAATGCACTTGAATCCTCCTGAAACTAACCCCCCACACCCCTGCTGTCCTGCACTGCCCCTGGTCTGGGGAAAAATTGTCTTCCATGACACCAGTCCCTGTTGCCAAAAAGGTTAGAGAGTGCTGCTTTGTAGGACTTAAAAGTTGGAGGACTGAGTACTTCAATGGCGGAATGGAGCACTACGTTGTAAAATAACTTGTTGAAAGCCTGTAAGGGACTGTCAGCCGAATCCCAGCTGTACTCACCCATTCAGGAGATCAAAAATTCTCTAAATAAATTGTGCCAGCACTCTGAATCCCAGAAGAACAGGTTCAGTGGAAAACAGTCATGAGATGTTGCTTCAAGAATTGCCAATTTGCATTTTTAATGGTGAAAAGCTTATTTTTCTTTTCCTTTCCTTCACAGCCCCCAGAACTCCAGCAGTTAATTTTGTATCTTCCCTATGCCAAATTTCCACCCCCACTACAGAGACTGAATCACGCCAGAATAAAGACCTACAAATTCTATAATAGGATAGCACCAAGAACAGGAGGCTTGTTGCCTTAAATTGTAACCCATCAGTCAACCAGCTTAGCCCATGCCAGAGACCCAGTGATCATCTTTTCAGGCCTTTAGTCTTAAATACATCTAAAAACCCAAGAATAACAAAATGTAGAGAAGAGCCAATAGTATAAAAGACAGGTAGAACTCATAATGTAAATCAAAAGATTCAATAGAAAAATGGAGCTCATGTAAAACAGTGTATGGATCTGAAGAAAAATATTTTATTTAATGTGTTCAGAGAGAAAAAAATTATTATACCTGATGTCTATGAAAAATAGAGGAAAAAAGCTTAAAGAAACTTAAAATGTTTCTCAGAATTTTAAAATATGAGTGAAAATGTTGGCAGATGAAAGCAGAGAATTCTCCTTAAATGGAATATAAGGGCTAAGAAAATATGTGATGAAAATAAGAACGTTTAAGGATCAATTCAGAAGGTCAGTACCCCCAAAAAATGAGTTGCAGAAAGAAAGAACAGAGAAAATTAAAAGTAGGGAGAGTTGTCAAAGAAATCTGTGCAAAAACCTTTCCCAGACTGATGAAGTGAGGTACGGTGAATGACAAACGAGTCCTACAAAGACTCTCCATGGGGGAATTTCAGAAAACTTGAGATGACAACACTCTTCGTTAATGTAACAGTTCACATACAAAGAAGGGGGAATAATCTGAGAAATACTGGAAACTAGAAGCTAAGAATGGAGAGATCTAGAAGATAATATACCTTCAAGTTTATTTATTTATTCGATTACATGATTTTCAAACCTGAGTTTCAAACTAAAAATGGAATGAGTGTAGTCTTAAAAAGAAAAGATATTAAAAAATGAACATCCCATGTATTCTGTGCCCTAGGAAAATGGGGGAGGGAACCAAAGAAGAAGGCAGAGTGGGATTCAGGACATAGGGCTGATGCTCAAGAGAAGTCCCAGAAAAGTCCCTGGAAAGGAGGTCCAGAGAATAAGCATCACGTTTGGCCCAAAGAATCAACACAAAAGGGCTTTGGAAGTCTCCAAAAGAAATAGTGTACTAATAGTCTATCTGATGGGCTTGCCAGGTGGTCAGTGGTTAAGAATTTGCCTTGCAATGCAGGGGACATGGGTTCTATTCCTGGTCCAGGAAGAGCCCACATGCCGTGGAGCAACTAAGCTCAGGGGCCACAACTACTGAGCCCAGAGCAGCAGCTACTGAAGCCCCTGCTCCACAGGAAGAGAAGCCACTACAATGAGAAGCCTGAGCACTGCAGCTAGAGAGTGGCCCCTACGCCTGCTCTTTCTGACCGGAGAGAAGCCCGCATGGAGCCGCAAAGACCCAGTGCAGCCAAAATTAAATAAGAAATACATATATAAATATGTAAATAAGTAGATATGTCTATCTGATATTTTAATCTAGTGGATTACATTTTATTGAAAAGTTGTTGGAGAGTTTAAGAACTGGCCTCAAAGCCTAGACAACTTGGCAAATTAAAATAAATCAGATCATTAGCTCCAGAGAAAAGAACAAAAAAAGTAAATGAATGGTTCACTTTCATACCCTATTAGCTTGGCAGTTAACAGCAATATTTATGTAGTAATAGTTATTACAAACCGTGAATATGGATTTAATTGTATGGAGTGGTGGAGAAAGGGCTCTAAGAGGCCATGAAAAGGAGCTGCTGGATATATAACACAGGGAAATTTTTAGCTATAACAATAAAATAGATAAATCAAAAAGCACCATATATGAATAGCATTAATATAAATAGAGGCTCATACTGGAAGAAACAGGAAGGAGATTGAAAGTATATGTCTTGGAGCTTAAGACTTTTAGTTCAACTTGAGTTTTTGAACACTTATGCATGTAATGTTTTACTGAAAATATAAATATAGCAAAATCCCCCTGATTACACACACACACCCCTGTGACCTCTGTGAACGTGCCCTTACATGTTTGTAGACTGAGTGCTTTTTGAATCAGAAATTACTCCAGTTTCATGCTTTCTCCTCTCCTTAGTCCTCCCACCCCAAAATACCATCTCTGCTAACTATTCACCCTCAAATTTATTGAAAAGATTTATTAGAAGAGAACTCCCAAGAAGCCTTTCCATTGGCAAATGACCGGTTCTCACGTTCCCTGTCCTCTCTTAAAAAAGATCCTATTTCCCATGAACTCTGGAGGCAGCCATTTCTCCTCATCCTAGAATTTTTCCTTCATCACCCCTTCTCTCTTTATCAGACATCAGCCTCTCCTTACCTACTGAATCATCAACAAACGTGCTCTTGGAGCTATACCCTTAAAATTACGCAACCCTCACTTGCTCCTACTTTCTATTCCAGCTCCCAGTATATCCATCTTGTCCACTTCAAAGAGTTGTCCACACTCAGTGTTGCCAACTGGATCCTTCCATTGGCACTGCATCTTCTCTCAGTTCAATCTCTCAGTCGTGTCTGACTCTGTGACCCCATGAACCACAGCACACCAGAGCTCCCTGTCCATCAACAACTTCTGGAGTCCACCCAAACTCATGTCCATTGAGTCGGTGATGCCATCTCTAGTCCACCATAAACATAGTTACTGATAAATTGCTTATTATCTCTACAACCCCCTCTCTCAATAAAGTGTATACTTTGTGAGGTTAGGACTTTGACTTTTATGCTCCTGTCCCAACTTTGGGCTTGGCACCTGGCCCTCAATAAATGTCTTCCAACAAGTAAATTAAGTATCTAATGTTTATTTCAAAACAATGCAATGATTTTTATAAAAGATGTTTTAGAGCACATTGTTAAAACAACATTTGACTTAATAGAAATGTAAAATCAAATGAAAACATATATTTATTTCCCACTATAATCTGTTTTCGGGGCTTCCCTGGTGGCTTAGAGGTTAAAGCATCTGCCTGGAATGTGGGAGACCCGGGTTCGATCCCTGGGTGGGGAAGATCCCCTGGAGAAGGAAAATGGCAACCCATTCCAGTACTCTTGCCTGGAGAATCCCATGGAGGGAGGAGCCTGGTGGGCTACAGTCCATGGGGTCGCAAAGAGTCGGACACAACTATAATATATATA